>LPNX011057437.1:0-187207 GCA_001517045.1 Pseudotsuga menziesii
GAGTCATAAAGATGCATTTCTTAATATTGAGGGAAAGTTGAATCTGTCGACATCTTTCCAGCATAAGTCGGAGCCATGTGCAGTGATCCTTTAGTGTGGAGTAAATAGTCCAGTCGTCGAAGTAGACTGCCATAGTTTTATAGATGTATTCCTAGAAAGTTTTTACAACTATTCTGGAGAACACTGCAGGTGCATTCTTTAGTCCGAAAGGCATAACCCTATAAGCAAAAGAGCCAAATTCACAAACAAATGTTGTCTTCTTTTGATCTTCTTTTGCTGAGGGTACCTGGTTATAACCTGAAAACCCATCTGTAAATGAGTAACACTCATATCCTGCGACTTCATTCAGGATTTCATCAGCATAAGGGGTGGGAAAGGGATCTGTCAGTGTGACTTTATTTAGCTCTTGGAAGTCGACACAGATTCTCAGTCTAGTCGGGTCGTGTTTCTTAGGCTGTACGACCATGGGACTTGCCCATTCCGACTGGTCAATAAGGTAGATGATCCCTGCTTCCAACATGTTGTCGATCTCCTTTTTAACTATTTCCTTATACTTGTGAGCTAGTTTGTAAGGTCGTTTCTTGATAGGTCGGACATCAGGTTTAGTGTCGATTTTCATCTCTCCCATTTCTTGAACTAATCCTTTCAAATCTTTATAATCCCTTGCAAAGACGTCTTGGAATTCTCTAAGTAAGGTTACTATTTCAGCAGTTTGTTGTTCATTCCAATAGTCACCAATCTTGGCTATTTTGGGTCGGTTGTCATTTGAAATGTCTACCTCCTTAGTTCTTACTTTGGCATCTAACCATTCTGGAGCTTTAGCTTCATTGATCTGTCGACTTCCTTCCTTGAACTATGAGAATGTAGCAGGGAAGTCTGCTGCAGTCATTCGGTCGAGGTCTGGTTTATCGGTAGTCGCGACCCTTAGCACAGAGTGGATTGGTTTTGTTGTTTCAGCATGGTTTGATTTCCATCTGAAGCTTTTACCTTCGGTGTGTTCATTCTCCAATTTTAATCGGGTTGACTCGACTTTGGATCCTATGTGAAGACTATTGCAGTTCTTGACCTGTCGAGGGTCTTTGGAAGGATGTGTTTCAGTCGGTTGAATGAAATGTTTAATTTGTTGTGCTGGCTCGACTAAGTGTTTATCTTCAGGTATAAAGTTGAAGGCTTTAATGAAATTTTCTTTTAGTTCATTCCAGAAAAAGGTTTCACCTTTAGCTTCCTCCATCTTATACCATTTGCTAGGTAAGTCATCTAGGTTGGAAGGAAATAAGTGTGGCCAGGCTCTTTCATCCTTATGTCCAAGTCTTCTCCACTCTTTTTCACAAGTTTGGATGTGTTCTTCTGGGTTTTGTCCTTGGGTGAAGATAGGGATTTGTGCTTGTGAGGTTAACTTCCTGCCACCAAACCTTTCAACAAAGTAAGTTGCAGCACTAGTCCAGGTCTGTAGTTTTGTTTGATGGATGTCCCACCATCTAGCTGCCTGACCTGTGAAGGTTTCTACTAGGCTCTGTAGTCGGCCATGTTCTCCAATGTTTTTAGACACTTGTTCAACATGCATGACTGGGGATTCCCTCTCCTTATACCTAGGTTGTTGCCTGGTGGTTTCACTGGTCGGTTGTAAGGTAGGGTGTTCTCTTATTTTTCTCTCAAAAATATTGGGGATAATTGAGACTATAAAGCACTGTCGGGTGGGTTTTTTCTGTACTTTTTGGATAGTCCAGCACCCTCTTGCTTGTGTTTCATAGTTTTCTACCTCCCAGTCATATAGTTCAGCATCTGAATTATAACCAACTGAGTCTTGGTTACCTAAATGAAGTTCCCCATAGATGTTTGGTTCAGTATAGTCGTTATTGTTGTGGATTTGGTATAGCTGTCTAACATCGACTTCCTCATCAATAGGTTCTATCCAAGGCTTTCCTTGGGAAGGGTTAATGGGTACAATAACTTTTTGGCCATTGCCTTTTAGCTTGATCCTCTCTTTATCTAAGGAGATGGAGCCTTTCATCTTTCGACCCCAAGGTCGACCGACAAGGGCTCGGAAGGAGCTAGATCCTTCCTTGGGGTCAATAATTTCAAAATCAACTTTAGTTGATATGCCTTTAATAGTTGTGTCTACATTTTTCCAAACCCCAATAGGTTCAATGAGACCTTGGTCGGCCAGTTTTAGGTAGATGCCTGACTCATAGAGTCGAGGTTTGCCCATTTGTTCCCATGTATCCCTAGTCATAATATTTACTTGGGACCCAAAATCCAGAACTACTTGTCGTACGTGGTATCCTTCAATTTCTAGGTCGACCAGTGGGTCGACATCGTTTTTGTCTTTTTGATTTAAGCTACAAATGTTCTTAGTTTGTTTCTCAGGGTTAGTGGTTTTAATTTGATGCAATAAATCGATGAATTGACCTACAGATTCGTCTATTTGAATGAGACGGGTTAACTGATGGTTCGAGCTAAGTCGACTGTTAATAATGTCTTCTTGCTGTGCAATGTTTTGGAATATGTGTGTGGCTTCTTGATATGTCTGTTGTTCCTTGCTAGGGTCAGGGTATGCATTTGTGTTTTTTATTTTGCTAATCTAAGGGTTATCAGGCCCGGTTTTGGTGCCTTGTCGAGTGACAATGTGCAAGTTCTTAGTAGTTATTACATCATTCTTCTGGACACAAGACAAGACATTAACATTATTTTTATTGCTGATTTTTTCCAACATGGTAGGACAATCCTCCAAGGAGTGATCGCCTACCCCACAGTGTGTACAAAATTTGAGGTCAGTTCTATCCTTGTACGGACAGTCTGCGCATCTGTGCCCTTCTTTGTAACAAATAAAGCATTGTGTGGGTCGACGACTCCGTATTTCGCGATTCCCAACGAATCGACCTGTTCTTCAAAACCCTGGTTGTCGATTGTCATGTCGGCATTCATAGCGTCGGCTGTCATTGCGTTGCCCGTTCTGGTTATCGTTATTGTTTTGCTCCGTGTTCTGTGCTACCGCATTCGTCTGGTAAACGGCCTGGTAGTTCTGTCTATTTTTCAGGTTAAGATGGCAGTCGGCCGTGTTGTGATTTGCAGTTTTGCAGATAGCACACCAGGAAGCCTTTCCATTCTTCATATTATAAGGACAGTCGACGGTAGAATGGTCTCCACGTTCCTGGAAAATGTCGCAAAATGCCTTTGTTTGTACAAAACAGACATTTTGTCAGCTGAATTACTGTCGACAATTATCTTTGGAATGTCCGGCTGTTGAACAGTTAGTGCACCAGACTTCTTGGTTCTTCAGAGTCAGCTCTTTCAGGGACTTCTGCATGTTTTCGAGCTGTTCTTCCAAACGGTGGTCAGTCGGATATGCAGGGATATCTTCATCCATCTCAACCTGCAGAGCTTTGGTTAGCGCATCTTCATACGACTTGAAAGTTTCCATACTGATGTGTCGGCGAACTTTCTGTGAGAGTCCTGCAAGGAACCATTGAATCAGTAATTGTTCGTCAATAGTATAGTCTAACTGGCTCAATAGATCCTTCCATCATTTATCATAGTCGCAGACTATTTCTCCTGGCTTCTATGATGTTGTTTTCAGCTTCTTGGCGGCCACGTGTTTGGCGTCTGGGGTCTTAAAAAATGATAGGAATTGCGCTTTTATCTCGGCTTTTGTTGCTCTGGGCTGCCATTCATAAAATGTCATATACCATGTTAGAGCTCTTTTCCTTAGGGCTCCTGCGAACTGGGCCATCTGGCATTCTTCTTCTGTTACCTTGTTGGCCTCCCATATCGACTCACAGACGAACCAATGTCGTCTGGGGTCTTCGTCGCCCTCATAAAGGGGAATCTGAGCAGATCCATGACCCATGCTTGAGTCACTATCACTACTCTCGGAAGTTGGCGGGGTGGGAGGTGTGGGTGGGGGTGAAAGAGGTGCGGTCGATGATATAGTCGAACCTGTGGGGGTGACGGTGGGGTTTTGGTCGACGAAACTTGTGCCTCCGTCGGTGGTTGATTCTTTCTCACGGTACAGCCGATTGTTGATAATTTGTCTTCTCGATGACCCACTGTCACTTTGCGTGCTCAGGTCTGACTCTTGGTTATCTTCGAAAGTTGTATGTGGCAGGGGGGGTGCTCCTTCATGTGTCGGTAGGAGCAAGTGGATACTGCGAAAGGAAGGTGCCGTTTGAAAGGTCACCCAGTTCCCTTCGACCGGTCGGCGTATGACCAGATGTCGGCCTGGGTACGGTTCATCACCGAGTCGACTCCAGAGTGTGATGTCACCAACTCTCAGTCGGAGGTCGTCTTCAATAATAGTCTGTATTACGGTATGTGGATTGACGGGGGAGAGGGTTACTTCATCGGGAATCGTTACTTGGAGAGCTTCTTGCTGCTCTATCCACACTTCTTCATCCTTAGGGCCGGTTTCTTCTTCCACGCCTTCTTCTGGTCGGTCATGACCTGACTCTAGTGGATGCTCATCTTGATCGGTCTCCCTAGGGTTTTGTTCTCTACGCAGCTCGTCGGCTCGTTCACGTCTGGCTTCCCTTCTCTGCTGTCTTTCGTCCCTCTCGATTCTCTTAATGTCCGACATACTTTCATACAATACTATCAATTCCTCTTCAGTCGACTGTTCATTACTGGCTTTACTCTGGTCGACTGGTATCCACCCTGCTCCCTCTCCGACACACGACCAGCTACCCCCCCATAGCCTACCCGACGCTTTTTAGAAAGCTCGAATAATGCTGTCTATTTGCTCAGGAAGTATTCCCACTCCCTTTCAGCAATGAATTTTTCCCACTTCTTTTGCTTCTCCGCCCAGTTAGTGTTTGAGAGTGGTTCGTGTAACGGTGGTCGAGCTTTGACTATATGGCCTGCTCCTTTTTCTATTAAAAACTTGAACAGCAAAGTTGGCAAGGAACACAAGAATTGATCAGTAAATTCTGTGAAAAATTTCTGTCGAACAGTTTCCACAGAAGTCCTGTCTTCGACTACTTGTTCCTCACAGAAATCGTCGGCTATCTTTTCGAACCACTCCGATAGATTCGTACGTCCTCCTCGGATCAGTTTCTGGAGTAACTGTTCTTCTTTAGTCTTGTCCGGTTTTGTCATCCAAAAGCTGCTTCAGCAGGTGTGGCACGGATTCGACAAAATTTTCGTGAGTGTCAGTGAAAAATTTGGCTTTTGCTTCTGCGATGGACAATCTGTTCCGTCGTGCGTAATTTTGTAGATAGTTAGCAATTTTACGCTCCCACCAGTCCTTTATCTCCTGCTCTGGTATCATATGTGAGCATATATTCCAGTTATGTACTACCGGCAACGGAACCAATGTTGTAATCTCACAGATCACATAAGGTTACCAATAATACATACAAAAATATACATAAATATACACAGATACAAGAGACAAGAACAGATTAGATGAACAGATTATATTATTCTCAATAGATCGTACAAATCCAAGAACTGAACTGAGTTCTTGTGAGGCTCAACAGCCTAATATATACAGGTTACAAACAGTTACAAAAATAACTACCTGTCAGTTCGGTGAACCGACACGACTATTAGTTAGCAGACTTAATGACTGTGTTTACTCGACCGACCGACTTAGTCGGCTGGTCGACTAAGTCGGTCCCTCGACTTAGTCGGCTGATCGACTAAGTCGACTTATGTCGACTTGCTCCTTATACAACATGTAGCTCCGTCCCAAGAGAAGCTTATAGTCCAATTTCACATTGACGATCTCTATGTCAATCAACACTTTGTTTCCAGCTAATGATATGGGAACATGTGGGAGGATACCTTGAGCTTTTGTGGGAAGCACGCAGATTATTAGTGGATGGTTGTAGGAGAGGGGATCCAAGTTTCTGCTAGACCAATGTGGACATGATGCAAGTTGATTCCCATTCGTCTACAATGCAGCGATGCATGACCAAATTTCGAATGGATACCTAAATTTGGAAGGCAATGGTTGATGGAATTCTGGGCTTTCTGTTGTCCAAATCAAAAGTGATCAATTTGGAGTCAGAGGGGTCTACAGCACCGAGGGTAGCTAGTAATGCTTTCCACTGTGGCAAGCATGTTTTGAGCACCTTGAGAGAGGACATGATCGTAGGTGATTGGGCCAAATTTTCAATGATGCTATAGTTTACTATTGCTTTAGCGGTGGTGCTATTGGCAAGACGCCGAAAAGGGAGTCGCGGATCTCTAGCTACCCCATCCATGGGGGGGTAGGGAGGTGAAGAGGAACATTGGCAGTGTTGGATGGGGATTTCGATGATGGGTCAGTGGTTTTAGTAGTAGATACGTACTAGTTTTTCCTAGTCTACAGGTTGATCTCTTCAGCTGTCATCGCCAGTAGGTGATGGACTCCTGTTTCTGTAGGCGGGGGCACAACAGGAGTAGGTGGGGGCACAATGGGAGTGAGCGGGGGAAAAGGTGTAGTTTCTACTGATCCTTGGATTGGTAACAGGTTCTGGATCACCATGGGTGGAGGGCCTAGTGGTGCTAAATTAGGATGGGATTCCACATTGGTGCCCCACTGAGCTTCATCCTGGAGAGCTTTTTTGGTGCATGCCATGAAAGGGAATCCATGACTGTAGTGCCCATAGATGTTGCACAGTTGGCATGGATGGTTGGTCCATAATGGAGCGCATTGAGGTGGGTTAGGATGTTGGGTATTTTGAGCTGGCGGATTGGCACCATTGTTGCGAGGATTTGGTTGTTGGCCTCCTCCTTGGGGTTGGTTGTTGCCCCAGTTCCTATCTCTATTTCTATTACACTGCCCTTGTTGGTTATTGGGGGTGGGTTGGTTGGGATGATTTTACTGAAAAAAAACTTTCCTTGAGGGCACTGGGAGAGCTAGAGCATAGGCCAGAGTAGATTGCATGGGTGGTGCATAATAGGCTAGAGGAGCTGGAGTGGATTCAAATCTAGTCATCTGTCCCAAATATGCTTGTGCTGGAGAAGTCGGTGCATGGGCTTATTGAGGTGGCACAGGATGCACATAAGAGGTGGCGACTCCAAAATGTGCCATCATCTTGGAGTAGTTGGGCACTTGGTGCTACTAGGAAACATTAGGGGTGTTGCTTGGTTGCAATCTCATCCTAGGAGGTGTTGCGTAATACTGTTGGTGCTGGGAGATGGAGCCTATGATTCCATCCGTAGCATGGGATGCCCCTAGTGCGTCATGGTAGGATGTGTCAACACAGGGGGCATCTGGAATTATGGTATACAAGTATCTAGATTGAGCATAGATCAAGTAAAATTAATGGGCCTTGAAGATGGCCTCTTCTTCGGATTGGGGACATTCAGATGTGACGTCCTTTGCTATTGGTGGTAGAAAATTTTTTAGGAACCAATCCAAGAATATCCTGTCATCAAGCTAAATCTTGCACCAACTATGACATTTCTACCACTCATGGATGTGGTCGGTTATGTGGGTCGCAGTATTCTAGTAGCAAGATAGCAAGATCTCCACCACTTCATCATGTCTGATAGGGAGTTGGAAATACTGCAGGAACATGAAATCCAAGGAATTGAAGGTTGGGTAGGAGGCTTGAGGTAGCTCAATGTACCATTTGGTTGCAATGCTGGTGAGGGAGCGATGGAACAACCCGAGTCTGATCGAGTCATCCACGATGCTATTCAAAGAGCACCTTAGATGAAATGACATGATGTGATTTTGAGGGAACTCACTAGCCTTCCCTTCAAACTTTGGAATATCTGAGGGGAGTTTGGTTGGAATAGAATGCCAATGAGGTTGGTGGCTGATTGGGTCATTAGTTGACCTAGCCAAGTCAGGAAAGTTAAGACAATCCATGAATGAGAGGTTAGACCCAAGGGTTGTGAGGGGGGGAGTAGCAATGGAACCTGGGTTCATAGGAATGTGATGTCCTTGCATGACTGGGGGCACTTGAAGTTGACTTCCCACAATGGGGATAGCTGAGATAGTCGTGGAAGGGCCACTACCCCCAGGTATGACTTATGGGATGAAGGGAATGGTCAGTATAAGTGTGGGTCCATTACTATTGGGTAGCTAACTTATCACGGTCTGCACAGCTATGCTAGGACCATCGACATGGATGTTGGTGAATATTTGAGGGATGGACATGGCTCCACCACCAATCAACCCTCCAGAGAAGGGATATGGATTTGCACCAGCCATGGGGATGGATGGTGCAGTGTGCAAATTTGGCTCATATTGGTATGACTATGAGTCAGAGTCAAAGGCTATGTGACCTTCTGACGGTGTAGTAGGTCATAGAGAATGGTCTCGACGGTGCTGGTTCAATGGGACAAACTGAGGGGACTCCCCCCTGAGACGAGAGGAGGAACATGATGGATCAATGGTGTCTTTTAGTGAATCGAATAATGTAACTAGTGATGAAGATCTAGACCCCTATTAAATGGCTTCCTAGTGGCTTTCAGGTGGTCGCTCGGCCACCAAGACTACCAGAAGACAACGCTTGGCTTTTTCCTCATAGGTTTTACTAGTCAATTGATGGGGGTCATTTCCCATTTCACTTGGCAATTCCTCTTGTTGGCCAGATATTTTTGGGGTTCTGGTGGTACTCCTCATAATGAGTTTTAGGGCATAGCCTAGGCACTTCCGGTAGTTAAGGAAATCAAGGACTTATGTCCTCAAACTACAAAGTTTTGAATTAATGTAAATTGATTGATTTTAAGAGGTTGGCTCGACATCATGAACCAAGTTTGGTTGGCTTAAGTGGTGTGATTATTTGCATTTTTAGTGTATGAGTATTATTCATTTTAAACCATTATCTGCAATTAAGTTTCAGCTTCATGAATCTGCAATCACTTGGTGTATGAGTATGGTTTGTAGATGTTTTTGGTTTCTTGTGTAAATTTGAACAATGGGCAACCTGTAATGACAAACCAATAAAACTAAACAGTATTGAAAATGCAACTAATGAACTTGAACATTTCTAAATCTTCTAGGTGACTACCTTACCCTTCCATTCCTCTTTGACCAAGAAAGAGTGTTGGGATCTCATCAAAGTGGGAACAATCCCACCCGTAGATCCACAGGCCACTCTTCGAGTGTGAGGTTGGTCAATAGGGAGGACGTGAACGCCGTGAGACCCCCAATGGTCTCCACCCCCTCTACCTTCTAAGTCACTCATTTTTAATGGTCTCAAGTAATGATAATTGTATTAGGGATTTCACCCTAGCTACAGAGCAGGAACAACTTCCTTCCATCTATAGGATGGAAGGGTAGGGTTCCTGTGAGAATGCAAATAAAAATAGAAAGGAAATGAAATAGAACCCCTATGCACACAAGGTTAGGGTTAAGCTCCGAGACCCTGCATACAACTATTAGAAAACAAAAATACCTGCAAATAACCAATGAAAACCTACAAGAACATTTTAATCAATGAACCTGCAAACAATTACTGTTAGAAAACTAAAACCTACCAAAGCAAAGACATAAAACAAAACAAATATACCTTCTGGTTGGAATGGGCTACCATGCCCTAGCTTGGGAGAGCACCTCTCTTAGGAATGGGGAGCTATGGCTCAATGGAGGAATGGAAGAGAGGGAGGGTGAATGGCTTGAGAGGAAAATGGTCTCAAGGAACTCACATGAGTAGCATAACGATAGGGAGTGAAGGAGTGAGTTGAGAGTGACCCTGACCCCTCTATTTATACTTTTTCTCAATATTTTTAGGGTTTTAAGCCCCTGGTTGGGGCTTTAGCCCCTTTCACTCAATATTTAGCTCTTTTGGGGGTATTACACTCCTTTGAGGGGTTTTAGACCCTTTTTGGAGGCTTTATCCCCTATGAGAGCTATTTTGGCTCTTTTTAGGGGTTTTTAAGCCCTTTTTCATATTTTTTACCCTTCTTGAGGGTGTTGGGGTCAAATGGGGTCAAATAAGGGTTGTACATAGATGTATTTAGGTGGTGTAGGTCATGTAGAGCTCATTGTGGTATTTTTTGGGTTAACATATTTCCCCCTGATGTGTGAGGGCAAGAGCTCATCGTATGGCCGATGGACATCATAAGATTTTCTTGGGGAGAGATGGTGCTTCCTGGGCTGGGACATGGTGGCTTTTGGTTTTTGTATTAATATGGTTCCCATCAATGGGTGAGATACAAATAATGTGTGACATGTATATGGATGAGGTGGGAATCCCCATGCTCGTAACAATTTCAAAAGAATAATGTGATCTAAGATCTATAATACAAGAGCCGATCATGTAAAACTATTGTTACAATAATGGTTGTCTCAATGAGAGGCTGAATACAATACTGATCTGAAGAACTGATACATTGGACCCATGGAATTCTCATGGAATGCTATATCTTCATGACTGATGGTCTACTAGATCTGGAACGGTACATAGTTTATAGGAAAAGAGTCAGAGTCTCTGTGGTACAAGTATGCTGCATCATTCATAAATCTATATAGAAGCACTGTTGGGGCTTCTGAACATTGTCTCCAACGCAACCCAAAAATCACAAGGGACATGAATTTGTTGGGGTCCCTCAAATAGACTCATCAATGTACTATATTCAGGTGACATCTAGGGTCTTTGACCAAATACTACACAGATGAATACCTTATACGAATCTCAACAATGCGATGATGTAGCTAGAGTGAAGCACATGAGAAACAACCGTCCTGAGAGGCACTAATGACTCCTCTCAAGTGGTCCAAGGAAATCATAAGTGAGGTTAATGAAACTAGGATATAGGGACCTCTGGATCTATCCTCTGGAATACATGTGTTTTCCTCGATAGAGGGAGACCTGCCCCTGGTCAAGGTAATGGTGTTTCCTTGACTAGAAGCACAAGGGAGATAACTAAAAGGTGTGAGACAATATGAGGACTGACCCACTGAATGGGGGAGGAAGGGAAGAAGTTGAACAAGGGAAGAGGGAGTGTACTAGATTCAAAATTCCTTTGCTTAGAGTATGATGGTAGGGTGGATCAGGAAGCAAATGAAACTAACTCGTGGGAAAGGGATCATAGCTATAATACCAGGAATGTCACTGCAGATGGGAAATACTTGGAGGAGGTAGACACTTTTGATATTAATGGGATCCAAGGAAGACACATTGTAGAGTACTATGAACAAAGGTGACCAAAAGTGGGAATGATACCAAACTATTATCTGTGGGGTGGTGTCTACAGACACCGTTGTGGTACGATCTCGTCGATTTTTGGCGAGCCCAAGAAAGTAAATGGTCGATGGTGCTTTCAATTTTAGAGAGTCTGAAAGCATGAAGAAGACTCTAGTGGGGGTTATTTTTTGTTGCTAGTCTCCTATTCCCAAAAAAGGATAAAAGTATACACAGGAGATCTTTCCCATCCTTTAGGGGATGAGAGACTTCTTTACCATTGGTAGTCCAGTCAGGCCAGGAAAGGTTAAACCTATACTGACTAGAAAGTCATTCAAATTCTTTTACATGCATGAACGAAACCAATTTTTCTCGGAAATATTTTCTTGATGAGAAGGCTGGAAAAGAGCTTAACGACAACCCATGGTGAGATTTTTCATAAAGTTCAGCCCCTTTGCCCGAGAAATCATAAATGTATGTAGAGGGGAATGATATTGGCTTGAATGTGCCAAGGTGGTCCTTTTCATTTGATGGTATACATAGTCTACAAAAGGAGATAAACGAGACGATGTAAATGCCCTTTCCTATACTTTAACAAGTGGGAAAGGAAGCAGCTGCGCTTGGCCATATTTTCATTCTTTTAGGAGTCAAAAAAGAGCTTAAAAGAAACTCTAGTATGGTCAACCAATTGCGGTGGCACAGGTGGTGCCCCTTGTCTGGACATTTGAAAGTGGTCCAAAGGTCATCCGTGCAGTATGGATGGAGCAGGTGTCTCTTAGACATACCCATACATGCATGGGATAGATCGCAGCAGAGGCACGTAAATTGAGGTGGCTCTTGGACAGAGGTCAAAAGAGTTGTGTGTGAGTTGTGGTGGACAGAATTGACTACATGTGATGCGAGTGCAAGTCCGAAGGAATTTATATACCAATTGCATGCAAAAGAAATGATCCATCCTTCAGGCAGTGTCCTGGGGACTCGCATAAGGTGCGGTGGTGGCCTGAGAACCCGCATGAGTGGCAGAAGGAATGTGTGATGCAAGTAGAGGTACAAAAACAATTGTATCACCATGACGTGGCTCGTAAATCAAGGTAACTTCCAGGAAGCAGTCTCAAAAATTACTTATTAAACATGAGATGATGGTCTCATAAGGAGATAGAGGGTGGAAATATGAAACCAATAGCATGAACGGCATCTCAAACAGACTTCGTATGGTCTTGTTGTGTCGAAAGGGAGAAAATAGGTCAAATGGGGCCTATATAAGGGTGGGGACCACTTTGTGAAGTGTCATTGTCATTGTTCACTACAGAGTTGGAGAGGTGTGCCCTAGATTTTCTTTTGCTGATTTCTCCTGTTTCGACTGGCGGTTTTGAGTTCCATGAATTGTAGGTAAGAGCTCTTGCCAAATCCATCCTTTTTAGTGGTTTACATTTTGAATTTGGTCACCTGGAGGTCCTGTATGAGCCTGTTGGGGTTTCAATGAGGCAATTCACACCTTTTAAGGGAAAAATATCGACCTGGTCACACTTGTGAGGCATTTTTGAGCGAACTGGTCGCTCTTTTTGGCCAAACAGGTGCGACTTGCTCCCTGGGTGACATTTTTTTATGAGAGTAGTGGCTGACAGCTGTGTTTTGCTTGTGTAGAATAGCTGAGATTAAGTGGTGTGAGAGATACTGTAAAGACCTCTGGGAGGCAACATTGTGGGACCGAAATGTGTGTGCTACACTGGCCCATTGTGGTTTACTGAAGTTCATGCAGATACCCCTCATGAAGAGCTTGCGCTTGTTGCTACAAACGTTGGTGAGATTTTGGGATATTGGGGAGGAGGCCTTCCTCTTCCAGGGCTAGCATATTGAGATTACACTAGTGGATGTATACTTCTTGACTGGGATCCCCATGTTGGGAGTTTTTGTTGACATAGAACCGGTGTTGTCTCAGGGGGAGACATTGGAAGATTTATGTGATAGGCACTGTTACGCTACTACGTATGTGCATGGCTCACACATATATATGTGTGACATTGAGGACCTATCAACATGGGTAGTGGCAACATTACTTCTACGTATCTTGGGTTCCATGGGGAGCCATAAGATATACGGAGGGCAGCTACAATTGGTAGAGCATGCTATGAGGGGCACTTACTATGGGTGGGCCTAGATGTATCTTCAGGCTATTCAGCATTAGGTAAAAAATGCGAGGGCATCTGGGATAGGATTTTGTTTTGGTTCCTTCTTATGTTCTTTCTTTTTTGAGAAATTACCTACTCTATGTCTGCACTGGGCTGTGCGGGATGGTGGTTCGCGAGAGCCGCGAATGCAAACGTGGTGCCAAATGATGGTACAAGAGGGTGGTGGCAGAGTGGGCCACTTTTTCACTGAGGAGTTGCTTGAGAAGTGGTGGCAACTCCCACTGATTATTGAGGAGTACCCTTATGTGGGTATGGATTATCATGGGGATCTCGAGATTCCCCAAGCTCTTGTTCAGGCATGGGGACCGGCTGGTATGTATGTGTGATGTCTTTATGTTCATATTTATACATGATGATTATATGTCTAACTAATGGTGTCTTTGCTTGTGTATGCAGGTGTTGATCCCTGCCCACCGCCTGGGTATCAGAGGTGAGTGGTTGCTATTGTAGAGGCCGCGGTTCCTGCGGGGAACCCTCACAGGTGACAGTGGGAGGTGGAGGATTTTTTGTTGTATTTGGAGCATCTTGCTGATGGGATCTTTGATGATGGTTGGTAGCATTTGAACAATGATCTGATTGCTTCCATTCATAGTTTTCCTCCAGAGTGGACCTCTATGATGAGGAGGATGGTTGTGGCCTGTGATTACCTTCATCGAGCGGTGAGAGGGGATATTCCTACAGAGGATGATTCTTCTAAGGAAGATGATGATACTGAGCTAGATGATGAGTCTGGGTTAGATTAGCAGCCAGTGGGGCTGCCCCTAGTGTGTTGGTGCACCTAGGATTTTTGCATCGCTATGTATATTCAGTTGAGAAAGCATATGTTGCTTCTCATTTTGTACTGAACATATTGTGGACATTCGACTTATCTACCTATATATATTTTTGACACATGTGGATGTGCTTTTTATGGTTTTAGATCTGCGTCTTTTTATGATGATGTGAAATGCAATGGCTAGATAATGTATTTTGACACTTGTGTGTGTGTTTTATATATGATTATGCATGATGTTGTGGTTGTATGTTTCCAATATGCGATTATGAATGTGCCAATTTAGAATGTCATTAGCCATTTGATATGCTACACTATTGAGGTTTCTGGGGACATCTGTCAATGTAATGTATTCAAATGTTCTAACCATCTATTTAGTATGTAGGAACTTTCTAAAGAGGCAGGGATCATGTACCTGGTAGTAGTTGTTCAACTGGGAGACAAGCAGATGGGAGTCTAGGAAGACATCAAGATGGAAAATGCCTAACTGGAGAGTAGTGGCTAAGAGGCTGTTGACACCATCATATTTATCCTAGTTGTTGATTGCACTGCCCATGCATATTCTGTCAATATGGATCAACTCCTGGGACAGGGAGTAGATGACCCATATAGTCGAGGCGAGGTTTGGAGATGAAGCGAGGTTTGGAGACCATTTGCTCGCTCCATCAGTAAATCCAATGTACTGATCCAAGGTAGGATCCATCTAGAGCAATGAGGGGAAACAATTCATAAGACTCACTTCTAAAAAATGTGTAAAAAAAAAGGGACAAGACTATATTACAAGCTGAACGACCGTCACTTAAAGAGGTGACGTTAGAGGGAAAGTGGTTTATACTTTCAGGGGATCAATATTCATTCCTTTGTATGACATGATGAACCCTAAAAGATGGCCCATTGGGACATAGAAAACACACTTGAAAGGGTTCAAGTGGATTTTGTACTTGCAACATCACTGGAAGGCTAGCCGCAAGTCATCTATGTGTTGTGCTTGCTTCTATGACCGCGCAATGAAGTTGTCAATAGTAGACCAACATGATGTGGATGAGGTCACAAAAAAAATGTGTCATGGCACGCTGGAAGGTGGCTCCAAAATTCTTTATACCAAAGGGAATTACTCGATAGGTGAATGTTCCCCACGGGGTTGTGAATGCAGTCTTGTAATGATCTTGTTTCCGGATTTGAATTTGGTTATATCCAAAAAAGCTATCCATGAAGGAAAAAACCTCATGTCTGGCGCATGCATCGATAATCTGATTGATGAAGGGTGCTGGGAAGTTTTCTGTAACACCTCGGTTTTGACCCCATTTGCATTAAAGGTATATGATGTATATATTGTAATTAATTGTGGTGTGGAGCTAAAGGAAAAATCCCCACCATCGATTTGGTTGTGTTATGTTCGGCGATTGAAATCGTTGTTGATGGTATATCATGATATACGACACGTATTAGTTTTAGCATCATGTAATATACATCTTTAGTTAAAGTAAACCCCAACCAGCTATGTCAATGCAACCATAATGAATAAGGCATGATTTTCCCAAGGATAAGGGGGGGATTGTTAAACCTTGAACCAATGGGGAAAAATCCATGTGTCAACCACCCATTTAAAATTGCTGATGTTAGTTGAGGGAAGTTATTACTGGGAATGGTGTGTGACAGGACTGTCAGTCCTTTCCCACACGCCCACTCCACTAGCAGAATCTCCATATTCATGTGGGCAGGGAAACCACTACGGCCATTTTTTGGTTTTGATTGTTTTGATTGTTTTGTTTACCCACCCTCATGCGGGGACGTTCTATATTCATCCTCACGCAGGGACGATAGTTTTTCTCATCCTCACGTAGGGATGGTAGTTCTGTTCATCCTCACACCAAGGATTTTATCCATCATTTTTCCTCACACAGAGAGCTGGGGAAGCCATTTCTATCATCCATGATTTTGTTCCTGTGAATGAGCATTCACAATTTCTGTGTGTGCAAATGTCATAGTTGGGGAAATGGTGATGTGGGTTCCTTCATGATTTCCTTGTGAATATTCCATTCACATTTGGGCTGTGTATTCTTGTTGCTTCAATGCTGAGATCGGGATATTGTTTTCCCCACGATTTTGTGTGTTGTGGGTTCGTTTAAGTAAGTAGGTTGATGTGCATTCCCATTGTGTCATTTTGGCCATGATAGGGCCAAGAACGACTCAGGAATTGAATTCCCCAGTCAGAGCTGTGAATTGCTTGTTTGCTACATGTATGCAGTGGTTGGTCTTGGACTATGTTGGAGTGGGAATGAAGGCATGGGTTTCTTGATAAACCTGGTGTTTTTGGGATCCACACAAGTAGAGCTAGAGGGCTAGCTTTCTTCTCCACAACCCCTAAATAGCACTGGAAGGGAAGTTAGGATCTGAGGGACTGTGTAGCAGAGAAGGGACTGATTTCTTTGTGTTGGGTGTGTGTGGGTGTCCTAGAAGTTAGGCTAGTTCTAGTGTAGGTGTCCTTAGCTCTTCAATGAGCTCACCAACTTAGCATTTAGCCTTTCCTAGCCCCTTGATGGCCTGATAAACCCAACTGTGTTGGCTTGGCTATGTTTTGTGTATCCTTGGCTATGTGTAAGCTTGTTTGTTCCTTATTCCTTAATGAATCATTTCCAGCTCAGGGGTGGCATTGTTGCTCATAGATTAAGGAGCACGTTGGCCTATGGTTGGGTGGAACATTGCAGCGATGTAGCTGGTTGTGGGACAAGTTCTTTATAAGATAAGTAGTCTTGTCTAATTTACTTTTGCAATCATATTTGATGTTTAATGAATGATGATGAACATGTTGAATGCCTGAATGAATGTATGTTTGCTTCCGTTGTGTATGTCAGTGATTATGCATCTTAGCATGTTTTATGTTCAAGCATTTTGGTTGTATGTATGTTCATGTTCATGGGGGAAGTTTTTTCCAGATGGTTAATTGATGGTAGCGTCCTCTTCACCGGTCGGAGGGTCGGGGACGTAACATTGTCTTTGGGACACGCCCCATTTAAATCACAGAAGTCTTTGCAAATGTTGATGGTACCCTATTTTTTATTTACGGGAATGGGATTAGAAACCCAAGTGGTGTATGCAATGGGATAAATGAAGCCGGCTGTGTACAACTTCTCAATTTCGGCTTTGACCGTGGAAGCTTTGGAAGGATGGATGGGCCGTTGATTTTGGCGCACGAGGGCCATATCGAGCCATGTGTTGATGTGGTGTTCCACAATGGATGGATCTAACCCGAGAATTTCAGTGTAGGACCAAGAAAAGATGTCACAGAATTCTCAAAAGAGAGCTTTGTAGGCAGTGACTTCTTTCGGGGAGCAGGATGCCCCCAGCATGATTTCTTCAACAACCTCAAGATTGGTTGAGATGTTGATTTTGATGGTTGGAAAGATATTGACCATGTTCCCTTCCTTGAAGGTGTCTGGTGCCAGAATGGGATTTTTGAACCAGTTGAATTTCCCATGAATGAAATCTTTGGTTTCCACAGAAAACTGGTCAGATTGTGACACAAGTTCTTTGGGGAGGAAGAACGAGTGATGGTTCATGTCATCCCATGGCTATTCCAGGGTGGTTAAGGCTTTAAGTATCTCCTCATCATTGCAGAAGCAATGAAGAGACAGGTCCAATGGACCATCATTGATGGTGGAGACAAGAGGGTCGATAGAAATCGACATCATATAAATGGACATGGTGTCTGAACAAGGAGGTGGGGGGTGAACTTCTTCGATCAGAGTGATCTCAGATTCAAGGGAATTTTGTCAAAGGTTGGCTAGAGCCATTCGAAACTTGGACAAGTCTTGCTAGTGGTGAGAATAGTGTCCATACAAACCATAGAGGGTGCAAGCATGGTTTGTTCTCAATGACTTGTTTCTCACTATTGGCCCGCTTGGAAGTTCAACCACGGGGAGATTTTCCGTTGTATCCATGGCATCCAAATGTGCGCAGATTATGGGAATATTAGGGTAGTTTTGAGTTGGGTGACCTTGTTCTTCACAGATGGCACAAGGCGGGATCTGTCGAGGCTCAACTATAGCTTTTGTATTTTTGCCCCTGGCCCTTTTTGGGTGGGGTGATGTAGGTGCGGGTGCAAGTGTGGTGGTTGGTTTTTGCGGGTTGGGTGGAGGATGAGATTCAACCACAATGGGTTGCATGGGGGTTAAGACTACCTGGGGTATTGGTGGTTGGGCTGGTGGATCAAGGTACCACACAGGAATTCCCAATGTAAAATTGGGTAAGTTTAAGGTAGCCATTACTGGCTTGCTCATGACACTAGGCGGGGGAAAGAGTAAGGGAATTGTGGACTAGAGAGGATCATAGATAACTCCCTGATGGTTTCATGTGGGGATGAGGTTGTGGTGGTGGATGCGCATAATTCTGCGACTGCTGATGATGATGTAGTTGTTGATGGTGTTATGGCTGCAGATGGTGTTGTGGTTACAGTTGGGGCTGCGGCTGCGGTTGATGTTTGGGTGTAGCAGTGATGGATGAGAGCATGAAAAAATCCATACTCTCATTTGGTGTCAATGGTGGTGACACTAAGGGGAAATAAGTTATCATGGTGGTATCGGCAAACATCCCAAGGCCCACATTCAACAATGGGGAGGCTAGTATGTTGTCAACCATGGTGTTGACCGTAGGGATAACATTGGTGGGTGTGGTTATCGCTTGTGGATCAATGGTTTTGATCATAGGGATAACATTGGTGGGTGTCGTTAGCCGTTGTGGATCGTTATAAGTCATTTGATCAACCATCATGATTTTCCCTTCGTGGGGGAACATCATACGACAGAAAATAGTTGATGCTATGGATCTCATGGCATACATATAAATTCTTTCGAGGAGAAGGTTATAGTCCAATTGAGCATTGACAACCTCTATGTCAATCAGTACTATTTTCCTAGCCAATGTGATGGGGACATGGGGGAGGATTCCATGGGATTTAGTGGGATGGCCATCATAAGCCTGTAGAGTAGTAGATGATGGTTACAGAATTGAGGATCCAAGTTTCTTCTAGAATAGGGTAGACATAATGCATGTGGATTCCCCCTCATACACTATACATCGGTGCACGACCAAATTCTGGATAGACAGTGGGATTTGGAAGGCAATGGTTGATGGAATCCATGGTTCTCCATTCTTCATGTTGAATGTGATCAACTTGGATTTAGAGGGGTCTACAGCACCAAGGGCGGCTAGTAAGGCTTTCCACTGCGTTGGGAAAGTTTTGAGTACCTCAAGAGTGGACATGGCTTTATCTGTTTGGGCCAAATCATCCACAATGCTGTAGCTAACAGCAGCTCTAGCAATGGCATTGTTAGCAACCTAGCATATGGTGCAGCGTGGGAAAGGGGGTAACTGAAGAGGTGCATTAGCTGTTTTGGATGTAGATGTCATTGATTTGTCAGCGGGTTCAGTGTTGGTTCCGTATTGATTTCATCTAGTCTGTAAATTGGCCTCTTCAGTTGTCATAGCTAGCAGGTGGTGAACACCTATTTCTACCATCGGAGGTGCCCCCATGGCATTGGGATTGGGTTTGGGAGGAGGTGCAATTGCCACCAATCCTTGGACTGGTAATTGGTTTTAGAGCACCATAGAAGGAGGTCCTATTGGTGTCGGGTTGGTTTGGGCTTGGTCTACTATATTGGTGGCATGTTGAACCTCATTCCTAATGGCCTGCATAGCACAAACCATGAACGAACACTCGTATGTGTAGTGCTCGTAGACCTTGCATAGTGTGCATGGTTGGCTTGTATGCAACGGAGCATTGCGTCTTGGTGCATTTGGTCATTAAGGATTTTGGGCTGGTTGGTTTTCCACCACATTGTTGGGAGGATTTCATTGTTGACTGCCTCCCTATGGTTGGTTGTTGCCTTGGTTCTAGGCTTGGTTATTCCTGGCTTGCCCTTATTGGTTATTGGGGGCTGGCTGGTTGGGACGGTTTTGCTGTGTAAACACTTGTCCCAATGGAGCAAGTGGATCAGGGGTGGGGGCTTAAACAGCTTGCATCAGTGGTGAATAGTATACTTGGGTGGGTGCCGGTGCCACAAATGTGGGAATTTGTCTCGCATATTGCTGTGTCGGCCAAGATAATGCCTGGGCCTGCTGCAGTTGTGCATAATAAGTTGTGGCTCTGGACTGGGACATCATTCTTCCATAGTCCAGAGTTTGGTTTTTCTAGGCAACACTAGGGGTGTTTCTTGGTTGTGGTGGTATTGTAGGTGGTGTCGGACGGTGGTGTGGTTGGTGGGAGACAGAAACTATGATACCATCTGTGGCATGGGATGCCCCCAATGCATCCTGATAAGAGGTGCCCACATGGGGAGCATCTTGAATGATAGTGTAAAGGTATCCAGACTGTGCATAGATTAGATCAAACTGTTGGGATTTCAAGATGCCCTCCTCTTCATATTAGGGACGTTCAGATGCGACGTCCTTTGCTATAAGTGGTAGCAAATTTTTTAGGAACCAATCTAGGAAGATCCTCTCATCAAGATGAATCTTGCACAAAATACAATGTCGCTGCCACTCATGGATGTGATCAGTTATGTGGGTCATAGTATTCTGGTAGCAAGATAGCAAGATCTCCACCTCTTCGTCATATCTAACGGGGAGTTGGAAATATTGTAGGAACATGAAAGCCAAGGAGTTAAAATCCAGGTACTTGGATTATGGTAGATCAATGTACCACTTGGTTGCATCACCTATGATCTACAATGATATTTGATGAGCACCATAGGTGAAACGTCATGATGTGGTTTTGGTGGCACTCCCCTGCCTTCCCTTCAAACTTGGGAATGTCTGAGGGAAGTTTGGTTGGCATGGGAGGCCAAAATGTTTGATGGTGGATAGGGTCATTTGTTAATCAAGCCAAGTCAGGTAGGTTGACACGTTCCATGAAAGGAAGGTTTGACCCAAGGTTGATATGAGATGGGGCAACAATGGTGGTGGGGTTTGCGGGGACATGGTGTTCTTTCATAACTGGGGGTACTTGTGGCACCGTTGTGGATGATCCATTGCCCCCAAGTGTGGTAAAAGGAACTGTGTGAGTGGAAGGTCCACTACCCCCATGTGTGACAAGAGGGGCAGTGTAGGTGGAAGGGCCACTACCCCTAAGCATGCCAAGTGGGATAGTGTGGGTGGAAGGGACACTACCCCCATGTGTTACCGGTGGGACAACTTCATTGGTTAATATGGGTGGTGGTAGCTGGCTTATGACAGTTTGCATGATCATGCTGGGGCCACCAACATAGGTGTTGGTGGTGGTGTGGGGTGTGGACATGGGTCACTGCCAATCACTAAGCCGGAAAATGGATCCAAGTTTGCACCAGCCATGGGGCTTGATGGTGCAGTAAGCAGGTTTAGAGCATATTGGTATGATTATGAGTCTAAATCAGAGGTTGCGTGGCCCTTTGATGATGTAGATGGTCATCGAGAATGGTCTCGATGGTGTTGGTTCAAGGACCCAAAATGTGGTGGATTTCCTCTCAGGCGTGAGGAAGAACATGGGGGATCAATTGTGTTTGATTTGTATGTCAAAATGGTGAAATATGGTAATGATTTTTGGACCCTGGTTTTAATGGCTTCCTATTTCCTTCAAGTGGTCACTCAGCCACCAAGACTGCCAAAAGATAGTGCTTGGATTTTTTCTAACGAGAGTGCTAGTTAATCGGTGGGGGTCATTACCCGTTTTGCTTGGCAATTCCTCTCAATGGCCGGCTACTTTGGGGTTCCTGTGCTACTCCTCACAATGAGTTTCTGGGCTGAGCCGAAGTAATTCCCATGGTTAAGGAAATTAGGGACTTATGTCCCCAAAAACTACAGATGTTTAACTTAGTGTAAATTATAGATTTTAATGGCTTGCTCAGGGTCATGAACTGAGTTTGGTTGTTTTTTATGGTATGGTTTGTGTGCATGTCCTTTTGTCTTTCTATTGTATTTAGTGGCTACTTAAATGGTTTATGAATTTTCTGTAGAGTTCAGAACATTGTTGATGAAAACAGTAAATGATATACAGAAATTTGAACATGTACCATATCTTAATCTGAACTATGATAGCCTAACTAGGTGACTTCCTTACACCTGTATTTCTCTTCAACCAGGAAAGGGTGCTAGGATCTCAACATAATGGGACTAAGCCCATCCATAGATCCTCAGGTCACCCTCTAGATGCAAGTTCAGTCAACAGGGAGTACACTAAGCACCGTGAGCCCCCTGGGCCTACTACCCCCTCTACCTTCCAAGTCACTCGTTTTTAATGGTTTTGAAAAATGATAGGTGAAGTTCCTATTACTATACGAGCTTCACCCTTCATCTTATCCCAAAATACCCCGAAGGGTGATGATTGGGTAGAGAAGGAAGGGCTAGGAAAGATGTTAATTTAAACTTAAGAATTGAAACCTACAGTAATTTCTTGATTGAAGCTTTAAATAGATTCATTAATCAATTAGCCATTCAATTTACCATTGGTTTACACATGCTGTAATAAAATGAACAGGTACTGAAAGGAAATAGGCACAGGTTTGATGGATAGAGGTGACTGAGCCGCAATAATAGTCCCTAATGTTTAAAAATCTTAATCTGAGAGACAGATCGCTATTTTCGGGGAAAATGTGGTGAGGTGCGACCAGGTCACTCATTTAGGCCTGAAAGGTGTGAATTCAACCCAGAAGCCAGACCGCTTCTATCTGCAGTTTATGAGTGACCCCCTCACCTATTTCAGGGAAAATGTGGTGAGGGGGTCACCAAATTTTCCCCAAAACAGGCGAGGGGGTCACTCATAAACTGCAGATAGAAGCGGTCTGGCTTCTGGGTTAGAAGTCACACCTTTCAGGCCTAAATGAGTGACCTGGTCACACCTTTTGGTCCTAAATGAGTGACCTAGTCACACCTTTCATCCCGATAAGAACGACCTACTCTGAATGGTAAAAAAAAATTGAACTGGAGTTAGATCCGGCCAATAGTAACTTGTTCTTTGGAAAAATGGGCTCAAGCCTTGAGGAGGCTCGGTAGTAACTATAAATGAAAGAAAAGATAGATCTAATCTAGATTTGATAGAAAACTAAACTAGGGAAAATAAAAATAAAATGTAGAAATAAAACCTAGGGATCCTGTGGGATCGACCTGGTATGGTCGCCAAATCTGTTGGTAGGTATTTCACCATAGATTTAGAGCAGGAGCAACTCCCTTCCATCTATAGGACTAAAGGGTAGGTTTCCTGTGAAAATGGAAGAACAAAAGGAAATAAACAGTAAATGAAATAAGAAAAATGAAACCCCTCTGCACATAAGGTTAGGGTTAAGCTACAAGACCCTGCATACAATTGTTAGAAAACCAAAAGATCTGCAAGCAATTAATGGAAACCTGCAAACAAATAATGTTAGAAAACTAAAATATACCAAAGCAAAAACATGAAAATACAAGTATACCTTCTGGTTGGAATGGGCCACCATGCCCTAGCTTGGGAGAGCACCTCTCTTAGGAATGTGTTGATTGCATGGGCAGACCTGGGTTTACTATAATCAACCAACAACACCCCTAGCTCATTGTCCCTTTCGGCGACAGACCGTACAGCGGCCTGAAGTCTCACCCGAAGTGATTCTAATGGGTTGGCCAAGGACTCAAGCGTCTTGGACCAGGTTCTGTGGCAATCCTACTAGTGGCTCGCATCTCTCCTAGCTGTGAGATCTCTTTCCTGTGCGCCGCATGATCTTCCACTCGTGATGCGTGATCTATTCCCCACTCATGGCCCTTCTAGCCATGGTGTCTCGACCTTTGCACACGTCGTGCGGATTCTTCTCCCATCACACAACTTCCTCCTTTCCACAATATTCCCAATCTTACCGCATCTCTGCGACACGCAACTCCTACTCAATGCTAAGTCCTCAACCTACGGTATCGCGCACCGCAGCCCCTCTGCTGGTGCGGTATCGCCTTCTTGTGATACCCTCCTCCCGCGGCTTAGCGCACTTAGTGTTGTTCATGTCGATGCGCAAGACCTGATACCCAGATTGTCTTACTGTGATTAATTAACTATCTAAGGCAAGCATAAATAAGTCCTTATACGACGTGCCAAAGATTTCAACTTATATTTATCTTCCTGTAGTGCTGTAACTAAATAACTCATTCATACATTAACTGTAAACCAATTGCATAATAGAACGGATGGATGCAGCAAATAAACACAATACACAAATCAATCACAGAACACAGGGTTTTAACGTGGTTCGCCCCTAGGATGGGAGTTACGTCCACAGAACTGTGCTTCTCTATTATAGCTTAAGGGAAGGAAAACACAGTTCTGCTGCACCTCACATGCAGCTCAAGATCTTCTCTCTTAGACCTTTCTTCTCTACCTTTATGTTGTCGTTCTTACAACATACTCTTCCCTCTCAGTCGATCCCTGTGGATCGTTACATGCATGCTCTATAAGCCAGCTACTGGTTTCAGTAAGATTGCTATAGCTAAGACCAAAACCAGAGCTCAGATTTTACAACAGTCTACTTATCCTTATTGCCTATTTCAATCACAACTGTCTAACTATCTAACCAACCCTTTACAATGCAAAATTACATCCAATTATAAGCAGCCCGAAGGTCTTGCTTTTACAACACTGTGGGCCTGTCCCAACAGTAACCCAAACCCTAAATAGTGACAGTCGGTCCTCTCTGTCCTTGAGGTAGCCGCTTCCTGTCACACCACAGCTCTCTGTAGTCTTCCATGCTTCCCGACACTGACCATGGGTACTATGCGTCGCTTCTCTTTTCTGTCCTTCGTCTTCAATGCTTGAGCCTCGTTGCTCCTTCTTCTTTATGAGGGTCGCTGAGCCCTCCTGTCTTCCACTGCTACTTTCAATGCAGTGGGTGAGCTCTCCCTTCTCAGCCGCTCAGGTACCGTTGCCTTTCTTTGACTTTCCTATCTCAAAAAGTCATGGTTTCCGGCTCTGCTCTGCAGCTGGAACCATGCTACGGCGTCGTAGCTCCATCTTATCTTCTTTCCGCCAAAACTTGTCTCTCCGCTAAACTTAGCAGCTTCTTCTGTAGTTGCGGGACCCTAATCCAACAGAATGGGGGGCTATGGCTCAATGGAGGAATGGAGGAGAGGGAGGGTGAATGGCTTTAGAGGATAATTGTCTCAAAGCACTCACATAGGAAGCATAATGATAGGGAGTGAAGGAGTGAGTTGAGTGTGACCCCCACCCCTCTATTTAAATTTTTTCTCAAGCCATTCACCCTCCCTCTCCTCCATTCCTCCATTGAACCATTGTTCCCCATTCCTAAGAGAGGTGCTCTCCCAAGCTAGGGCATGGTGGCCCATTCCAACCAGAAGATATACTTTTTTTGTTTTATGTCTTTGCTTTGATAGATTGTAGTTTTTCTAATAGTATTTGTTTGCAGGTTTATTACTTAACATGTTCTTGCAGGTTTTCGTTGATTGCTTGCAATTATTTTGGTTTTCTAACAGTTGTATGCAGGGTCTCAGAGCTTAACCCTAACCTTATGTACAGAGGGTTTCTATTTCATTTCCTTTCTATTTTTATTTTCATTCTCACAAGAACCCTACCCTTCCATCCTATAGACAAAAGGAAGTTGTTCTTGCTTGTAGCAAGGGCGAAAGCCCTTGCTACATGCAAGAACAACTTCCTTCCGTCTATAGGATGGAAGGGTAGGGTTCATGTGCGAATTCAAATAAAAAGAGAAAGGAAATGAAATAGAACCCCTCTGTACATAAGGTTAGGGTTAAGCTCTGAGACCCTGCATACAACTGTTAGAAAACCAAAATACCTGCAAACAATCAATGAAAACTTGTAAGAACATGTTAAGAAATGAACCTACAAACAAATACTCTTAGAAAAACTACAATCTACCAAATCAAAGACATGAAACAAAACAAATATACCTTCTGGTTGGAATGGGCCACCATTCCCTAGCTTGGGAGAGCACCTCTCTTAGGAATGGAGAGATATGGCTCAATGGTGGAATGGAAGAGAGGGAGGATGAATGGCTTGAGAGGCAAATGGTCTCAAGGCACTCACATAGGAAACATAACGATAGGGAGTGAAGGAGTGAGTTGAGAGTGACCCCCACCCCTCTATTTATAGTTTTTCTCAATATTTTTAGGGTTTTAAGCCCCTGGTTGGGGCTTTAGCCCCTTTTTTGGGCTTTTATCCCCTTTCGCTCAATATTTAGCTCTTTTGGGGGTCTTAAGCTCCTTTGAGGGGTTTTATCCCTTTTTGTAGGCTTTAGCCCCTATGAGAGCCATTTTCGCTCTTTTTAGGGGTTTTAAGCCCTTTTTCATATTTTTTAGCCTTCTTGAGGGTGTGGGGGTCAAATGAGGGTCATACATAGATGTCTTTAGGTGGTGTAGGTCATGTAGAGATCATTGTGGTATTTTTTGGGTTAACAACAATGATAAGTTCCTATTACTATACTTGTTTAACTCTCCACATTATCTCAGAATACCCCGAAGGGTGATGATTGAGTAGAGGAGGAAGGGCTAGGCAAGGGGGTTGATTTCCAATGATTTAAGTGAAAAAATTGAAAATAAACTTACAATATTTTAGCTAAGCCTTTAAACAGATTTATATTCATGAATAGTTAATTACATACATCATTAACCTGAAAAATTGCTTGAAGAAAAAGATGGGTTGCTGGACAGTGGTGACAGAGCCGCACTTACAATCGAAACAACAACAAATAGGCAAGCCCAAAAGGTTACAATGCTAATAAAAAGTAAAAAATGGGTCATGCACCTATAGAAGACATGTTTTTTCGGGGAGGATTCTGATCAAACCGTGAGGAATTAGCTCAAACGATTGAAAACCTACTTCTGAAACATGCCCTTTTACCCTTAAATATGGACAGATCTTCAAATGGATCAGAAATTCGGTTCGGTCATTTTTGCATAGTTGAATGATTTGCAAATCAAAGAATGACCAATAGTAACTAATACTGTGGCCAAACCAATAACAAAAATGAAAGAAAAAGATATATAAAACTATGTAAGCAAAGATCTATCAAACTAAGTAAGAAAAAAGATCTATAAAACTAAAAAACAACCAAGGATCTTGTGGGATTGACCCGTATGGTCACCAAACTGTAGCCAAGGAAAAACATTGGATACGTGCAGAAGCATTTTCCCTTTCATCTATAGGATGAAAGGGTAGAGTCTATGTGAGGAAAGAAAAATAAAACCCTGCAAAACAATGTTAGAAATGAAAAGAAGAAACCCTACAACAAACTGTTAGAGCTAAGATAAACATGAGCATATATGGATTGAAAAATAAGCAAAGCAAGACATAACAAAATATACCTATGTATTTTGAAGGAGGGCCACCATGCACTAACTCTGCAGTTGCCTCTCCATAGGCTGGGAATGGGTGGAGCTATGGCTCAACACACCGGGGGAATGAGAATGAGCAAGTGGGGGAATGGATCTATGAGGAATGAATAGCTTGAGAGTGAAAGGGATCTCAAGGTACTCATGCAGACATTATGATGACAGGGTGAAATGGAATGGTTTTAATGGTGACCCAAACCCCTCCTTTTAGTGTCCTTTTATAACTTTTTTCTTCAATTTAGGGTTTTTAGCCCCTAGTTAGGGTTTTTGGGCCCTACCTAGGGTTTTAAGCCCTTTTTCCTTATTCCATAGCTCCTTTAGGGATTTTATCCCCTTTGTGGCATTTTTAGCCTCTTTCTGAGCCTTTTGGCTCCTTAGTGGGTTATTTTGTCTCTTTTGGGATTTTTTAAGCCATTTTTAATTATTTTTTAGCCTTTGGGAGAAAAACATAGGCTAAAGGTGGGCGTGGGGGTCAAATGGGTTAGGATATGGATGTCTACAAGTGGTGCAAGCTAGATGGAGCTTAGTGAGAAATTTTTTATGTCAACAAGTATCATTGTATTGTATTGATTCAAAGTAATTCTAGAAAAATAGGGTGGTAGGGTGGTGTTATGGAGGATTGTTGTTCTCAAGATTCATTGGGTGCTAAATAATTTTGAGATTTGGTGCTCTTTACAAGTTGGTGCTTGTAATTCAGAGGTTGTAGCCTCATTTGAGTAGGATATCAAATAAAGAGAAGATGTACAGAAGTTGAAGCTTTCCTGACATCCTAAGAAGAATAGGCTTTTCCATTTATGGGTTTCCTCATGAAATCTGTGTCTCTATGTATTTTGTGTGATTGAATGATGATGGTTTGATTTACATGTTAAATATGTTGCAACAGAGTTTCTACTAATAAAGAATAAATATAGAATTCCTCATAACATATTGAATGTCATAAAACTTCAAGGATAAAAGTTTTTTAAAATTGTATAAGAATGTTTAAGCATGTAAATTAACTGATTCACCCCCCCCCCCTCTCAGTTAATTGATTACTTTCAACAATTGGTATCAGAGTCTGTTCCTTTAGTCTAAGGAAGATCTAATAAGCTTAAACATGACAAGTCATGATGGTTCAACCAATAAATCTCCTTTGTTTGATGGAACATTTTTTTATTTTTGGAAATTTAGAATGATAACATACCTAATGTCCTTAGGTGCTGATGTCTGGGAAGTGGTAGAAATTGGATAGACAAAAGCTATTGTACTACCTTCCAAAGATGATAAGCTAGAGTTTAATTTTAATGCAAAGGAAATGAATGCTATACTGAGTGGTATTTCAGAAGCTGAGTTTGTAAAGGTAATGCATTTTGAATCTGCAAAGGAAATGTGGGATAAACTCATTAGTAGCTATGAAGGAAATGAAAAAGTAAAAGATGCCAAACTTCAAACTTACAGACTAAAATTTGAACAGATAAAGATGAATGAGGATGAGACTGTTAGTAAATATTTCTTAAGGTTTTTGTGAGAATATTGGGGAAGATCCACTTGTTCAAAATATTTTGAAATATCTACCTGATAAGTTCAATCCAAAAGTCTCTGCAATAGAAGAAATGAATGATCTGAAAACCTTATCTATTGACCAACTTTTGGGAACTTTAACTGCCTATGAAATGAGGATCACTAAAGATAAATATACGATTAGAGAATCTTATTTTAAAGCAAACAAACATGCACATTTTGAAATGGAAGAAATTGAGGAAAAATATGTAAGAATACTTAGAACTGGATCAGGAAAATATAAAGGGAAGTTTCCTTTTAAATGTTTCAACTGTGGTAAGGTAGGGAACTTTGCATATAAATGCCCTTATAAGGAAAAATATCAAAATTATTTTGATGAAGAGAACCACGCATTTAAGAGATACAATAAAAACAATAACTACAAAAAGAAAAGTTTGTGTGCAAATGATGTTGATCCCTGAGAAGTTACGGACAATGAGTCATCTTGTGAAGATAAATTGAATGATTTTATGCTTATGGACATAGAATATATTGAAGATGAATATGATAGAAGTGATATGAATGATGAATATGTTGTAGTTGATATGGAAGGTGAGTTGATTAGTGCATTGGAAGAAATTAACAGACTCGGACTAAAGAAGAGAAACCAAAATCAATTGCTAATGCAGTATGAAAAGAATGTTAAAGAATCGAGTACATATTGTATATTGTTAAAGGTAGAACTAGAAGAAGCAAAGAAAATAAGCGATGCTCTAAAAGAAAAATTATCATAGAAAAATATGAGAAGTGAATCATTGGAGGAAGAAGTAGTGAAATTTAGAAAAGAATTTGAGAAATTTCAATCTCTCTATCAGCAAAACTTGTCAAGTATTAAAGCTTCAGAAGAACTAAATAACATCCTGAGTAAGAAAATATATCCTTTGAACAAAACTGGTATAGGTTATGAAGAAGGTACAAGTAGCAGTCAATCAGAAAACAAGGAAACAACTAAGGTGATTAACTTTCAAAACAACAATAAGCTAGAGTACACAAAGTTAGCAAATTTCATCAAAGATGAAGCGAATAAAAAAAATAGTGAATTTAAACTAATGAGTGGTAAAGATGATATATCTACAGGAACAAATAACAGTGATCTGCAGTCAAGAAAGCATGAAGAAGAGGTAAAGAACAGAATGACAATGCAATCTATTTCAAGAAAACAGCCAAAATTCAGGTACCAATTTTTTTTCAATGGTTGTTGTTATTGTTGTTATGACTTTGGTCATAAAGATGTAAATTGTGTTTTTAAATTTAGAAACATACAATGATGAATGTTTAGAAATAAGCAAATGTTGCAACATAAAGTGAAACAGTCAATGATCCAAGAAGAGAATTATTCTATTCCATCTCCAACTAGAAGAAGATCTCATTCTAGAAATATCAATTCTTTTGAGTTGTTGTACAACATTCCAGAATGTTATATTTGTCATAATTTTTGACACAAAGTCACAGAATGATATTTAAAGAATTATGAATTAGATTCAAGCGTAGATTGTTCAGTTAAAAAGGTAAAATTATGGAAGAAGAAAAAAAACAACCAGTGTGGGTTAGTGCTTTCTGCTCAAATACAAAAGGACCTCTTTGATATTGACAGTGGATGTTCCAAACACATGACCGGGGATAAAAGTAAATTTCTATCTCTGAGTGAACACAAATTAGGAGATGTAACTTTTGGAAATGATGCTCCAGGGAAAATCAGAGGCAAAGGGTTGGTAAGTCCGAATAGTAAAGGAAAAGCTCAAGATGTATTGTTTGTAGATGGCTTGAAGCATAATCTTCTTAGTGTCAGTCCGGTATGTGACAGAGGATGTGAAGTTGTTTTCACCTCTAAAGAGTGAAAAATAAAATCTATATCTTCAGGACAATTGGTTTCCAAAGGTATAAGAATAGAAAACAATGTCTATGTTTTGAAAGAAGATAAGGAAGAGTGTCATCTAAGCAAGTATGATGAGAGTTGGCTATGGCATAGAAGACTTGGATATTTGAATTTTGATAATTTAAACAAGATTAGAAACAATGGAGAAGTAAAATATTTTCCTAAGATATCAAAACCATATGACTCTGTATGTAATCCCTGTCAAATGAAAAAACTTACTCAAACTCAATTTAAATCCAAGAACTTCACATCAACAGATAAACCTCTTAAATTAGTGCATGTGGATTTATGTGGACCATCAAGAAAGGAAGGCAGGGGAAAAGAAAAATATTTTATGCTGGTTATTGAAGATTATTCTATACTAACATGGGTTGCTTTCCTGAAAGAAAAATATGAAGCATTTGAAAAATTCAAAGTATTTAACGCTATGATTGAGAATCAAACAAGAAAAAGATTAAAAGCAGTAAGATATGATAGAGGAGGAGAGTTCTGTTCAAAGGACTTCAAATAATTATTTGATGAACAAGGAATCAAAAGAGATTATACAACTCCAGGGACTCCATAGAAAAATGGAATAGTTGAAAGACATAATAGGTTAGTTCAGCAAATGGCAAGGTCGATGATGAATGAAAGAAATATTTCTCAGACATTTTGGGTAGAGTCAATTCACACATCTGTTCATATTCTTAACAAATCCCACTTAAGGCCAAACAATGATAAAACTCCTTATGAGTTGTGGTTTGGGAGACCTGCTTCAATCAAGAACTTTAAAGTCTTTGGAAGTAAATGTTATATAAAAAACAATGATGAACATCTTGTCAAATATGATGATAGGGCTGATGAAGGTATCTTTTTGGGGTATGCTACAAATAGTAAAGGATGCATATGCTATAGTAAGAAGTTACATAAAATGGTTGACAATATTGAAATTAAAATCGATGAAGGTATGCATGTAAAATAAATTTAGATAAACAATGTTGAATCAAATACAGAGGATATAGCTGAAGAGGAAGAAGAATAGGTCCAAGAATCAGAAAAGGAAAACTCTGAGTCAGATAATGAAGGTACAGATTCACAACAACAATCAGTAAAACCCTCTTCAAGAATTATTCAAAAAAATCATCCTAAAAGTTATATTATTGGTAACAAGAATGAAGGTGTACAAACAAGAATAAAGTTACTCAAGGATTCAGAATAGTCTCACATTGCTTTTCTATCCATAATAGAACCCAAGAATTTTTATGAAGCCAATGAAGATGAAGATTTGATAAAATCCATGAATGAAGAGCTTGATCAGATTGAAAAGAATAATACTTGGGAACTTGTTCCTAGACCAACAGATCATAATGTGATTGGTTCCAAATGGGTGTTTAAGAATAAAATGCATGAACAAGGACAAATTGTGATGAATAAAGCTAGATTGGTCTATAAAGGGTATGCTTAGATTGAAGGAAAATATTTTGATGAAACCTTTGCACCTGTGGCAAGAATGGAAGCTATCAGAATGTTTCTTGCTTTTCCCTATCACAAGAAGTTCAAAATATATTAGATGGATGTCAAGTCAACATTTCTCAATGGAGATCTAGAAGAATAAGTTTATATGGAACAACCTGAAGGATTATCACTAACAGACAGTCCTGATTATGTCTGCAAACTAAAGAAGGCTCTGTATGGATTGAAACAAGCACATAGAGGCCGGTACTATAGATTAGACAAATACAAGAAAAGGGATTCAAGAAAGGAACTATTGATATTAACTTGTACATCAAAATAGAAGGTGATGGCTTATTAGTTGTTTTGGTTTATGTTGATTATATTATTTTTGAATGTACTAATGATTCTTCTATTCAATGGTTTGTTAATGCCATGAAATCTAAGTTTGAAATGTCCATGATTGGAGAACTGTCATATTTTCTTGGTATTCAAATCACTCAGAGTTATGAAGGTCTGTTTATCTCCAAAAATAATTATCTAAAGGAAATGTTGAAGAAATTTCAGATGGAGGATTCTTCACCTGTTAGTACCCCTATGATTGTTGGCTGCAAGCTTAGAAAAGATGATATTTCACCTGATGTTGATCAAAGAACATATAGGTCAATGATAGGCAGTCTTCTATACATCACTGCATCACATCCTAATATTATGCATGGTGTTGGAATGGTAGGAAGATTTCAGTATGCTCCTAAACAAAGTCACTTGGTCCCTGTGAAGAGAATTTTCAAATATCTGAAAGGCACAATGACTTATGGTCTCTGGTATCCTAGAAATTAAAATTTTCAATTAATTGCGTATTCAGATGTTGACTAGGAAAATTGTTTGGACGAGAGAAATAACAAAAGTGGAGATGCATTCTTCTTAGGTGATTCATTAGTAGCATGGTGAGTAAAAAGAAAGTTTCAATATCCTTGTCTACTACTGAAGCTAAATACATTGTTGTTGCCACCTGTTGTACACAAGTACTATGGATTATTCAAAATCTTGCATATTTGGAGGTGAAATATACTGAATCCATCTGCATTCATTGTGACAACACAAGTGCCATTAGTGTGTCTAAGAGCCTTGTTTTGCATTCCAAGACTAAGCACATTCCTATCAAGTATCATTTTCTAAGAGAGAAAGTCACAAATAGAGTAGTTCAATTGAATTTGATTCCTTCTAAGGAATGGACTATTGATATATTTACTAAACCATTATCAAAGACTCAGTTTGAATATTTCCGCCATAAATTGGGTGTCATACCCGATTCCAACTGATCTCCTCACTTTGATAGGGGGAGCTTGTGTTTATTGAACATCTAATAGGATTTTGAAGTGACACGTATTCGAGTCTATCTTGATAGGGGGAGATGTTTTGTTCACAATATTTTTTTGACATTGATGTCAAAGGGGCAGAAGTTCATTTAATTGGAAAAAATAGGTTGACAAATCAGAAGAAGGTGTTTCAGAAGTTTTGGGTTTCCATCAATGCCAAAGGGGGAGATTGTTGGGGAGATTGTTGGCTAGACTGACACAGAGGTTTTTTGGTTGTCATTGATGGCATTCAGATTTAATATGATGAAGATAAATGGTGGAAATAAATTTCATGGATCAGAGATGCAAGGTAGAATTAAGTTTTTATATTTGCGGAGTCCATTAAAAAGTGCAACTTTGAAGGGATGAGATCGACACAAGGAAATATCCACAACGTTGAAACATTCCACGAGTTGAACATGCCCAGATGAAGAAACTTTTTCAAATCATGGAATAGGTTAATTGATGGAAAGATCGGGTGGTTGAGAAAGGAGCGTAGATAGATATACGGTCGTGGATAATTTCACAGATTGAACTAGCATGGAAAAGGTCAAAATTTCATTTCGCAGAAAGTGGTAGAAGCTACAGATATCAACGGTTATGACAATATATCGGTTTGATCGACGGACAAGGTGAATTCTGCGTTTTGAAGATTCTAACTCGATTAGAAGGGAAAGAATTAGCGAAATGTTAAAGTTTTCAAGTTTGGACAGTTCCAATGAAGACAGATTATAGATCAATGGTTGATGTTGATTCCCCCAAATCAAGCTGTGCAAGTTGATAGTGTTGAGCTTTTGCATGAAGATTGGTTCCTGACTTTCGTGCCACAATGACGGGTGAATGGAAAAGGAAGTTTGTGAAGCGATTAAAGGCGTAAATCATGAAAATGTCAAAAAAAATTATGTGTATAATCTAACGGTCATAAGTAGTTATAGAATGATAAGTGATTCTTGATCAGGAATACAAAAGGTTGGGAAGCTGAAGCAGTTAAGGTGTACATGTATAAAGGTGAGCTAAAGAAAACTATGTAGGGTTAGTCGTTTGTTGGAGATACTAAACTCGATAAGTAAAGAAGAATGATCTGAAGAAGAGATAGAGTGAAGAGCAAAGACTAAGTATGCACAGACCAAGGACCAGACAATGAAAAAAAGAGAGAATATGTAGAAGAGGCAGAACAAATGAGAAGCGGAGATAAAGAAAACCAGAAGAAAAATGAAGACAAATGCTGAGTATAGCATAATGAAAGCAGAGAAGAATAATGGAAAAGAGATGAAGTGGTAAGCATTGTTATATTAGTATTATTGTATTGTATTGATTCAAAGTAATTCTAGAAAAATAGGGTGGTAGGCTGGTTCTAGGGAGGATTATTGTCCTTAAGATTTAGTGGGTGCTGAAGAATTTTGAGAGTTGTTTCTCTTTACAAGTTGGTGCTTGTAATTCAAAGGTTGTAGCCTCATTTGAGTAGGATCTCAAATAAAGAGAAGATGTACAGAAGTTGAAGCTTTCCTGACATCCTAAGAAGAATAGGTTTTTCCCTTTATGGGTTTCCTCATGAAATCTGTGTCTTTATGTATTTTGTGTGATTGAATGATGATGGTTTTCTTTACATGTTAAATCTTCCGCAATAGAGTTTTTGCTAATAAATAATGAATATAGAATTCCTCATAACATATTGACTGTCATAAAACTTCAAGGATAAAAGTTTTTAAAAATTGTATAAGATTGTTTAAGTAAATAAATTAACTTATTCACCCCCCCCCCAAAGTCAATTGAATAATTTCAATAGAATTTATCCACTGTTTCCTGTAAAGACACATCAATACTCCCTATTCAACTAGAGGATTTTTTATGTACTATACCGAGCTTGTCCCTGATAGAGGATTAGTAAGAATACTAGCAATGTTTATCATCTGTGGATATGTACCATGTCTTGGATATAACTAACAAGAAACCTCATAAATCTTTACTTCTTTTCCACACACTCTATCTAGAGCAACATATGTGATCTTTCCTCGATTATTGCACTAGTTATATTTCATATATATTTGAATCTTTATTCCAATGTTTGAATATTTGCTTGTACCATGTAAGCACCACAACACATGATTTTTTGTACATGTCTATGTATATACTAAAAAGAATATAATCGATCCTAGGAGATGTGACTATTCCAGATACATCTCAACTAAATTTTGATATATTCCAAATCTAATTTAAACTTCAGATTAATATTCATATAGATGGCCATGGAATTTCAATCCATCATCCTAAAACTCTTCAATATCTCTACTGCACATTTTCCTTTGATTGAGGAAAATATTATATGGTGATTTCCACACCTCTAATATCAAGAATCATAACAAGTTTCTTGAATATTTTTCTAAGATTCCTTTTAAATAATGAGCATCATGCATGTATCCTTTTTACAAGAGGTACATCAACCAATTACACTGGTTCTTTAGGAGTTAGTGAATCTAGCTTCTCCCTCTCACCATATGGATGTGAGAATCATAATATGGGTCCTCCATCATGGATACTTATGCGCATCTATGTCTGAACCTCTTATTTGACAATTGAATGTAAATGAGATATAATATCTTCAATATTCTTCACATCTCTCATAATAGCATAAAGCCATATATTATGTCTTCTTCCCATGAGGCATAGGAACCTCCTGAACTATTCTCTTTCATGATCAGCCATCAGAATGACTCCACATTCATACCTCTCTTTACTTGTACGTCAGGAAATATTACTTTGCCCTACAAGATAAATTATTCTCATGATTAATAACTTTTCATAATTGAGAAATGTAATCACATGATAATTTTCAACATACTAGCAATAGTTCACATAGTTATGTACATAGATTAAATCAATGTTGGACATAACCCCATTCATATGTCATGTGATCTTTTGCAGCCCTATATCAGTCCAAAATTCATATTTTTTAAATAAATATACAACCCCATATTCATATCTCATGAGGAAATCATGTAGCCCTCTATTTGATATATTATGGCCAATCATGTAATCCTATGTTCATAGCTTATGAAGCAAGCATGCATCCTTATAAATCATGTCTTATGAAGGAATTTTTCAGAATTATATCAGCCCTATATAAGTATATATCCATCCTACATAAGTATTATATCAGTAATATATCTTATCACATAATATGGACTCATGAGATTGATAACATGCCAATAAAGACAAAAAACAATGTACATGTTCAACACAATTACAAGTCTAGGAATACAGATATCTATATTAATGAAACATCTTTAAAAAAACTTTATATCTGATTTATAACAGAATATAACAATCAAAAAATAAATTACTCATCTTTATTGTTTTGTGTGGGCTCCCTCTTGATCTTTGCACCCTTGCAGAGATAGTTTGAGTCCTTCCTTATTCACTGCAACTTTAAACACTGCAAAAACTATTTCATGTATTATATAGTGAGTCTCTGCATAGGAATAAGGATCCCATGCACCCAAAATCAAATTCTCTTCTCCATTAAAGGAAATATTCCTTTCTATCTTACTCTTCCTTGAATGATTTCTTCTGAGAAGGTTCGCCACCTTTTATGGTGGTGGATGCATGAAGCCTTCCTTCTTTCTTATTTCTTGCATAACACTCTTTCGTAAAGTGGCCCTTCTTTCCACAATAGAAGCAAACAGCCTTTTGTTTATCGAAGTCCCTCTTGAACTTCTTCTTCCTTTTATGAAATAATTTCTTGGGAGTGAATGGCTTCCTCCCTTTCTTTATTCTTGTTGAGAGGGAAATATTCTCCTATTTATTGCACACACCCTTGCTTTGGATGTGCCCTTCTTCTTGGATGCAATCATTCCATAGTATTTCAAAGTTTGGGTTCTCTTCTCTTCCATTTACCGCTGCTAATAAAGTCTCATATGAGGAATCAAATCCATCGATGGTGGTTTGAATAAGGTCATCCTCATCTGTCACCACACCGATGCTTACAAGCTGATATTTCAATTGTGAAATATTTGTGAATAATGATGCTACGGTCTTATCCTTATCCATATTTAGGTTGTGCAACTTTTTCTTCAAATCCATATTTTGATTGGGATCATTATTCTCATACAAGTTCGTAAGTTTTTTAAAACACTTTTTTGTCGTCTTCAATGGTGTGATTATCGACATGAGATTTTCCTTCAAGGAGTCACATATAATCCTCTTTTCCTTTATTGATTCTTCTTGTAATTTATTATTTCTACATTAATGGTATGTTCCTCTACAACGAAAGTCATGAATGAATCAAGATCATTCTCCTCAAGAATATTCAACACTCTTTCCTTCCATGTGTTGAAGTTGGAAGTACCTTCAATACTGTATTCCGGTCGAATGGAGATCGATGTCATGGCTGCAATATTTTTCTCATGTATTAAAGATATATGGCGGATTATATTGCTACACAAAACTAAGCTCTTTCACGCCCCATGCTCTGATACTATGTTGATGTTTGAGAAAAATAGGGGCTTCTTGAACTTTAAACTTTTATGAAAAAAATTCAGTACTTTAAGAAACTTTAAATCATCCACATAAAAAAATTTATATCAGCCACATAATAAAATTTATATAAGCCATCTACAAGTATTTAAATAAGCCACATATAATTCTTTATATCAGCAATATATGAATATTCAATAAAAAATCAGTCAGATAAAAAAATCATTATAAGAGACAATATGTACCCTCAGAAAACCCTCCAAATACAGAGGATAAAAATACCAACAATTCTTTGAGTATGATAGATACAATTGCATAGAATGATTTATAACACATCAATAGATTGCTCAATAAGATATGTCACCACGTCAATAGAGAAGAGGGATCTAAAGAAACCCTTCAAAAACAACTTAATGCAAAATTGTGTTGAACTTTCCATATGCCTCACATGTTAATAACAAGCCAAAACAACCTAGCACGCAAAGGGGGCAAATTGGAGGCTCGATAAAATCACTAAGATCATAAATGGAACATAAAATAAGAGTAGAATGCACTAGAACTCCTCTCATTTAGAAATAATCACCCTCCTAAACTTTAGTGCCTTGTGAGAATTACTTATCAACTTAGATCTAGGAGCTAGAGCAATTTCACAATCAAAGTGTTTGATTAAAATATGCAAGAGAAAACAAAGAGCCAGAAATAGTTGGAATATCACATGTGAAAGGTGCTAATATAAAACCATTATATTAAATCACACCTTTAACATGTGTATGATACATATTTGTAGTACATTGGATGAATTTGAGAGGCTATGGAAGCCAATTCGAGTTGTACATGTGGCATGGTGATATTTGACCTCAATCCCCTTTAGTTGGACCAATGGAGCCCCAACTCAGCCCAAACAGTCCCAAACCAAGGTGTGAACATTGGTGAAGTGTGTTGGGTCATTAATTAGACCTAGAAAAGAATGGATGAGAAGATAGAGATGAGTGGGAGGCTCTAGGTGGCAATAAATGCTCCTAGGAGATCCAAAATAGGCCAAATACACCACTAGTGCACTTAGTCAAACCTGGACCCCCAAAATCAAGGAGGTAGTGCCCCAATGCATTAATGAGGGTGCACATGGGCTAGGTTGACCAAAATAGGGCGTTGTTGTAGGTCTGAATAGGCCAAAATAGCCATATATATTACAGAATCAACTCTCCTAAGTCTAAACCATAGAATATCATTGCATGAAGAAAAAAGAAGTTATCCTAAGGTCTAAACTATGTACTAATGATGTATTACTGCTCCAACACCCCCCCTTAATCCATACTTAGTACATCACATTATTTATTGAGGCCTTGGAAACTAAGGCACAAGTCACCTTTTACAAATTTTATTGATCCATATAACAGAGGTAAGGAGGAAAACCTCATGGGACAAAACTTCCCCTCAAAAAATGGATTATGACATAGAAACAAGGCTGCATATACTCCAAACTAAGAAAAAATGTCTCGAGAAATATTATTCTTGGGAAGAATTGGAATGTGTTCAACCAACTCAGGAACATATGCATGATGAATCCTCAGACCACGTAGAACAAATGATATGCACCAATAGAAGAGACAATGGTGCTCTTCAGACTTGAACCTCAAACCAAAGAGGATTCCATGCCCAAAAGAGACTGAAGGTGCTTGAAAATAGGTGATTCCAAGCGATTCACAAGGATCTTGAAGCATCAACGTTGAATGAAGGTTGTAATCAGCTCCAAGAAGATGCGCCATTGTGATGGCAAAGGGCTTCTCAATATTCATATGAACTTGAAGGAACTATGCTAGTGATGGTGGAGGAATACATGGGAAAAATAGTGTGAAGCAATGAGATATATTCACTTGACATCCAAAATTCTCCATCTTTCAAACCAATACTTATTAGCTGGAATATTTCACCTCCTGCAGACAGCAAGGTGTTCCACTGGTCTGAATGGTTCAGATCCAGAACAAATAGATCACATAGGCCGATAACTCTCCCTAGACACTGTAGATATCTGGAATACAAGGATTTGATAGTCCACCTTTGTACCTGAAATCAAGCTCAACATGAAACAAATCAAAGCAACTAGAATATGATCTACTAATCTATGCTAGTGACTAAGGAATCTAGCAATATATATCTCAAATCAAACATCAACAATATATATGGGATAGAAAATCAACTTGCATTAAGAACATGAAGAAGTTTACAACCAAGCCTTAGTGTTGACATGCATCTCCATGAAACCATCTCTTCATCCCCATAAGCTCCGAATATAGCTCTCTATGCTCTCTCCAAATATTCTTGGGCCAAGAATCAATCCAACAGCATAACAATACCTTTAATGTTCTCCCCTAAACCATGGCTATGAGCTCATATTTATAGGGATTTAATGGATAGAGATGGTTGAGAAATTAGTGGGTGAGGTGGCCTCTAAGATCCTAGGATGAGGGATCTCGAGCTCAACCAACCCACAACAGTAGGGATAAGGAAGTACACAAGGCTTATCATCTAGAAGCCTCGAGAAACTTCTCTTTTTCCCTTTTTACCCAAGGTGTCGCACTTCTCCTTCTATGATAGAGTGGTTCTGGTAATAATTGCCTATAGAACAAGGGTAATAGGTGGTGGCATCGCTTATGGAACACAAATGATGGGTGGTGTGAGCAGGGGTACCACTCCTGGATAACGGGGCATGCGCGGTGCTGGGAATTTGTATGACAAATTGATAAAAAACCATTTAGTTTCCACTCCAGAAGCTGGGATTTAGGGCAAGTAGGTATGTCAAATGTCTCATCACATGATGGTGACAGGATTTTGGTATAACAATATTCCCCCCAAAGCATGAGTCTTAGAGTGACACGATAAACGAGAGCTTTAAGAACAAGTCATTGCCAGGTGATGAAAATGTCGGCTCGATTGGAGTATGCAGTCAAGTAGGCATCTGTAGTACATTAGTATGTTGACTCATAGACACAAGTAACTAAAATCATAGCTGCATACCAATACAAGGAAGATCCATGAGAGAAATAAACAAGCATGGCTACTAGAATACAGCGTAGATCCATATGATAGAGGACTCAAACTTGGACATAGCTACCAGACATACAACGTAGATCTATGTCATACAGATGGAAATTTGAGCATAGCCATGACCATAAAAGTGTGGATCCATGCTAGATATACAAAACTCCATCACAACCTGGGGAAAAAGCAATGAGCGCTTTTAAACAAATGCCCAGGGTCTTCATCTCGTCTTCCACAAAGTACGATTCTATCCATGTGATTACAATGATCTCAAGTCGAACATGGTAGAAACCACTTGATTACCAGCCAATTATGTGAACCGTTAACAAGTGCGAGGGAGATCACCATTAATGTCAATGATTCCCAAGGTACCCTAGTACAATCTACTGAGTGTGAATAGATATCCTAATGTCGAACACCTAGTCGATTCTATCGATCAAAGGTCAATGATGTGAACCTATGTCAAGAGTGAGAGAATCTGTCATTAAGGCATACATATCTCAAGGTACTAAACATTGTTTCTAAGACTATTTCCCAGATGATGAGCTGATGTCGACGGAAATAGCCTCGTTGAAGGAGGGTCGTGATGAGTCCCACATCGACGACATGAAACTTGGAACATAGTTATGGAATGATGTGAATGTAGTAACCATATGACTGACTCAAAGATACTGAAAAAAATACTGTGTAGACTGCAGAGGTAAAACTTCTTCATATCCCCTTTGAACATCGGATGGCATGACAAAATGACTTGGCAACATGACTAGACAGGACAGATACACAATGCGATAGTGGACAATGCATTCTTTTGAAAGACTCAAAGGATAGACATGACTCATGAAAGTGGATCATCATGGAGATCAGCTGAATACCCAATTGACTGAAATGATTGTACAGACAAGTGCCATGTTCAAAGGTAACGACAAACAACTGCCATTATTTACAAAATGATTTCCCTTCCCATTTCCCCCATCATGATTGATAAGTGCCTATTTTCAGTTTTATGAGTTCAAAGAGGGTAACAAACACTTGATATATCTTGTCAGAATACAAGTCCAGTCCCATATTTTTTATGAACCTAAGAGAGGAGGAGTTCATTCCCAAAACGGGTCTCTCAATGTTTACTTTAATGATTCCACTGAAAGAAAACTTGGCATCATTCATGTTTAGAGAGTCTGAATGAATACAGAAGAAAAATCCAGGGGGGTCCTTTTTCATATGATTTAGTCTCTAAGGCTTGAAAAAGTATAAAATCATACCTTAGATAACTCTTCTAGTCATGATTGGTTGGAGTGTTCCTTTCTCGTACATAGTCCTATCTGAACCGAGAAAGAGATAACCCACCATCGGACGGAAAACACTTCAAATAGTTTAACGAGCGTGGAGAAGACAAGATCGCTCGACAATATTTTTGTATTTAGGGAGCCTGATAATTGTTTAAAGAGAACTCCGTGAGGTTTCTTTACACAACGTAATATTTTATGAGCCTGGAAAGAATCGGAAATAGACTCGATGACTTTTTGTATTTAAGGAGCCTGAAAAAGAGGTGAAAAGAGAACTCCATGACGCTTCTTTACACAATGCCGTATTTTACGAGCCTAGAAAGAAACTTGAACTGGACTCAGAACTTTGATACTAGATTTTTACAAGCATGGAAAAGTTTCCTAATAAATTCTCAACGACCTTTTCCATTTTTTGAAAGTACAAAAAATCCATAAACAAACTTTCCAAATATTTTTACTAAATTCAACGTACAGACAAATCATAAGCAAGTGTTAAATGCATTCAAAATCAACATTAAGGGATTATGACAAATAGATTTTGACCAGAACATGATGTAATATAAAAAATATAATAAGTCAAACCCAAAGAATGTCTATATAAGGCAAGTAAATAGTAAAAAATCAAACATTTCACTATTTACCTCCAGTAGAGAGCACTTGGAGCATTTTCTAGCCAGATCTTCCATAGCTGATACCGGGAGTTCCCACCGTCCATTTTCAGTCTCGTCAGTTGCAGGTAATAGCTAAGACCCTTATATTTCATTTCATAGCTTCTATTTGGGATTTAATGGGGTTTTGGGCCTGCTTGGAAAGCCCTAAAATCCAATATGTGGGCACCGTGGCTAGCCCTTACAGGATAGGAGGTACCACCCGAGAATTGCGCCAGGAATACGGTGGACAAGTGGTGCCACCACCTGTCTCCAATGGGGCACATGCGGTGTCGGCCATGGAGAAGTTAAATAAATGATATGGGAAAAATTTATTCATTCTTTTGATTTGCAATGACTCAAGGATGATGTTAATGCATACCATTGTTGTTTTTGGCAGGTCTAGGTGTCCAAAATATGGTGATATGGAAGGAAAGAACACATGATGATGAGGATGCAGCTGCTGAAAGGAATGCAGTTTGCATTGCAACACTCCAGAACTATGGGCTCCTAAATTTCTTCCAGACACCAAGCATGGTGTCCCACGAGAGATTATTGTAACACATACTAAGAATGTGGAATCCAGAACAACAGTATTTCGAGGTGGGGACACACATACTTACAGTGGAGGTAGAGGATATCTACTTCCTGACTAGCCTATCAAGACGGGGTGCCCCCATCTCACTGACAGGTTCCTATGGTGGGGACATTACCACCAGATAGCTCATATATCAGCACTGTGTACTAGGTACAGGCACATCAGGGAAGAAAATCCCTATCAGGGCAGTGACAAATAGGGCTCTATGAATTGTCCTATTCACAATGCAGAGGGTGGCAGGGAGCCAAGGTGTGCATCAGGCTTCCAGGGCACATATGTTGTATGCCCTAGAGGCTATGGCACCTACAGTGTTCAACTGGGTGGAATCATTGCTTCCAATATTCAAGGATCAGCTGACTAAATGTCGGCATGGAGAGCTAAAGCAGTTCGGCTTTGGTTCCATCTTAGCTTGCTTATTCTTTGAGCGGGTCCCACAGATGAGGCCCCAAGTGAATTTTTGGAGTTTGAGAGCACGGGACCCCCATATGCTGAGGTGGGTCCAGTTCATGGCTCGCACAGGAGTGGGTAGGGGCAGAGTGAAGTTTGGTGATCCATTCTTCAGATGGCTGCAGGATCAAATGCTCATGGTTGAGGACTATGCCTATACAGGCATACATTTTATAGGTTATCCTGACCTACCACTCCCACCTGGAGGGTAGTGGGGTGACATTGGTAAGAAGAAAGAAACCCTAACAATGGAAAATGTTTTTTTATGTTTTTTATGTTTTATATTTTTTATGGTAAGTGAAGAGACCTATTTGTCTTCATCCAGATGTTGGAGCAGCGAGGCATAGAGGAGCATCTCCACTAGACAGGAAATCCGGATCTCGCTTCATTCCCTAGGGTGATTATATCACTGGGGAGCTGGAGGAGAACCTAGAGAGGTTGACTCTATACATCCCAGATGCTAATATAGATGGCCTCCTAACTAGATATCAAATATCTATGGCGGGAGTACCAGGCCAATTCAGCAGGCTACTACGTAGGGTGGCTTGAGTAGTGATGTGCTATCATGAGCACCATTAGTGGATGAGACATGTATAATGAAAGCTGATATCTTCAATATTTTTGTATGATGATTTTTCCTAAAATCCTATGTGCTTCAGATGAGGTCTCGAGACCTATTTTTTTGTAAAACTTTTTTGTATATATATATACAGACTTTTACACAGTGTTTATATGTCTCAAATGGATAAATGCATTTTCTATGAGTTCTATGTGTCTTTAAATGTTTATATACAATGTACCATGTTTGATTTAAATTCATGAATGGTAAATATGCCAATATAGGATGTAATTAGCCAATGAATTAGCAACTACATTATGTTCCCTAGGGATATGCCTATAGGTAATGGTTCCAAATGATCTTTCTAACAAACGTACCCTCTAGAAGAGGCGGAGGAGCATCGGGTTCCTAATGGTGTAGACATGGTTTAAATGACAAACCATGAGCTGAGAGTCCATCAAAACTACTAGATCATGGACATCCTGGGAGGCAGCTTCAGTCAAAAGACCGATGACTGCTTGATACTCGATGATGTTATTAGTAGCGGTCCCTAAGAAAACCGCTCCAAAACTGACCAAATATTCAATTGGGAAATAGAGAACCCAAGCAGCCAAGGCTAGATTCAAGGTGTGGTGGCAAGCACCATTAGCGAAACTGTAGAAATCCATCTGCATGACCAAAACATGGTATAAACAGATGCGGACACAAAACTCAAAACCATCTTGCAAATACTAAAAGCACATTGAAAGTCAATCAATATACATATATACAAGATACCATCCAAGAAAACCTAGGCATAGTACCTTTTCAGGTACAACCCATTGCTAGGTTGCCCCAAAGGGATTCCATCATAATCAACTAACTCATAGGCTCCTTTCTCTAACACCTTGGAAATAACGAAAGGTCCATACCACATGGACTCGAACTTACCCTTCCCTAGCTTGTCATATCTCTGGTCATAAGTCAAAACTAGGTCACCCTCATTGAAAACACGAGGCTGGACGGATTTATCGTACTACACCTTGACGCGTTTCTTATGTACCTCATTAGCCAAGGTAGCATCTCTACGAGTTTCATCAAGGTTATTTAAGTACAAAAATCTTGCTTCCTCTGCGAAAGTTTCTGGGAGAAGTTCGATAGCAAGTTGTAAAGATGGAATCTGACATTGGATCGGCAAGACAGCTTCAAGTCCATAGACAAGCTGGAATGGTGTGAAACCAGTAGCTATTTTCATGGAAGTCTAATAAGCCCAAAGAGTGGAAAAAAGAAACAGATGCCAATTGGATTTATGATCTCCAACCATCCGAGGAAGCATATTTTTCAAAACCTTGTTAATGGCCTCTACCTAACCATTAGCTTGCGGATAATATGACGTAGAGTTTTCATGGCAAAAACCTAGCTTAGCACTCAATTCATCCATAATTTGATTATGGAAATGAGATCTTTGATCAGTGACGATGGGCTACGGAACTCCAAATATAGCTATGATATGATTGAACAAGAAGAGAGCAACCGTCTTACCATATTCTGTGTATGTAGCCATGGCCTCAGCCCATTTTGTGAAATAATCCATAGCTACAATGATGTAACCATGCCCCCCGACTGAGGTAGGATTACAATGCATGAAGTCAATCCCCCATTTGGAAAAAGGGCCAAGGGAAATGACGGGGTGAAGTGGAGCAGGATGGTTGTGCTTTTTCGGATAAAAATGTTGGCAAGGTGGGCATTTTTTAACAGCCTCATGACAGTATTTGAAGACAGAAGGCCAGAAATATCCAGCGCGAAGGATTTTCTGGGATGTAGCCATCCTAGATAAATGACCTCCACATGCTCCAGAGTGGCAATCATTTAGCACGTGTCCAGCCTCCTCATGAGTGAGGCATCACCATAGAATGGAATCAATCCCATGTCTATACAAGGTATCATGCAAGATAAGATAGTACTTCACATGATGATAGATGCGACGATCATCATGAGATAGATGTGGCTAAAAGCGTTGGGTCTGGAGATAAATCGGCAAATATCCATACCACGGATCAGTAGTGCTAATTAGGAACATGAATTCATCGGGAAATGAATCGTTGGGCTTAGATTCTGTGGTAGCACAAGGAAGGTCACATATAAGCTCAACAAAAACCAAGGATATCTTTCATGTAGCCTTGGCAAACTTGAGATCGAACTCCTGAAGGATGACGATCCAACGGGAGTACTTTCCCCTAAGTACCTGATGAGTTAGAATGTAGTACATTGGGTTCTGGTCTGCCAATACGGTGGAAGTGCGAAGCAAAATGTAGTGACAAAAAAATTTCACAGCAATGACCATGGCCAAAGCTATCCCCTCCACATGTGAATAACGGGTTTCAAAATCAATAAGATTCTTACTGGCATAATAAATCACATGCTCCTGACCGTGGAGATTGTCCTGCACTAAAACCATGGCGATGGTAGTAGCAGAGGCAGCAATATACAAGAGAAATTCCTTTGAATAATCTGGGGGGTTTATCATGGGTGAATGAGTCAGAGCATGCTTAAGATAATCAAAGGTGCATTGGGCTTGGTCATCCCAGAAGAATGGAGTTTTATTCTTGAGGAGACGCATATAACCGTGCTTTTTCTCAGTGAAATTGCACACAAAATGGTGGAGAAATTCTGCCTTCCCCTACAAAATTTGGATTTCAAGGATGTTGGTTGGGGCTGGTAGATTAATGATAGCGGAAATCTTCAAAGGATCGATCCGGATGCCATCTTTGGATACTACAAATCCAAGAAAACGTCCCGTCTCAATGCAAAAAACACATTTATGTGGATTGAGCCATTAATTATAATGATAGCATCTCAGGAATATGTCTCTAAGATGACTAGGATGGTCCTCTCGTCGCTGTGAATGAGCGGGTAGGTCATCAAGGTACGATTCAACAATATGTTTAATGTCGTGAAACGCATAGGACATCGCACGCTGGAATGTGGCTCCATAATTTTTCAAGCCGAAAGGTAACTTCTTATATGAAAAGGTTCCCCATGGGAAAATGAATGTTGTCTTATGTTGGTTGAAGGGAAATATCTCAATCTGATTGTAGTCGAAGAAGCCATCCATGAATGAAAAGATGACACTTCCAGCACAGTTGTCGATAATCTGATCGATATTCAGGGTAGGAAAGTTGTCCTTAGGACAAGCTTTATTTAAATCCCTAAAGTTGATGTAGACTCTAATGGTGGCCTACTTTTTATTGACAGGGACAATGTTCGATACCCATTATGTCAGAGGTATAGGATAAATAAAACCAGCTTTCAGAAGTTTCTCAATCTTAGCTTTAATAGTTGCAGCCTTCCTATGATGGACTTGCGTAAGTTTCTTCCTGACAAATTTAGCCATGGGATAAGTCTTAATCTTGTGGACCACAATGGAAGGGTCAATCCCCACCATCTCTTCATAGGACCAGGCAAAAATATCATGGAATTCCTTAAAAAGTGCCTTATATGCGTCAGATTCATCTGTGGAGCAGTTCTGCCCAACATGAACATGCTCAATAACATCAAGCTTGGCTGATATGTCAATTGGTTTCGTCTGAGTAATGTTGCAAAGGTTTCCTTCAAAATCTATGTCTTACAACAATATAGGACTTTGCGGAACGCTGACAATATCAGTAGGAAACAAGGATGTAAAATCATGGCTACCTGAATTGGTATTAGGGAGGAACATGGATTTATGATGGTGATCCTCCCAAATGGGCTCATCCATATTCATGATCTCTATAATGGACTCGTCGGAAGGAAAAGTCTCATATAGATAGTCTAGAATCGAAAGAGAAGGTTCTAACCAGTACGATAAATGGTAAGGATCCGAAGCCACTAAATGAAGGTCATTAGTGTGATCATCGGAACAAGTTTGAATGTTTTCATACATAGCTCCATGTGGGCTCAATGAGGTGGAATGAACAACATTTGTGCCCTTGGGCTCAAAATCAAATGAGGTGATCATATGTACTGTCGCGGTATCCGTGCTAGGAGGAGTAGATGGAAAGATCCCCATAAGGGATGAATCCTTCATCATACTTACCCCAATTGACTAGTAAGGAGGAGGGGACTGACCTAACATGGGGATGTTATTAGCCATGGTAGTAGTAACATTCGGCATACAGAAATCAAGCTGGTCAATGGTAGCAATTCTACCAAGATGCAGGAATTGGACCATTCGAAATACTGTTGAAGCAACAGCCGACATAGCATAGAACCAATTCCTTCCTAAAAGGAGGTTATAATCCAAAGGGGCATCCACCACTTCTACTTGGATGGAAATGGTTTTTCCCCCCAACGCGACCACAAGGGCTGATATGAGACCATGGGGTTGGAAACCCCGTCCATTAAAGGATTTAAGGGTCATAGGTGATGTAACAAGCCTGGGAGAGCCAAGATCTTTCCAACGAGTCAAAGATAACACCGAGGTCGAAGCTCCTTCATCTAGTACCGTTCGAAAGACTTTATTTCCCACTACTTTCATAATGATCTGAAAAGCAAGTTTATGTGGTAATATAGGTTTATAAGTCTCAACTTTGAAGTGAATCAAGTTAGTGTTATCCGGGTCTAAAGCTCCTAAAGCTGTCAACAAGTTCTTACGCTGTGTGGGGAAACTTTGGAGTACTTCTAGGGTAGACATCGCACAAGGTGCCTGAGCAAGATCTTCAACTACATTATAAAATTGAGCAGCTTGGGCATTGGGATTAAAGACATCCTTCCAAAGAGTACTCTTTGGTGGGTGCAAAATCATGTCGAGAGTAAGCTTCTTGATAGACAAGGGAACAGTAGACGAGGATTTTGGAGAACTAGTAGAGGGAGCTTTCCCTAAAGAAGATTGATCTTCTTTCTTTACTACGGGTTTATCATAATTCTAGCTTTGATTTTGTAGATGGATGGTATCTAAGGACATCATACAAATTTCCTCCAATGAGCTAGAGTTACCCTAGTTAGACATGTGTTCTATCAGTTGTTGTTGAGAGGGAAAGGGATCTGTAAGTACTATAGGTGCAGGATTAGACTTCAAAAACTGGGAGATTTAGTCTCAATGGGGACACTCCTTTGAAAATTGGTCACCATCGCATAATAGACAAGGATATTTAGCCTTCATTTTCCCTTTTTAATTGTCATTATTGGTTGATTGTGGGGTCTCTGGTTGGTTTTTAGATTTTTTATTTCGACTTTTACCTTTCTTTTTATTACTCGAGGTTTGAGTACTCTAAATAGAATTGACCTCAGTGGAAACCTTGGGATTCGAAGGAGTAGCAGTTTGGGTTTTCTTGGTAGGTTTCATTGCATATGGGGACTGGATTGAACCAACAATCCCATCAACAGGTACTTATGTTGGTAGCTTGGCAGGGTCAGTGCTCGGGCGAGTAGCTTAAGGAATCAATTCATAAAGAGTCCCAGACTGGGAATAGACCAAGTCTAGGTACTGATCCCAACTAATAGCCTTCTCTTCAGTAACGGCACCACCCATGGCCACATCTTAAGCAATAGGAGGCAACAAGGACTTAGTAAAGCAATCAGCTAACAATTGATCCGGAATAGGGGCCTTAATAAGCCTTCTCCGCCTTCTCAACTCATGAAAATGATCAGAAATGTGGGTGGAGGTGTTCTGTCATAGAGAATTTAAAAGTTCAGTGCCCATTTCATAATGGATAGGGAGTTGAAAGTGCATAAGAAATATGGTTGTCAATGAGCCAAAATCCCCAAATGAATGTTGTGGGAGTTCAATGTACCACTTCGCGGCTGTACCGGTTAAAGTTCACTGAAAGAGTCGTAACCGAACGAAATCATCCATGAGGGAGTTTGAGGAACACCACAAATGAAAAGTCATAACATGGTTCCATAGATCTTCACCCTGCTTCCCATTGAATTTTGGAATATTCGATGGTAACTTTACCAAAATGAGAGGCTAAGAGGGATTGTGTCAAATGGGATCATTAATCAACTTGGACAAATCAGGCAAGTCCAAAGTTGCTAGAAAAGGTAACTGTCTATTAGGTTCCACATACTGGTAATATTTTATATGGCATATAATTACTAGTAGGTCCATAGGTAGACTAGTAAATAGGTTGCTGTGAGGAAGAACCACCAAAATATCCACCCATGGGGGGTTGATTTCTAGAATTAGGACCGCTAGGACCACCAGGGCCTCCAGGAGGAGGACCGCCAGAGCCACCAGGACAACTGGTACCACCAAGACCACCAGGAGGCAGACCACCAGACCCTCCGGAGCCTCCAGGAGGTGGAAAACCTCCAGAACCACCGAAACCACTAGGTGGAGGGCCAACAAACCCTCCAGAGCCATGAGGAGGAAAGCCACCAGGTCCCCCAGGACCACTAGGACCCCCAAGACCATAAGGAGGAAAGTTGCTAGATCCTCCAGGACCATGAGGTCCCCTAGAGGGAGGACCTCCATAAGGTGGTCTTCTCACACCTCCTGCAGTATGTATAGGTATCGCTCCCATGGCTGGTATGTAAAACCAATTGGGTTGCCCCAAAGGCGTAAAAGTGTTACTAGGGTATGGAATTCCAGCATGAGGTGTTCCTGTAGGATTAGATGGATGATTACCTACAGGTATTTGATAACCATAACCACTAGAAGACTAAACGGTAACAGGTTGTGCCCCCGAGGGATGACCTAAACTATATTGGGGATTTACCACATTGGTGTGAGTGGGAGGGACAAAAACTGTAGATGTTTCTATTTTAGAGGTCTGTGCTTGACTAGGTACAACTCTGGTATTAGATAACATAGGTCATGTTTGGGGTTTCCCCCTGGAATTCAAAGGTACTGACGAAATAGGAATTGAAGGTTGGGCCTCAGATGCAAAAGACCTGGGAGGATTTGGAACAGACATAACATAAGAGGTGAGAGGGGTGGAAATTTTAACTGGGTTGTGAGGTGTCAACGGACGATCTATAATTGATTCAATGGGTCTTATAGATTCGGTGAGTGAATGATATCCCCTAGGAACAGATGTGGATCTTGGTAGTGATGGACCTAATATGTTATCTATCTACTTATTAATCTCCTGTGCATGGAGGATAGCAGCACGATATTGCCTGTGTTCTTCTTCCAAGTCAGAAGAGATTGCACGAGTGCCCAATGAAGCAATGACCTAACCTACAGGTGTTTCCCAAAATGAAGCATCGGGACTAAAATCCGGGTGAGCACCATCATCAACATGTCCTTCCATGGGAGAATGGAATGATGAATCTTCCCAGGAAGGCTGTTGGACCAAGGGAGGCAAGTGTGAAGAATATGGTACTCCACTTTCCACCACCACATTATCTCCCACACGGGAGGTGGTAGCAACTCCTTGGTTGATAGCTTCCATAGGATTTTCTCTTGAAACATGAATAAAATCAGGTGGCAAGCCCGTACTCTTCTGGAATTTCTTAACTCAGCCAGTTTGTACAGTTCCTATCTAACCTAACGTTTGAAAATATATTAAAAACACACCAAAAGACTTCCCTACTCAAACTATAGGTCAAAACAAGTAGACTTAAAATGATAGGAGAAGTTCAAAAGTCAAGTCTCTCACTAGGATTGTCAAGTAGGTGCCACTCATGATATACCTCGAGGGTACATGTGTAGTAATCTCCTCAAATGTTGTTTTCGGTGTATGGCTCCAAAAAATACAGCCAAAGGGCTTTTCTTAGATAGATAAAGTACCCTAGTGGGGTCTCCTGGTATACTCAAGGTACATGGGAGCTTGAATTGGTAGTAGTGTTGTCTAATGCATAACTATACACAAGGGGCCTTATGATATACAATCGAGTACATGAAGTACCTTTCTATATACCTCAATGGTACATGAAAGGCCATTCGATATACCAATCGTACGTGGAAGAACCGTGCAAGTACTGGAATGTAATTCTGACAAAATAACGACAACTCCTACGTTTTACGACGCCCGAACACATCTCTAACCTATCACTCAAGTTACTACGTAAATTTTAACCTATAACAACCATTAATTTTAACTTGTACGGTTAGGTGAATGCATGATGTTTTGACAGGAAAGTAAAACCATGCAATATACTTGTGCAAATGTTCACTTTACCATTCAATATGCCTACTTACAGGAGGGAACATAGTGTTTTTCTTTTTTTTTCAAAACCAAAAATCATTCCAATCAACAGTCATGAACATCAAATCAAAGACAAGCAAACACTTTTACAAACCAAATTCTTCTTTTCAAAATCAAATGATGAGGGTGAGAATCTCTTTTCCTAAAAGAACAACACCAAGCACACCTATATGCCAATGCACTCTAACTTTTCAAATTTCTCAAAAACATAAGCAAATCTAACTTAAAACTACCATTTTTTTTTATTTTGATTGAGATAGTCCTATATGCATGAGAGACAAAAGATCATAAAGGTCCTGAAATCTTGTAAAGCCAATCAGAAAACCCAAATCCAACGCTCAAATATGATGTCCTAATCTCAAGCAAAACTTTTTTTTTTTGAAGGAAATGAAAAGAAGTTTACTATGCAAACAAGAAATGAAATCTAGAAGCTAATCTAGTGTTCTTCTTTCAGTATATGCAACAAAAAGAGAGTTCAATGAGCACCCTAACTTTCAAAAAACAAGAAATCCTTCCTTAAGCACAACCAACAAGCAAGAAGCAGATGAACAATAAAAAAAGACTAAACAAACTTTTGAGATTCCACTCAAATCAATCTTAAACCATCAAAGCAGCAAGCCACACACATCAGATTCAATAACACAAGCCTGAGAATAGAACTGAAAGCAATCAAAATTCCAAACTTTTTTGAAGAAAAATGAGGAAAAAGAGTTTTGGAATAATACCTACCCGACACCGCGCTTCCTAGGTGTTGATAGAGCGTTTCCAAGATAGCACCGCTCCTGGAAAACGGGTTACATGCGGTGGCACCGCTTACTGCTCACAATGTTTAGATGGTGGCATCACTCCTCAGACAAAGCATGGTCATGGTTCCCTGTAGATGGCCAAAACAAAAAATAGAAGGATGGATCATATCAAAAAAGATTAGATCGAGGAAAATACTGTCGAATTGAATGTGGTAACAGAGCATAAAAAATTGAAATGACTCAGATCTAAACAGATCTGGAAATTTCAAACCCAAATAATACAAATTAGAAAGTGGATTTGACTGAAAAGAGTTGAAGAAAATAGAGCCTAGATTCAGACAAGAGTTGCATACTGAGGAAGATCAGAACAACTGAATACTTATCCCCAACAGAGTTGCTAGATTTGTTAACTGGAATATTTCACCTCCTGTGGACAACAAGGTGTTCCATTGGTCTGAATGGTTTAGATCCAGAACAAATAAATCACAAAGGCTGATAACTCTCCCTAGACACTGTAGATATCTGGAATACAAGGCTTTGATAGTCCACCTGTGTACTTGCAATCAAGCTCAACATGAAACATATCAAAGCAAACAGAATATGATCTACTAATCTATGCTAGTGACTAAGAAATCTAGCAATATGTATTTTAAATCAAACATCAACAATATATATGGGACATAAAATCAACTTGCATTAGGAATATGAAGAAGTTTACAACCAAGCCTTAGTGTTAACATGCATCTCCATGAAACCAGTTCTTCATCCCCATAAGCTCTGACTCTATCTCTCTATGCTCTCTCCAAATGATCTTGGGCTAAGAATCAATCCAACAGCATAACAATACCTTCAATGTTCTCCCCTCAACCATGGCTATGAGCTCATATTTATAGGGCTTTAATGGATAGAGATGGTTGAGAAATTAGTGGGTGAGGTGGCCTCTAAGATCCTAGGATGAGGGATCTCGAGCTCAACCAACCCACAACAGTAGGGATAAGGTAGTACATGAGGCTTATCATCTAGAAGCCTCGAGAAACTTCTCTTTTTCCCTTTTTACCCAGGGTACCACGCTTCTACTTCTATGACAGAGTGATTCTGGTAATAACCGCCTATGGACCAAGGGTAAAATGCGGTGGCACCTCTTATGGAACACAGATGATGGGCGGTGTGAGAAGGGGTACCGCTCCTGGATAACGGGGCATGCGCGGTGTTGGGAATTTGTATGGCAGATTGATAAAAAACCATTTAGTTTCCACTCCAGAAGCTAGAATTTAGGGCAAGTAGGTATGTCAAATGTCTCATCACATGATGGTGATAGGATTTTGGTATAACAATACTCTCATGTGAAGAAAACCCATCTTCTAGAGAAGGTTCTCTATGAACATCAACTAGCAATACCTCTTTACCATTCATAATAGAAGACATAGAGGAGAAGGGTGTACAATGGATAGATAACTCTTTAGTGGTAGTGATGGCAGAAACTTGTATGCTATCTTCATGAAACATAGCTTCCTGACAAGAAAAGGAAACCACAGAGGAAGAAACTTGAGCTGGATCATTTGTTGAATATTTGGCTACTTCTTCTTTATTTCGAACAACTTCTTAAGAAATGTATGATGCCAAGATCATAGGAGGAAGAACACATAAGGAGGTTCCCATTTTATTTCTCTCCATATAGCTCACATCTTCTTGCTTCATGCCAAGAGATTCATCTAGAATTCTCTAGAGATCGAATGGGTAATCAGCATAATCAAGGAGGTAGTGCATTATAGGAGGTATAGCTAGACACATAGTTCCATAGGCTCTATCACTGTCATTAAGCCAATCATACTTCTCTTGAAAGGACTCTAGCTCTCTCACACCACCAATGGAAAAATCATAGAGACATTGCCTCTTGATATATGTACACATCTTCAAATTCCACTCAGAATAGTTGAATGGAGAAAGGAGAGGAACATTCTTCGAATCCATGAAGTTGTTGTAGGAACCTGCAATGAAAAACACTCAAATTTTCTGGAAATATTCCCTAAACAACAACTCAACCTCACAAGATTTGTTACATATCCAAATAGATCTGATACCATGTGAGAATTTCTTCTCAAGTTAGATCTAGGAGCTAGAGTAATTTCACCATCAAAGTGTTTGACAAAATATGCAAGAGAAAACAAAGAGACAGAAATAGTTGGAATAGAACATGTGAAAGGTGATAATATCAAACCATTATATTACATCACACATTGAATGTGTATGATACATATTTGTAGTACATTGGACAAATTCAAGAGGCTCTGGAAGCCAATTAGAGTTGTACATGTGTCATGGTGATATTTGACCTCAATCCCCCCTAGGTGGAACAATGGAGCCCCAACTCAACCCAAACAGTAATGAACCAAGGTGTGAATGTTGGTGAAGTGTGTTGGGTCATTAATGAGTCCTAGACAAGAATTTGTGAGAATATATAGGTGAGTGGGAGGCTCTAGGTGGCAATAAATGATCCTAGGAGAGCCAAAATAGGGAAAATACACCATTAGTGCACTTAGTCAAACCTGGACCCCCCAAATGAAGGAGGTAGCACCCCAATTCATTAACAAGGGTGCACATGGCCTAGTTTGACCAAAATAGGGCATTATTGTAGGTGTGAATAGGCCAAAATAACCAGATATATTGTAGAATCAACTCTCCTAATTCTAAACCATAGGATATCATTGCATGAAGGAAAATGAAGTTAGAATAAGGTATAAACTATGCAATAAGGATGTATTACTGCTCCAAAATTCCTAAATACCACTTCAAATTATCTTGTATGCACAATATATGCACCCTCCTTCTTTATTTAGCTCTAACTGGATGCTAACTGACATGAAATGAATGTGAGCTATCTAAACTGAATATGAAGTGAATTGAACTGAATGCGAACTTATTGAACTAAATGTGAATTGATTGAACTAATTGTGAACTTTGCATTGAACTTAAATCAATGTTCAACTGAATGCATTACCATAAATTTAGGAGACTAACTGAAATTATTTGGTACTTCACAATTAGTGTCACCCATGCACAAACACTTTGCATGAATTCATTCTCTTTCTCTATGCTTTATCTCATTATCATTTACTTAAATACTACATGTTCCATATGTGTATTAATTAACTAACCATCTTATCATATCATACTCAAAATAATTGTTCCATACTAATGAGCATATATATTACCTTGGTTCATATAGTCATATGCTAAAGTAATTCACTCTAGGGGTAGATAATCCCTAAAGGATACTTATAGCACCTAGTGACCATGATGAGAAATACATAACATAATATATCCTCATGAATTGATACAAATCAAGTCTCTAGACTTGATACAACAAAACACCATCTCCAATTAAGGAGATCCATGTCATAGGGTATCATCTATGAGAATTATCTAACTTGATACAACATAAGTCCATACCTGATACATCACAAGTCTGTAGTATTTCTACAACACATGACCAGTCTCGATACAACACAAGAGTCCAATCTTGATACAACACAAAATTCCATCTTTATACAACAAAATATCGCATTATAGGAATCTTACCTCAATATATCAGGACATATATAGGAATTGATACAACATAAGTACCTGAATTGATAAAACACAAGTCCTTGACTTGACACCACACAATTCCACCACAAAAGTCTAGAGAATGACTCCTAATGCTGTACATTTAACACTCCCTCTCAGCGAGGGAGATATTCTCTTCTTTACCATGAATTTCCAGCCATACCAAGCTTATCTCAGAATTATCTCAACTTCGTCACTAGAAGTGGATTATCCACATATTTTCAATCTCCTCACCAGTAGTTATGTACAGAAATATTTTCTTTAGAGGATCATGACTTCAATGAAGTAAGACTTCATCTCAATGTGTTTTATCATAACACATCTAGGGTTTTTCATAAACATTTTCTATTAACACCTAATAATTGTAGGCTCGAGTCTTTCACCCTATTGGGTTTTGAATTTGCCCTTTTTTTCCATACTTTGTCCCATACTTTTCCCCTATTTTCACCCCTGTGTTGCAGCTAAACCCTTATCTTTTTCATACAAACCAACATAAATATATCAGGTATAAATAATTATTTATTATTTCATTTTATGCTTGGTTTTATTTATAATCATGGATTTTACCTATCGTTGTGTTGACATATCCATGCTTTGAAAGAAAGATTCAAAATCACAAGTGGTGAAACTACACCAGTTCGTTATATCCTAGTGGCACAGCTACAACAACTTGTTCCATCTGCAAGATGGTCCTACCTGGATCCAGCTACTTGCTCAAAATATGCGGTTGACATTAATGCAGAAGGAATTGCGGGGGCACCTTCATTATTGCAACCAGACTCTCCAAGAATCTCCCATAGTTCATTGGGTGTGTCAGCTCGCGGAACAACACACAGTAAAATTTCATCCATTCTTGAGTTGGTTTTATGCAAGGAACAGTTAGTTGTAACTTCTTTGATTATTCAACATCCTGAAGATCAAATATCTTCATGGCTTTTTGAAATTTATGTAACAGGATAGCTTTTCTCTTGTATAAATATATGCAGGAAGGGAAAGCCAAGGGTTCGTTCCTGTTTTGTAAAAGATAGCAGAGAGACTGTAACTATTGTTAACCCAAAAAATCCCTCACTCAACTCTACATGGCCTACACCACCCAAGGACACAAATGATCAACCCTCGTATCACTCCATTAGACCCCCACACCCTCAAAAAGGCTTAAGAATGAAAAAAGCGGTTAAAAACCCCAAAAAGGAGCCTAAATAACTCTCCTAGGGGCTAAAGCCTCCAAAAAGGGGCTAAAACCCCTCAAAGGAGCCTAAAACCCTAAAAGGAGCTAAATTTAGGGTGGAAGGGGTGAAAATCCCAAAAAAGGGGCTAAATCCTTGACCAAGGGCTTAAAACCCTAAAAGTACCCTAGAAAGCTATAAAAGGAGGGGTGGGGGTCACTCTAAAACAACTCTTCTCTTGCATACTATTATGCTACCCATGGATGCCTTGAGACCCTTTGCCTCTCAAGCCACTCACATCCCCCTCCCATCCACTCATCTTCCCCATTGAGCCATAGCTCCGCCATTGTTGAGTGAGATAGAGAGGTGCTTCCTCCAGCTAGGGCATGGTGGCCCATTGCACCAAAGAAGAGGTATACCACTGTTTTTTTATGTGATTTCTTTAGTAGTTTTAGTCATTTTCCTAACCCATATTTGCTTGCAGGTTTGATTTCTAACATGTTTTGCAGGTTTATTGTTGTTTAATAGTTTTTTGCAGGTTCTCGAAGCAAATCCCTAACATTGTTTTCAGAGGGGCTCACTGCCATTTCTTTCTGTTTCTTTTATTCCTTTCTATTATGTTTTTGTTTCATGCATTTTCTAGTAGGAACCTACCCTTCCATCCTATCAACAAAAGGGAGCCATTCCTACCCCTGTAGCAAGGAGAAATCACTACTACAGAATTGGCAGCCATACCAGGTCGATCCCATAGGATCCCTGGTTCAGTTTTTTAGAATTTCAAGTTTATTTCAATTTATGCCCTAGTTTTAAAATTTCTTGTTAGATCTAGGTTAAACCTTGTTTAATTTCAGTTTATGTTATTGTCGAAGCCTCTGCAAGGCAAATCTGAGTCTGTTTGGCCATAGTACAGGTTACTGTCGGTCAGATCTGACTCAGGATAAAAAAAAACCCAAATCCAAAGTAGGTCACACTTATCAGGCCTAAACAGGGGACCTGGTTGCTCATTTAGGCCTCACAGGCGCAACCAGGTCACCCTTTTTCCCCCAAAAGGTGCCACTTCACTCAAAAGGACAAACCGCTTCTGTCTATGAAATATTTGTGACCCCTTGCCTGTTTCAAGAAAAATTTGGTGACCCCCTCACCACATTTGGCTCGAAACATGCGGTCTGTCACTCAGAAGTTAATTTTTAAGTTATTAGGGACTGTCAATGTGGCTCATCTGCCTCTTTCTAGCACATTAGTTCCATTTCTATTTCTGTTTTAATTTACGGCAATTCCATGTACAAACAAAGTGTAAATTCCAAAAAATATTTAATGGATTAATGAATGTAGTTTAACTAAAATTGACATAAAATTAACAATCTTGCTTACCCTTTTTCCTCTACATAGTCATCACCCTCTAGGGTATTCTGGGATAAGACGAAGGGCACAGCTCGTATGGTAATAGGCCCTTCACTGAATATTGTTCAAAACCATTAAAAATGGATGACTTGGAAGGTAGAGGGAGTAGAGAAGGAGGGCTTCTCATGGCGCTAAGCGTCCTCCTTGTTGACCAACCTTGCATCCAAGAGGTAACCTATGGATCTACGAATGGGATTAGTCCCATTGTGTTGAGATCCCAGCACCTTCTCTTGGTTGAAGAATAATATAGGTGTAAGGTAGTCACCTAGTTAGGCTGTCAGAATTCAGGGTAAAAAATGGTATCTGTATACACAATTTTCGTTTATTTACTACTTGTATTCACAATTATATGAACTCTACGACATATTCATAAACCACTTGCAGCCACTTGATAATAGAAAAATAGCAAGACATATACACCATACCATGTAATCAACCCCACTCGGTTCATGACACTGAGAGAGCCACTAAAATTGATTAATTTACACTAAGTTCAAAAATATGCAGTCTTTGAGGACATAAGTCGCTAACTATCTTAACTGTGGGAAGTACTTGGGTTCTGCCCAGAAACTCATTGTGAGGAGTACCACAGGAACCCCAAAGTAGCTGGCTGCTGAGAGGAATTGCCAAGAAAAATGGGAAACGACCCCCACTGATTGAGTAGAAACGCCCATGAGGAAAAATCCAAGCACTATCTTCTGGAAGTCTTGGTGGCCGAGTGACCACCTACAACCAATAGGAATCCATTGAAACTGGGGTCTAAAATATCATTCCCACCATATTGATACATAACTCTAACACAATTGATCCCCCACGCTCTTCCTCACACATAAGAGGCGAACAACCACAATTCAAGACATTGAACTGACACCGTTGAGACCATTCTCGACAACCTCTCACACCATTAGAAGGACACACAACCTCTGATTCAGATTCAGACCCATATCAATTTGAACCAGACCTCCATACTATACCATCAAGCCCCATGGCTGGTGCAAATTCGAATCCATTTTCTGGTATAGCCATAGCTAGTGGACCCATCTCCACACCACAAATTATCACCAACAACCCTGCAGGTGCCCCTAGTATGGTCATGCAAACTGTCATCAGTCAGCTGCCACCATCCATAGTAACCACTCAGGCTGTCCCACTTGCAACACTTGTGGGTAGTGGGCCTTCCAAATACACTGCCCCTTCTGTCACATAGGGGGGCGGTGTCCCTCCCACATACACTACCCCTTTTGTCACACATGGGGGCAGTGGCCCTTCCATTCACACTATCCCTCACATCACACTTGGGGGCATTGGCCCATCTACAATGTCACCACCAGCACACCCAGCTATGCAGGTACATTATGCACCTGCAAACCCCACCACCATACCTCCCCCATCTCACATCAACCTGGGGTCAAATCTGCCTTTCATGGCTCATCTTAACTTACCTAATTTGGCTCAATTGACAAACGACCCCATCTTCCATCAAACCTTTTGGCCTCCCATGCCAACCAAGCTTCCATCAGACATTCCCAAGTTCGAAGGCAAGGCAAGGGAGTGTCCCAAAAATCACATTATGACATTTCATCTATGGTGCTCTTCAAATAGCATCGTAGATGACTCGATTAGGTGTGGCAATAAGACTATTCCAACACACCCTCATAGGTGTGGCAACCAAATGGTGCATTGAGCTACTGCAAGCCAAGTACCCAGATTTCAACTCCTTAGCTTTCATGTTCCTACAGTATTTCCAACTCCCCGTCAGATATGACAAAGGGATGGTGATCCTATTATCATGCCGCTAGAGCACTGCGACACATATAACCGACCAAATCCATGAGTGGCGCCGACGTCGTAGTTTGTGTAAAATCCAACCTGATGACGGGATCTTCTTGGATTGGTTTCTCAAAACCTTTCTCCCACCCATAGAAAAGGACATCACATCCGAATGTCCTCAATCTGAAAAAGAATCCATACTGAAAGACCAACAGTTTGACCTGATATATGCATAGTCTAGATACCTTTGCACCGTCATTTTAGATGCTCCCCATCTGGGTACCTCCTATCGGGTTGCACCAGGGGCATCCCATGTTGCAGATGGCATCATAGGCTTGGTCTCCCAATAGCCACAGCACCGTCTAACACCACCTGCAGTTCCACCTCAACCAAGCAACACTGGTAGTGTTTCCTACCAAAACCAAACTCTGGACTATGCTAGAATGATGTCCTAGTCCGAAGCAACAACTTCCTACGCACAACCTGTGCCACCGCAGCAGGCTCAAGCCATGGCATGGAAAACACAGTAGTACGTGAGGAAAATTCCCACATTTGTGGCACCGCAGCCCACCCAAATTTATTATGCACCACAAGTGCAAGCGGTTCAATCCCTTTCCCCTGCTCAACCAACTCTGTTGGGACAAGTATTTGCACAACAAAACCATCCCAACAATCAACAAGGGCAAGCTAGAAATAATCAGCCCCAAAACCAAGACAATAACCAACTGTAGGGAGGCGATCAATAACCAAACCCTCCCAACAATGCCACACCAAATTAACCCACCCAAAATCCCCCATGACCAAATGCACCAAAACCCAACGCTCCATTGCACACAAACCAACCGTGCATACTCTGTGAGGTCTACGGGCACTACAGATTCGAGTGTCCCCTCATGGGTCGTGCTAAGTAGGCCATTCAGAAAAAGGTTCAACAGGCTGCCAATGCTATGAACCAAGCCCAACCCAACCTCGCACCACAAGGACCTCCCCCCATGGTGCTTCAAAACCCACTACCAGTCCAAGGATTGGTGGAAACTGCACCCCCTCCCTAGGCCAATCCCAACACTCTGGGGGCACCTCCATGGCAGAAACAGGTGTCCACCACCTGCTGGCCATGATGACTGAAGAGGTTAACCCGACAAACCAAACGGAATCAGTATGGTACCACCACTGAACCCACTAACACATCAACGGCATCTACGTCCCAATCATTCAATTCACCTCTTTAGTTACCCCCTTTCCCTCGCCCCCCATACGTCGAGTAGCCAACAACACCACAGCTAGAGCTATTGTTAGCTATAGCATTGTGGATGATTTGTCCCAAACACCAATGGCCATGTCCACTCTAGAGGTACTCAAAACATTCCCAATGCAGCAGAAAGCGTTACTAGCTGCCCTGGGGCCATAGACCCCTTCGACTCCAATTTGATCACATTTGACATGGAGAATGGAGAACTACGCATGCCATTCACCATCGCCTTCCAAATCCCAGTGTCTATCCAAAATTTGGCCGTGCACCGGTGCATAGTAGATGAGGGGGCATCTACATGCATTATGTCTACCCTAGTTTGGCAGAAACTTGGATCACCAATTCTGCAACCATCCTCCACAACTCTGCGGGATTATGATGGCCACCCCACTAAATCCCAAGGAATCCTCCCCCATGTCCCCATCGCATTAGCCAAGAAGACATTGTTGATTGACATAGAGGTCGTCAATGCTCAACTAGACTATAACCTTCTCCTCGGAAGAAGTTATATGTACGCCATGAGAGGGGTCACATCAACTATCTTTCGTCTCATGATGTTCCCTCATGAAGGGAATATTGTGATGGTTGATCAACTCACTTATCATGATCTGCAAGGGTTAATGGCACCCACCATGACGACTCATTTCCCCTTAATGTCACTGCCATTGACATAAAATGAGACTGTGTACTTGTGCATGGTCTCATCTAGCACCACTGCACCCAAACAACAAGCGCAGCCACAACCCTAACCCCAACCACAACACCATCCGCACCTGCAACACCAACAACTGCTGAAACATCACCCGTAGCAGCAGCATTATGCACAGCCGAAACCACAAACTCACCCCCACATACAACCATCAGGGATTTATTTGGGCTCATCTCCAGTCCATATGATTCCCTTCCTCTTTCCTTCGCCTGGTGTCATGAGCAAGCCAGTAATGGCCACCTTGAGCCTACCTAACTTTAAATTGGGAATTTCGGTGTGGTGTCTTGATCCACCAACTCAACCACCAATGGCCTAGGTTTTTTTAACCCCGATGCAACCCATTACGGTCGAGTCTCACCCTCCACCCAGCCCGCAAAATCCAACCACCATACCCGCACCTGCACCGCCCCATCCGAAAAGGGCCAAGGGAAAGAACGCCAAAGCCACAACAAAACCTCGACAGATCCCACCTTGTGCTGTCTGTGAACAACAGGGCCACCCAACTCAGAATTTCCCTAAAATTCCAGTGATCTGTGTGCATTTATATGCCATGGACACAACCGAAAAGCTCCCTATGGTTGAACTCCCAACCGTGCCAATAGTTAGAAATAAGTCACTGAGAACAAACCATGCTTTCTCCCTCTGTGGTTCATATGGACATTACTCTCACCATTAACAAGACTTACCTGAATTTTGAATGGCTTTATCTGACCTCCATCAACATTCCCTTGAGTCTAAGATCACCTTGATTGAAGAAGTTCACCCCCCACCGCCTTCTTCAGACACCATGTCCATTTACATGATGTCCAGTTCAACTGACCCGCTTATCTCCACCTCCAACAACGGTCCATTAGACTTGTCTCTTTGTTGCTTCCACAATGATGAGGAGATACTTGAAGCTTTAACCGCCCTAGAATACCCATGGGACGACATGCACCATTGCTTGTTCTTACTCCCCGAAGAACTTGTGTCGCAGTCTGACAAGTTTTCCGTGGAAACCAAAGATTTCATCCATGGGAAATTCGACTAGTTCAAGAACCCCATCCTGACACCAGATGCCTTTGAAGAAGAGAACATGGCCAACATCTCACCCACCGTCAAAATCAACATCTCAACCAATCCTGAGATTGTTGAATAAATCATGCTGGGGGCATCGTGCTCCTCGGAAGAGGTCGCTGCCTACAAATCTCTCTGCCAAGAATTCCGTGACATCTTCGCCTAGTCCTACACTAAAATTCCTGTCTTAGATCCATCCATCATGGAACACCACATCGACATGTGGCCCAATGTGGCCCCATTTCTCCAAAAGCAACGACCGATTCACCCTTCCAAAGTGGCCACGGTGAAATCCAAGATAGAGAACCTGCACACAATTGGCTTCCTCTACCCCATTTCCTACACCACTTGGGTTTTTAATCTTGTTCTTGTGAATAAAAAATAGGGTACCATTCACATTTTCATAGACTTCCACGACCTCAATGGGGCATGTCCCAAAGGGAACTTCCCAACACCCTTCATCAATCAGATTATCGATGCATGCACCAGGCATGAGGCCTTTTCCTTCATGGATGGATTTTGTGGCTATAACCAAATCCAAATCCAAAAAGAAGACCGTTATAAGACATCATTCACAACCCCATGGGGCACATTCACATATCGCGTCATGCCCTTTGGCTTGAAAAATCTTGGAGCCACCTTCCAGTGTGCCATGACACGCTGCTTCCATGACCTCATTCCCATCATGTTGGTTTGTCTCGACAACCTCATTGCACGATCGTAGAAGCAAGCACAACACATAGACAGCCTGCAACAAGTCTTCCTACAATGTTGCAAGTACAAAATCTGCTTGAACCCTTTGAAGTGTGCTTTCTATGTCCCAACGGGCCATCTCCTAGTGTTCATCATGTCACACAAAGGAATGATCGCTGATCCTCGAAAATTCCAAATAACTTTCCCTCTAACGTCACCCCTTTGAGTGACGACAGTACAACTTGTATTATAGTCTTTCTCCTTTTTTGTTTTACACATTTTTTTTCAAAACTGAGTCTTATGTATCATTCCCCCTCATTGCTCCAAATGGATTACACCTCAAACCGGTATATGGGATTCACTGATGGAGCAAGCAGATGGTCTCTGAACCTCGCCTTAGCTGCATGGGTCATCTACTCCCCATCACACAAGTTGATCCATATCGACGGAATATGCACGGGCACTGCGACCAACAACCAGGCTGAATACGATGGTGTCAATGGCCTCTTGTCCGCCACTCTCCAATTAGGTGTTCACCATATCGATGTCTTCTTAGGCTCCCGGCTGCTTGTTTCTCAGTTGAATAACTACTATCATGTGCATGATCCTTGCCTCTTTAGAAATTTCATGCGCACTAAACAGATGGTTAGAACATTTGAATCCATCACATTCACACATGTTCCCAGAAACCTGAATAGTGTCACAGATCAAATGGCTAATGATATTCTAAACTGGCACATTCATAATTGCATATAGGGAGCATACAACCATAACATCATGCATAATCATATCCAAAAATACACACACAAGTGTAATAATACATCATATAGGCATTTGCATTTCACATCATCATAAAAAGACTCACATAATAAAACCATAAAACTACATCCACGTGCGTCAAAAATATATATATAAATCGATCAGTCGCATGTCCAAAGCATGTCTAATACAAAATGAGAAGCCACATATGCTTTCTTAGTAGGATATACATAACAACACAAAAAATCCTAAGTGCACCAATGCACTAGGGATAGCCCCACTAGGCTACTAATCTGACTCAGTATCGTCATCTTCCTTAGACTACTCATCCTCCATAGGAAGATCACCTCTTCCGGCCCGACGAACGTGCTCAAAGGCCATATCCATCCTCCTCATCACAACACTCCACTCAAGAGGAAAACTATGAATATAAGTGATCATATCATTGCTTAGATGTTTCCACCCATCATTAGAGATCCTAGTAGTAAGCTGCTCCAGATGCAGCAGTAGCCCATCCATCTCCCGTCGTCGCCTACAAGGGTTCCCAGCAGGAACCGCCACAGGAGCTATGGTAACCACCCACCTCTGATTCCCAAACAGTGGGCGAGGACCAATATCTACATACACAAATAAGGACACCATCATTCCACACATATCAACATACAACTATCAACCAACTCAAACTACACTATGTATAAAGATGAACATAAAAACATCACGCATACATACCAGCTGGTCCCCATGCCTGGCTGGGAGGTTGGGGCATCTCGAGGTCCCCATGATAGTTCATACCCACATATGAGTACTCCTTGATCACCACTGGAAGGTTTTGCCACTGCTCCAATAGCTCCTCAGTAAAGAAGTGGCCCACTCTACCGCCACCCTCTCGGATCATCATCTAGCACCACTGGTACATCCGTGGCTCCCATGGACCACTATCCTACATAGCTTGGTGCAGACACAATGTAGGTACTTTCTCAAAGAAGAAAGCACATAGAAATGAGCCAAAACAAAATCCTGCTCTAGATGACTTCGACTTGTTCAGCTGACACCGAATAGCCTGAAGATACATCTGAGACCATCCATAATACATGCCTCCCATAGCACACTCTACTAGCTAAAGTTGTCCTCCATATATCTTGTGGCTCCCCATGGAACCCAAGATACGTAGTAGTAATGTCGCCATCGCCCATGTCGACAGATCCTTGATGTCACACATCAGGATATAGGAGCCACGTACATATGTCGTAGCATAATAGTTCCTGTCACACAGCTCCTCCAATGTCTCCCCCCGATACAACACCGATTCCAAGTCACCCACAACTCCCAACATAGGGAGCCCAGTCATAAAGTATACATCTACTATTGTGATCTCAATCTACTGGCCCTGAAATAGGAACACCTCCTCATCAACATCCCAAAACTCACCAGTGTTTGCAATAGCAAAACCAAGATCTTCATGAGGGGTATCCTCATGAACTTCAACGATCCACAACGGGCCAGTGTATCTCTCACATTCCCGTCTTTTAATGATGCCTCCTTCAGGTCTTTACAGTCTCTCTCTCGCCACTTGACCTCAGCCATCCTACACAAGCAAAAACTTAGATGTTAGCCACTACTCTCATCAAAAAACACCCCCCAGAGGCCAAGTCGCACCTGTTTGGGAAAAATAAGCGACCAGGTTGCTCAAAAATGCCCCACAAATGCAACCAGGTTGTTCCTTTTCCTTCGAAAGGTGCGACTTAGCTCCATGAAACCCCAAAATTCTCATGGAGGACCTCTGGGTAACCAAATGCAGGATGAAAACCACCAAAAAGAAGAGATTCAGTGAGAGCTCTTACCTACAAGTCACAAAACTCGAAACTACCGGTCAGAACAGGAGAAATCAGCAAATGAATATTTAGGGCCCACCTCTCCAACTCCACAATGAACAGTGACAATGACACCTCACCAAATGGTCCCCACCCTTATATAGGCCCTTTTTTCCCTAATTTCTCCCATTCAACATAAAAGGACCATACAAAGTCCATTTGAGACGTTGTTCATGCCACTAGTTTCAGAATTCCATCCTCTATCTTCTTATGAGACCATCATCTCATGTTTAACAAACAAATTTTGGGACCGTTTCCCGAAATCTACCTCGATCTACGAGCCACAGCATGGCAATGAAAATGTCTATAGACCTATACTTGTATCACTCTTCCCTACCGCTACGCATGTGGGTTTTCGGGACACCGCCCGTTAAGGGTCACCATTTTTCTTCTTATTTTGTATTTTAATGGCATAGTTGTCTACTTCATCCACCGCACCTTACGCGGATCTCTGGACCATTGTCCACAAAATGATTTATTTTTCTCTCATGTATTTGGAATATAAGTGCCCTCGGACTTGCACTAACATTGCATGTAGTCAATTTCATCCACCACATCTCACACACAGCTCTCCTAACCTTTGGTCGAGAGCCACCTTAGTTTGTGTGCCTCTGTCGCACCGACTCGCAAGCCTCTGCCGCGATCTATCCCGTGCATGTATTGGTATGTTTGAGAGCCTTCTGCTCCATCCATACTATGCAAATGACCTTTGGACCACTGTCCACCATCCTGACATGGGGCACCGCCTGTGCCACCACAATCAGTTGACCATACTGGATTTTTGTTTAAGCTATTTTCTGACTCCTAAAAACAATGAAAATATATCTGATTGCTTCCTTTCCTGCTGGAGGGGCGTCTACATCATCTTGTTTACCTCATTTTGCGGACTACGTAGACCATCAAATGAAAAGGACCACCTTGGTGTATTCAAGACAAAACCATTCCCCTCTACATACTTTTATGCTTTCTCGGGCAAAGGGGCCACACTTTACGAAAAATCTCACCACAGGTTGTCATTAATATCTTTTTCAGCCTTCTCATCGAGAAAATATTGTCGAGCAAACTTGGTTTCATTCATGCTCGTAAAAGTATCTAAATGACCATCCAGTCAGTATAGGTTTAACCTTTTTCGGCCTGATTGGACTACCAATGGTAAAGAAGTCTCTCATCCCCTACAGGATGGACGAGCTCTCCTATGTATAGTTTTATCCTTTTTCGGGCACAGGAGAGTACCAATGAAAAAGATCCCCCACTAGAGTCTTATTTGTGCTTTCAGACTCTCTAAAAATGAAAGCACCATCGAGCATTTACCTTCTTGGCCTCGCCAAAAATCCATGAGATCGTACCACAATGGTGTCTCTAGACACCACCCCACAAAAACCCTAGACCATCTATAAGGGATCAGACATAGGAGAGCTATACATAGGAGGTAAATGTCCAGTCAGTATAGGTTTAACTTTGATGGTCTAGACCATCTATGTATAGCCCCATGTCAGGGCTATACATAGGAGAGCTTGTCCATCTTGTAGGGGATGAGAGACTTCTTTACCATTGGTAGTCCAATCAAGTCAGAAAAGGTTAAACCTATACTGACTGGATAGTCATTCAGATTCTTTTAGGAGCATGAACAAAACCAAGTTTTCTCGGAAATCTTTTCTTGATGAGAAGGCTGGAAAATAGCTTAATGACAACCTGTGGTGAGTTTTTTCGTAAAGTGTGACCCCTCTGCCCGAGAAAGCATAAAAGTATGCAAGGGGAACAGTTTTGGCTTGAATACGCCAAGGTGGTCCTTTTCATTTGATCATCTACATAGTCCGCAAAAGGAGGTAAACTAGATGATGTAGACTCCCTTCCCTATACTTTAGAAAGCAAGAAAGGAAGCAACTGCACTCGGCTATCTTTTCATTGTTTTTAGGAGTCAGAAAATAGCTTAAACAAAACTCCAGTATGGTCAACCGATTGCGGTGGCACAGGCGGTGCCCCATGTCGGGATGGTGGAAAGTGGTCTAAAGTGTGGCCCCTCTTCTCGAGAAAGCATAAAAGTATACATAGGAGATCTCGTCCATCCTGTAGGGGATGAGATACTTGTTTACCGTTGCTAGTCCAATCAGGCCGAAAAAGGTTAAACCTATACTGACTAGATGTTCATTCAGATACGTTTACGAGCATGAATGAAACCAAGTTTGCTCGGCAATATTTGTAAATTATCTGTCAGTATACCAAAATCCTGTCACCATCATGTGATAAGACATTTGACATACCTGCTTGCCCTAAATCCCAGCTTCTGGAGTGGAAACTAAATGGTTTTTCATCAATCTATCATACAAATTCCCAGCACCGTGCATGCCCCTTTATCTAGGAGCTCTACCCCTACTCGCACCACCTTTCATAGGTTGTCCCCAAGTGGTGCCACCGCCCATTGCCCTTGGTCCATAGGCAGTTATTACCAGAAACTCTCTATCATAGAAGGAGAAGCATCATACCTTGGGTAAAAAGGGAAAAAGAGAAGTTTCTCGAGGCTTCTAGATGATAAGCCTCATGTACTGCCTTATCCCTACTGTTGTGGGTTGGTTGAGCTCGAGATCCCTCATCCTAGGATCTTAGAGGCCACCTCACCCACTAATTTCTCAACCATCTCTATCCATTAAATACCTATAAATATGAACTCATAGCCATGGTTGAGGAGAGAACGTTGAAGGTATTGTTATGCTGTTGGATTGATCCTTGGCCCAAGATCATTTGGAGAGAGCATAGAGAGCTAGATTCGGAGCTTTTGGGGATGAAGAGTTGGTTTCATGGAGATGCATGTAAACACTAAGGCTTGGTTGTAAAATTATTCATATTTCTAATGCAAGTTGATTTATGTCCCACATATGATGTTGTTGTTGTGATTTCACATATATATGTTTCTAGATTCCTTAGTCACTACCATAGATTAGTAGATCATATTATGGCTGCTTTGATTCATTTCGTGTTGAGTTTTTTTGTAGGTACATAGGTGAACTGTCAAAGCCTTGTATTCCAGATATCTACAGTGTCTAGGGAGAGTCTTCAACCTCTATCCTCTTTTTGTTCTGGATCTGAACCATTCAGACCAGTGGAACACCTTGCTGTCCACAGGAGGTGAAATATTCCAGCTAACAAATATGGTGAATCTATTGGGGATATTAGTATATCGGTTGTTCTGATCTTCCTCAGTCTGCAACTCTTGTCTGAATCCAGGTTCCATTTTCTTCAACTCTTTTCAATCAGATCTACTTTCTGACTTGCATTATTTGGGTTTGAAATTTCTAGATCTATTCAGATCTGAGTCATTTCAGTCTTTTATGCTCTGTTTCCATACTCAATTCAACAGTACTTTCCCTGATCTGGTCTTTTACTGACTTGGTCTCTCTTTTTCTTTGTTTTTGGATTTTTTACAGGGAGCCACACATGTTCTATTGGCAAGGAGCGGTGCCACCGCCTGAGTCTAGTTAGCCAAACGCAATGCCACTTCCTGAATCTAGTTAGCAAGAAGCGGTTCTGCCTCAAAACTTCCCATCAGTAGCTTCATCTGCGCAGTGCTAGGTAGGCGTTGTTCCAGACTTTATATTTTGATTTCTGTGTGTTTTTGGCTTACTTTTTGATATATTCTACAGTCGCTTTGAATTGTTGTATTCTTTCTACATTCAAAGAAAGTTTGTGTTTCTTGCATTGAATTTTGCATTATTTTCTTTGCTTGAAACCTCTTGCTCTTTTCTATAGATATTATTCATTGGAATTGGAAATATACATTTCATTTTCGTGTGTAGGTTTTGGTTTGTTTTGGACTTGGAATGCATGAGTGATCCATGTTGTTTTGAGTCTTTCTTTGCTTGGAGTGATTCTTGTTTCCTTTTACATACTGATTTTTTCAGTGCTTGGTAGGAAAGGTTGGTTCTTCGTTTCCTTTTATGTTTCAAAGAGAAGTTTTAGTTTTCTCTCTCTTTTGCTTTATTCACAAGCTTGTTGAATGATTTTCTTCTTGATTTGTGCATGATTGTTTGAAATTCTGGATCTTACTTTCATCAAGAAGAAATAGTTGTTTTCAACTTTGTATGCAGTAGAGTTGGATTTGTTTCGAAACGTTAGTGAAATCATCTTTCCATTGAGTTTTTATGCGTCTTTTTCAAGCATGAAAGGATAGGAAACATTTTCTCTAGATCTCTTTCTTATTTGCTTTGAAGATTGTTTGGGGTGCATTGATATTTCACTTTCCATTTGAAAAGATATAATTGCATTTGCATGTGGGTGTGCATTTTTGGGAAGAAAAGTAAAACTCTCTCCCTCTCTTAGGTAGAATTTCATTGAAGAGGAAAACTTGCATTATCATATAGATTAGTGTGCATCTTCTTTAATTTCAAGTTTTCACTCCATGGTTCCACCTAAACACACAAGATAAAATTAATGGTAGTACTAGGTTAAAACTTTTAGCAATTTGAGTGATAAGTTGGAGATGTGTTCAGGTGTCGTTAAAAGTAGGAGCTGTCGTTATTTTTCAGCATTACATCCCGGGACTCGCGCAATTATTCCACATACTATCGGTATATTGAACGGCCTTTCACGTACCCTTGAGTTATATCAAAAAGTACTTCACATACTCAATTGTATATCGGAAGGCCCCTTGTGAACGGTTATGCATTAAACAACACTACTACTGATTTGAGCTCCCTCGTACCTTGCGTATATGGGGAGACCCTTTTAGAAATCCTCAAACCATATGAGTTATCCCTTTGGCCTGTCCTGTGAGATTCCTAACTATTATCCACTCCTTTCACATGTTTTCTTGTTGCTTTTAGTTTGAGTAGTAATTTCTTGTGCATGGTACTTAGGGGGCTATCAAAGAGATTAGAGATGGCATCCTCATCTGGGTCTACCACTCAAGAAGTCCCTTTCCAAGGTGTACCTTTTGTATTCCCTCCAAGTGAAAGCATTGGTCCTCCCTTTATTGCCACTCTAAATATTCATGGATTAACTATAGGATTACCGATTTGGCTGTTTAATCCAGTAATTCCTATTACACCTAATGTCTCAAATGTCACCTCTCCTCCGAGAGAGGATCGACCTCAACCTAATCCTGCTCCTTCACCAGTTATGGCTCCATCCCTTTCTTCTTCTTCACTTGACCAAAGCTCTATGGTTAGTACTCATGTGGATAATAAGAAGAATAAAGGGAAGAGTAAGAAGAAGAAGGATAAGAAAGAGAAAAAGCAACAACCATCTGCTCTTGATGGTGCTCGTTCTAAGAGAATGCCCAGAAAACCCAAGTTCCCTTGTAAGCTTTGCAAGGGGGGCCACCTTCTTAAGGAGTGTTTCAGTCTCTCCCGTGTACAAGAAGAGTATTCTAAAATGTCCAAACCATATTTGTCATCAACCTCTCATCATCATGTTGACGATACTCCCTCAACCAATGACCCATTGGTAAAAGGTCGTAAGGGTAAAGTCTTGTATCCTTGTTTGATATGCAAGGCTATGCATCGTACTTTTCTTTGTCCAAGCATGGATGAAGCTTTATGTTGGTTGGAAAATATTACTGATCATCAATAGGTGATTCCAACAAGTGATAGTAAGTTATCCCTCGATCCCCCACTGGTTGACCAAGTGGTCGATTCAGATTTATCTGTGGTTGATCCCACTCTTCCTTCGGAGAGTGAATTTAAAGTGTTCGAGTCAGTGTCATTTCCACCCGATCCCACTCTTTCATTAGATAGTGTTAAGACTGAAGTAATCTCTTTGACCAAATATTCGTCTTGTTCTTCTCTTCCAGTAGAGAATGAACCAAAACCTACCGAATTTTTTATGCTTCATTCTGATTGTTCTCAACAAGAGGAAAGTTTGTCTATTTCAATAGAACTCCCTTCGAGTAGTGAGGTTATTTCCTTTGACTGGAGTAACCTAACAAAGTCTCATCTTCATTCGAGTGTTCCTTTCCAGATAGTTGTGAATGTTATCGCTAGGTGGATACTTCACACTATTGTTGACGAAGGGGCTTCTATTAGTATTCTATCCTCAACTGCTTGGCAAGCTTTAGGTTCTCCTCAGCTTGTGCCAGCCACCGATCAGATATTGGCTTTTAATCGCAGGCCTACTACACCTTTAGGGACCCTTCCTTTTTACCTGTTACATTAGGAGGGAAAACTATTTGTATTGATGTTATGGTGGTCCAAGGTCCTTTTGATTTTAATATACTCCTTGGATGTAATTATGTTTACGCCATGAAAGCCATAGTGTCCACTCTCTTTAGAGTTATGCATTTTCCCCATGATGGGAAGATTGTGACCATTTATCAGCTTTCCTTTGTTACACCTGACCATCACATTACTCCTAGTAATCAGACTGCCCTGAATGTGTCGCATTTTCTTGTGGTTCCTTCCCCTTCTTCTAGTTAGATTCCTCCCATCATAGGTAAAATGGGAGGCATGCCTCTAGTATATGGACATCATAATGGAGCTAGGACGCTATATTTTATGAAATGGGTGCAACCTACCAACCTCTGCATATCATGTTGGGTTGGAGCAGGTTTTAAGCATAGTTTACGCTTTTGGTTTCAAGCATGCATAAAAATGAAACCATGTCCTGAGCAAAGTTCTCATTCTGTGTCAAGCTCGTTAAAAAATGAAATGGATTTCCTTAAGCATAGTTTATGCTTTTGGTTTCAAGCTTGCATAAAAATGAAACCATGTCTAGAGCATAGTTTACGCTTTTGGTTTCAAGCTCGTTAAAAAATAAAACCACTCCTTAAGCATGGTTTACGCTTTTGGTTTCAAGCTTGCATAAAAATGAAACCATGTCCTGAGCAAAGTTCCCATTCTATGTCAAGCTTGATAAAAAATGAAATAGATCTCCTCAAGCATAGTTTATGCTTTTGGTTTCAAGCTTGCATAAAAATGAAACCATGTTCTGAGCAAAGTTCCCATTCTATGTCAAGCTCATTAAAAAATGAAATAGATCTCCTCAAGCATAGTTTACCTTTTGGTTTCAAGCTTGCATAAAAATGAAATCATTCTTGAGCATAGTTCATTTTCTATTTCAAGCTCGTTAAAAAATGAAGTAGGTTTCCTTAGAGCATAGTTTACTTTTGGTTTTAAGCTCGTTAAAAAACAAAACCACTCCTTAAGCATAGTTTATGCTTTTGGTTTCAAGCTTGCATAAAAATGAAACCATGTGTTGAGAAAAGTTCCCATCCTATGTCAATCTCATTAAAAAATGAAATAGCACCTGACCATCATGTCAGGTTCTGACCATCATGTCAGTTTTCCTTGAGAAAAGTTCCCATTCTATGTCAAGCTCATTAAAAAATGAAACGGATCTCCTTAAGCATAGTTTACCTTTTGGTTTCAAGATTGCATAAAAATGAAACCATGTTCCAAGCATAGTTACCTTCTGTTTCAAGCTTGTGTAAAAATGAAACAGATCCTCTTCCCTTGAGTCGAGTCTTCATGGATCCACTTTAGTGTTAGAACTTGAACCTTTTCCTTCTCGATTCTCCTTCTTCCTACCCCCCTGGTGAAATTTTTCACATTAGTAACTAGGTTTTTTAGGTTGGGTATGGAAGAAGAATCGTCAAATGAAACGAAGCTTGGGGGCATGTCAAGCCGCTAGCAACCATGCTATGGGTAGGCTTCTCTAGCAATCATGCTGGGGGCAAGATTCCAACCTCTATATAGCATGTTAATGGGATTTTTCAAGCATAGTTTACCCATTTCTTTCAAGATTGCATAAAAATGAAACCAATCCTGGAGCATTCTTTTAACTGATCTTCGAGCTCGTTAAAAACAATAAGATGGTGTTGAGCTTACTTTTCATTTTTCGTGCTTTGGTTAAAACATGAAAAGTGGTTTGAGCTTAGTTTATTACTTTTTCATGCTCTGGATTCAAACATGAAAAAGGTTAATGGATTTCTCTTTAAACTCTTTTCAGGCTCCCTAAATACGAAAAGATCGTTGAGCAATCTTTTCTTCTTCATGCTCGTTAAAGTATTTGAAGAGTCATCCGTTCGAAGGTAGGTTATCTCTTTTTCGGTTCGGATAGGACTATTTACAAAAAAGGATCACTCCAACCAATCATGACTGGAAGAGTTCTATAAGGTATGATTTTACACTTTTTCGGGCCTTAGAGACTAAATCATATGAAAAATGACCAACATGGAGTTTCCTTCCGTATTCATTCAGACTCTCTAAATATGAACAATACCAAGTTTTCTTTCAGTGGACTCATTAAATTAAACATTGAGAGACCCATTTTGGGATCGAACCCCCCCTCTCTCAGGTTCGTAAAACATATGAGTCTAGACTTGTCTTCCGACAAGCTATATCAAGTGTTTGTTACCCTCTTTGAACTCATAAAACCGAAAAGAGGCACTCATCAATCATGATGGGGGAAATGGGAAGGGAATCATTTTGTAAATAATGGCAGTTGTTTGTCGTTACCTTTGAACATGGAACTTGTCTGCATAATCATGTTAGTCAATTGGGTATTCAGTTGATCTCCATGACGATCCACTTTCATGAGTCATGTCAATCCTTTGAGTCTTTCAAAAGAATGCATTGTCCACTGTTGTATTGTGTATCTGTCCTGTCTAGTCATGCTGCCAAGTCATTTTGTCATGCTGCCCGATGTTCAAAGGGGATCTGAAGAAGTTTTACCTCTACATTCTACACAGTATTTGTGTCATTATATTTGAGTCAGTCATATGGTTACTACATTCACATCATTCCAGAACTATGTTCTAAGTTTCATGTCGTCGATGTGGGACTCATCATGGCCCTCCTTCGACGAGACTATTCCTGTCAACATCAACTCATCATCCAGGAAATAGTCTTATAAACAATATTTAGTACCTTGAGATCTATATGCCTTAATGACAGATTCTCTCGCTCTCAGCATAGGTTCACATCATTGACCTTTAATCGATAGAATCGACTAGGTGTTCAACATCAGGACAGCTATTCGTACTCAGTAGATTGTACTAGGGTACCTTGGGAATCACTGACATTAATGGTGATCTCCCTTGCACTTGTTAAGAGTTCACATCATTGGCCGGTAATCAAGTGGTTTCTACCATGTTTGACTTCAGATCATTGTAATCACATGGATAGAATTGTACTTTGTGGAAGATGAGACAAAGACCCTGAGCATTTGTTTAAAAGCGCTCATTGCTTTCTCCCTAGGTTGCGATGGAGTTTTGTATATATAGCATGGATCCACATTTGTATGGTCATGGATATGCTCAAATTTGCATCTATATGACATAGATATACGTTGTATGTCTAGTAGCTATGTCCAAGTTTGAGTCCTCTATCACATGGATCTACGTTGTATTCTAGTAGCCATGCTTGTTTATTCCACTCATGGATCTTCCTTGTATTGGTCTGCAACTATGAGTTTGGTTACTTGTGTCTATGAGTCAACATACTGATGTACTACAGATGCCTACTTAACTACATACTCTGATTGAGCTAACATTTTCATCTCCTGGCGATGACTTGTTCTTAAAGCTCTCGTTTATCGTATCACTCTAAGACTCATGCTTTGGGGGGCATCCTGTTATACCAAAATCCTATCACCATCATGTGATAAGACATTTGACATACGTGCTTGCCCCAAATCCCAGATTCTAGAGTGGAAACTAAATGGTTTTTCATCAATCTGTCATACAAATTCTTAGCATCGCGCATGCCCCTTTATCCAGGAGCGGTACCCCTGCTTGCACCGCCTTTCCTAGGTTTCCCATAAGCGGTGCCACCACACATTTCCCTTGGTCCATAGGCAGTTATTACCATAACCGCTCTGTCATAGAAGGAGAAGCATGGTACCCTCGGTAAAAAGGGAAAAAGAGAAGTTTCTCAATGCTTCTAGATGATAAGCCTCGTGTACTACCTTATTCCTACTGTTGTGGGTTGGTTGAGCTCGAGATCCCTCATCCTAGGATCTTAGAGGCCACCTCACCCACTAATTTCTCAACCATCTCTATCCATTAAAGCCCTATAAATATGAGCTCATAGCCATGGTTGAGGAGAGAACATTGAAGGTATTGTTATGTTGTTGGATTGATCCTTGGCCCAAGATCATTTGGAGAGAGCATAGAGAGCTAGAGTCAGAGCTTTTGGGGGTGAAGAGCTAGTTTCATGGAGATGCATGTCAACACTAAGGCTTGGTTGTAAAATTATTCATATTTCTAATGCAACTTGATTTTTTTCCCACATATGATGTTGTTGTTGTGATTTTGCATATATATGTTGCTAGATTCCTTAGTCACTAGCATAGATTAGTAGATCATATTCTGGTTGCTTTGATTCATTTCATGTTGATTTTTTTTGTAGGTACACGGGTGAACTATCAAAGCCTTGTATTTCAGATATCCACAGCATATAGGGAGAGTATTCAACATCTGTCCTCTATTTGTTCTACATTTGAACCATTCAGACCAGTGGAACACCTTGCTGTCCATAGGAGGTGAAATATTCCATCTAACAACTATGTAGACCATCAAATGAAAAGGACCACCTTGGTGTATTCAAGCCAAAATCATTCCCCTCTGCATACTTATATGCTTTCTCGGGCAGAGGGGCCGCACTTTACAAAATATCTCACCGCAGGTTGTCATTAAGCTCTTTTTCGACCTTCTCATCAAGAAAATATTGCTAAGAAAACTTGGTTTCATTCATGCTCGTAAAAGTATCTGAATGACCATCTAGTCAGTATAGTTTTAACTTTTTTTGGCCTGATTAGAATACCAATGGTAAAGAAGTCTCTCATCCCATACAGGATGGACGAGCTCTCATATGTATACTTTTATCCTTTTTTGGGAATAGGATAATACCAACAAATAAGAGCCCCCACTGGAGTCTTATTCGTGCTTTCAGACTCTCTAAAAATGAAAGCACCATCGAGCATTTACTTTCTTGGGCTTGGCAAAAATCCACGAGATCGTACCACAATGGTGTCTCTAGACACCACCCCATAAAAAATAGTTTGGTAGCATTCCCACCTTGGGTCTCCTTTATTCAGATTACTCTGCAATGTATCTTCCTTGGATCCCATCAATATCAAAAGTATCCACCTCCCCCAAGTATTTCCCATATGCAGTGACATTCCTAGTATTACAGCTATGATCCCATTCCCATGATTCAGTTTCATTTGTTTCCTATTCTGCCCTGTCGTCATACTCTGAACAAAGGAATTTTGAGTCTACCACACTCCCCCTTCCCCTATTCAATTATTTCCCTCCCCCTCCCCCCCCATTCAGTGGGTTAGTCCACAGATTGTGTCACACCTTTCAGTTATTCTGCTCGCGCTTCTAGTCAAGGAAACATCATTGCCTTGACTAGGGGTAGGTATCCCTCTGTCGATGACAACACACATATTCCATAGGATAGACCCAGAGGTCCATGTACCTTGGTTTCATTAACATCATTGATAAGTTCCTTGGACCACTTGAGAGGAGTCCTTAGTGCCTCTTGGGATGGTTGTTTCTCACGTGCTTGACTTTAGCTACATCATCGCACCATTGAGATTCGTACAAGGTATTGATCCGTGTAGTATTTGGTCAAAGACCCCATATGTCACCTGACTCTAACACATTGATGAGTCTACTCGAGGGACCTGTACACGTTATGTTCCTTGTGATTTTTGGGTTACATTAGAGACAGTGTTCAGAAGCCCCAGCAGTGCTTCTATATAGATTTATGATTGATGCAGCATGCTTGTACCAAAAAGACTCTGACTTTCCATATGTAAATCCATATAGCTATGTATCGTTCCAGATCCAGCAGGCCATCAGTCATGAAGATATAGCATTCCATTAGAATTACATGGGTCCAATGTAGCAGTTATTCATATCAGTATTGTATTCATCCTCTAACTGAGGCAACCATTATTGTATCATCGGTTGTATATGATTGGCTCTTGTATTTTAGAGCATAGATCACATTATTCTTTTGACATTGTTACAAGCATGGGGATTCCCGCCTCATCCATATACATGTCACACATTATTTGTATCTTACCCATTGATGGAAACCATATTAATACAAAAACCAAAATCCACGATGCCCCAGCCCCGGAAGCACCACCTCTATGCAGCAAATCCTATGATGTCCATCGGCCATACGATGAGCTCCTGCCCTCACACAACATGGGTCAATCTGTTAACCTGAAAAATCCCTCACTCGGCTCTACATGGCCTACACCACCCAAGGACACCCATGATCAACCCTCGTATCACTCCATTAGACCCCCACACCCTAAAAAAGGCTTAAGAATGAAGAAAAGGGCTTAAAAACCCAAAAAATGATACTAAATAACTCTCCTAGGGGCTAAAGCCTCCAAAAATGGTCTAAAACCCCTCAAAGGAGCCTAAAACCCTAAATAGAGATAAAGTTAGGGTGGAATGGGCTAAAATCCCAAAAAAGGGGCTAAAGCCCTGACCAAGGGCTTAAAACCCTAAAAGTGCCCAAGAAAGCTGTAAAGGGAGGGGTGGGGGCCACTCTCAAACAAATCTTCTCTTGCATACTGTTATGCTTTCTGTGGATTCCATGAGACCCTTTGCCTCTCAAGCCACCCACATCCCCCTCTCATCCACTCATCTTCCCGATTGAGCCATAGCTCCTCTATTGCTGGGTGAGATAGAGAGGTGCTTCCTCCAGCCAGGACATGGTGTCCCATTGCACCAAATAAGAGGTATACCACTATTTTTTTATGTGTTTTCTTTAGTAGTTTTAGTCATTTTCCTAACCCATATTTGCTTGCAGGTTTGATTTCTAACATGTTTTACATGTTTATTGTTGTTTAATAGTTGTTTGTAGGTTCTCAGAGAAAATCCCTAACATTGTTTGCAGAGGGGCTCACTGCCATTTCTTTCTGTTTCTTTTATTCCTTTATGTTCCATTTTTCTTTCATTCATTTTCAAGCAGGAACCTACCCTTCCATCCTATAGACGGAAGCGAGCCATTCTTTCCCCTGTAGCAAGGAGAAATCCCTGCTACGACTCTGACTGTAATTTTTATCCAATTAATAAAAGGGTGATAATTCTCAGTAGTTTCCTGTTGTAGCTTTCATGATATTTCAACAACATCTCTGTTTAAAGGCCAGGGCCCTCCTTCTAACATAGTTGTTGGTAATTTAGATGTTGTAGGTTATTTTATTTTTTAGTGTGGGATTTCAGTTTGATGAATATTTATGGTTGGTTGTGATTGCATTTATTCAGTGATCTCATGCATTGGTTTTCCCTTGGTTTTCTGTATATGATTTGGTGTGGCAGTCGACTGTATGTTTAATCTTTCTTGTTTTGCAATGTGTGTTAGTAGTTGTTACAAAATCACTTAGCTCCTGTGTGTGTGTGATTTATCTTTATAGATTTTGATTGATTAGCTAGATTGTCTGCTTTGATGAATTTATTGTTGATTGATAATTAGCTATCATTCTGGTTTGGTAACTTAGACTTTCATTTCTGCAAGTGTAATTCTAGGTTAATTCACTTTCAGTTTTTAGATCCTAGAAGTTATACAGTAGCAATAGAAGTCTTTTCAATTCCTAGATGGATAGTTTTACTTTGATTTCCTACATGGGGTTAAGTCAGTTGAAGCATTAATTAGAATTGATCACGAATTGAGTGACTTCCATTTTATTGATCAACTACTGAACATGTTTATGCATATAATTTGCTAATTTCCTTTGAGATAACAGACTTCCCTAGGTTGACAATTAAGTATTGAGCACTCTTCTTGTGAAGTAATTAATGAGTATATAAAGTGCCCAACATTTTGGCACCATTATTGGGGAAGGTAATTGATGGGAATAATTGGTAGTTGAATTGGTTCATTTTTCTTTGGTAGAGATTTTTTAAGATTGCATGATTTATAGGTTGGATGAATACTAGAAGAAATCAACAGGATATTCCCAGAACTCCCCAAAATACTAACTTGGTAGGTGGTAGAGATCGTGGTGGTATCCCAGCCTTAGGGAGAAGGAAATTCATTGATGATTTAGTGGCCAAGGATAATTCTTCTACTGTAGCACGAGATAAAGGACCATCATCTATTAGAAGAAGCCCTATTTATACTAGGGTGGACGCATCAGTGTCAAAAGTGGAGAAAACAGTAGGATCTGCAACACCATCTACTGTCCCTGTGGAAGGAATTCTAGGAGATAGGAGCAGTTCTGTGGGAGCAGGTGGACCAGAGGTGGTTTACCATATTGATGAAAAGGAAGTTACAGAAGAGGATTGCTTATAGTTTCTGAAAAAGCTGTAATATTGTAAGAAGAAAAAACAGTAGGAGGAATAGATAAACACAAATAACGAATGTCACCTCGACGATCATGGGGAAGAAGTGGGGGAGAATCATGATGATAATGTTGAACTTTAGCATGAGGATACTGTCGCCACACTTAAATTCCCCATTCGAAAACCAACTGGACATGCCCCCATGAAGAACATTTCACCCTCATTGTTACCTCGCTTTCATGGGAAGGCAGCAAAAGAACCAAATGAGTTCCTCTTTGAGTTCGACATTCTCTGTCAAAGTTATGACTATGCCTCCAGTGAGAAAAAGATAAAAATCTTTCTAGATACCTTAAAGGATAATGCTCTACACTAGTTCATGAGCTTGGGTGGTGAAAATTTCACAACTTGGGAGAAGATGAAGCAGTTGTTTCTCAGAAACTATCAAGAATACCATAGGACGAAGGATAAAAGAGAAGATTTATTCAAGATGGTGCAAAAATATGAGAAGAGTTTGGAGGATTTTGTGGAAAGGCTTATGTATAATGTGTAGAGGGCGGGACAAAACACTATTTGAATAGATGTTCTTAATATTATTTTGATGTGAGGAATAAGAGATGAGTGTCTAGACATGATTAAACTATTAGGGAAGGGACATATCTCCAAGGAATACTTTAATCGCATTGTGGACTTATGTTGATGGTATTCCAAGGGATCTACTCGAACTAGTATAGAGGATCAAGATGTTTTCTCACGAGAACAAAAGTTAGCTGGAGGAGGAGATACTATGAAAGAGATTGGAAATCTCCTCGAGAACTTCAAAATTGACATTATGAGTTCCATCTCTTCACAAATTGTTGTTATGAGAGAAAAATAAAAACAAGTGGTTGAATATGTGGTACTTGGGGTGTTTTCCCTAAGTGTAGGAAGAAACATCCTCTGAAGGAATGTCCACTTGAAAAGGAAGAAGTGTGTGGACTATGTGAATTGGAGCATGACACTAAATATTGTCCCTCACTTCTGAAATCTAAAGCAGTCTTTCAGAAATCCACTGTATACATGGAACATTCCTATTTCATTTCACAAAAGAATTCATGGAAACCATGGGCTCCAAGAATGTGTTCTGAGCCTACCCCTTTCAATTCTTGGAATAATTCTAATAATCAATTTCCTCAACCATACTCATTTCCTAACACATAGTGGCACCAACCTTCACAATATACAGCACCATACCTAAACTCCTGGACTTCGTGGGAACCCCATTCAAACCAACAGGCTCCTTGGTCCCCTGGATAGAGAAATATGTATCCAGGAAACCAGTTTCCTCATAATCAGTTCCCACATAAAAAACCACCCTATTTGTAGTATCAGCAGCCTCAACTGCAACTACCAAATAATGCTCCACCAATGGGTGCACCAATCCGTCCTCAAATTCCTTCTCAACATAACCCCAATCCCAAAAATAAGGAAGTGCAACAATTTGAAATTTCTAACATGCCAACTTACTCCATTTCCCCTCTCCCTTGCAATAATTTACACCTACGATCGGGAAGGGTAGTGGAACCAATAATCATTGAGGATGTCCCATCCTTTGTGACTGATGAAGGAATGAATCCATCATTTGGAAACTCATCCAGTGCAGCAATCCCCATTATTGAGGACACTAAAATACCAGTTGAAACGCCGATTGAAATATATGATGAAACAACAGTTAGAACACTTGCAGAGACACGCACTAAACCACAAATTACATAGTATTCTAAAGAACCACCGTATCCTGAACGATTAGGCTTGCAAAAGGTTGGGGAACGACCACTACAACAAAAATTGGATTTAGCACCGAATTTTAGTGTATTTTTTTCCCAATTGTGGTGAACAATCTGACGCTAAACCTGGCGCTATTGTATATTTTTGTAAAATGCCATCTATTGCATATGTTTTTCTATCCTTTTTAACATCCATTTTTGCGCCCAATTTTTTGCATATTTTGTTACGCCTTTATTTGTGCCCAATTTTGCAACTTCTATTGCATCTTTTTTTGCGTCCTTTGTTACATCCTTGTTTGCACCCAGTTTCATGATCATTTTTGCATCCAATGTTGTGTCTTATTTTTCTCCTAGTTTTTCATCGAGTCTTGAACCATGTTTTGCATAAAATTATGTGTCCAATTTTGCATCTAACTTTGCATCTAGGTTTGCATCCAATTTTAGGCCCAATATTGCATCTAGTTTTGCATCCAATTTTACTGATAATGTTGCATCCCCATTTGCATCTAATTTTGTATCTTATCTTACATCATTTTTTGTATCCATGTTTGTGCCTAATGTTTCATATAATTTTACGTCGTATTTTGCATCTAGGTTTGCACCTAGTGTTGCATCCCGGTTGATGTATTTTTTTGCATCTATGATTGAGCCCAATGTTGCACCCAGTGTTGTGCCTAGTTGTACGCCCATGCTTGTATCTAATATTGCATCTAGTTCTGTGTCTAATGTTTCATCCCATCTTGCATTCAATATTACGTCTAGTTTTACATCCAATGTTTTGTCCCATCTTGCATCCAATATCATGTCTCGTTTTAAGTTTTTGTTTGCGCCAAGTGTTGCTTCCAGTTTTGTACCTAGTGTTATGCCTAGTTTTATGTCCATCGATACACCATATTTTGTGCTCAATTTAATGTCCAATTTTACGTCTAGTTAGGAGTCCACTTTTGCATCTACTGTTGCGTCTAGTTTTGGACCTAGTATTGCATCTAGTTTTGAGTCATTAATTGTGTCTAGTGTTGAGTCTCTTTTCACATCCAATTTTGCGGTAAGTGTGACATCCATTTTTGTGTCCACATTTTGCGTCCACTTTTGTGTTTGGTGTGTCGTCCACTTTTACATTTTGTTTTGCATCCATCTTGCACTACTACATTTTTTACCTTTAGAAATACATTGCAATATCATTAGGCCATGGAGGAATCGAACCACCAACCTGCTACTTGTAAAGCAAGCGCTCTTCCATTGAGATAGCACCCTTTAAGAATCAGGAAAAAGAGAAACATTAACACATATATTTCATAATTTGTAATTCTAATCAAATACAATAAGATCCAAAGACAGACATGCTTAAAATCCAATTTATTTTTCCAAACACACCAATAAGCACAAAAATCTACCGTGCTCAGGAAACAAAATATCCTAAAAAATTACGCAGTCTATAAAAGTGGTCTACAAAAGGGTCTTAGAGAACAACATAATGTATTGATGCATACTAATAACCTAAACTTGATATGGAAAAATAATAAGGGATGTTTTTAAGAAATAGCTGTAGAATCCAATTGAGGATGTGTGTTGCTACATAAATATTGTTATTCATTGATGATGTGATTTTGTTCAACAATGGGATGGTAAGAGAAGAAATCATGAATGGTTACTAAAATAAGATGCCTATTAAGTGCATCATATATGATATAATGAATATTTTAACAATGAACACCAACAAAGATGATTTATATTAGCAAAAAAATTATTAGCCATAGGCACATGCTATTGTGCACATGTGACTACAGTATGATATGCAAGTACATGAAGGTATTTGTGTGCATAAATAGAGATATATTCATACAAATTCAAATATATATCCATATTCCATGAAAGAAAAATAATAGAACAAAGCATATAGAAGAATTAAAGATAAGTGTAATATTAATGGGATAAGCTATTCAATGTTAGCTACCATTATATATCAGCTATATTTCAAGTTGGTGAAAAGGAAATTTAAACAACCACATTTTTCCCAGAAAAAGCCAACTATTCACAAAAATAAAAACAGCCATTCACTTCAAACCTTAAAATTTGTACATTTAAAGTTTGACTAAGAAGGTAAAGTGTCATTGACCTTGATTTCCATTCTCGAATTTGAAATTTTTAGCTTATTCACTTTTTATGCCCAATATTGAATAAAAATTAAAAACACAATTGCATTGGGATTACGTTGTAATTGGTATTTTGGTACAACTGTCTTATGAGAAGCTACAATAGGGCAAGGCCACAGGAAATTCTTGCATATCCCCTATTTTCTACCCAAAAATATTTTGGAAATCACAATAGGTATGAAACACCCATGCAATGTTTGCATGACATTCCTGTTTCTAGAAACATTTCCATGACATTTCTGAGACACTTCCTATCCAAAAGACCATAAATGGCATGGTTCCTTTGTTCCAAATGAAAAAAAAATGAAAGGCCCTCAAAGGGAGTGAAATCCAGGAATGTCCAGTTTGTGCATTAAAAAGGCCCTAAATAGGCAACAAACCCAAAAAATCTAAAATATGGAAATGAAAGCACAAAAAAATTTAGAGTTTGAATTATTTTTTATATTAATTATTTTTTAAATTGTTTAAATATGTCATTTTCACTCTTCCTGAACATTTTGAAAAGTGTCGTTTTCATATCAAAACTATTTCATAGTTTCAGGTGACTTAGAGTTGGGATTAGGTCCTAGGGTGAGAGGCACCTTATTCAGTTTTAAGTATATCCCCATTTGAATGTTACCCATGGCCACCCATCCCCACACATTATTTCTATATGACATGCCAATGTCAAATAGTTACCATAACAAAATTGTCCATTTATTTTGGATGAGTAGGTTACCCACATTATAATGTATAAGTACATGGTTAGATGGTCATTATACATACACACATACATATATAAATGAATACATGAATAAATCTACAACAAAACTGCTTCCATAGTTAATTATCAGATCTTTCAAAAAATTTAGCTTGAACTCATCAGAAGTGATTAGATGATATAGATTTACTTACATCAATTTCACTTGACACTTTAGAGTTTTATCACCAAAAAGTGATACAAAAAAATCATGTTTCTTGAATGGTGTACCTATTGACTTTCCAAAGCTTTCATCCTAAGTAACAGACATTGCTTCACAAAATAATTTTCACTCATGAAAAGGTGTGCTTGAGCTCACTACAAGTGATCAACTCTAGATGATACTGCCAAACTTGACTCTTGGTTTTTTTCTATAATATTACAATTAGTACAATTTGATACAAATAACAATTTACAAAATTATGTTACTAGAATTATTTTTATTAAAACTATGCCTCTCACATGGTAACATTAATGGATTTTCACTTTCCACTCTTGAAATAGCATCAGCTTGAGTTCACTACAACTGATCTATTTTAGATGATAAAAATCAATTTTAACACCACGTTCATTTAAAATAGACTTAGTATTTTACTTTTCATATCATAGTTTGATATAAGAACAATTCATGTTTCTAGAATTACTTTTAGTGATAACATGTCTTTCAGAACAAATCATGTTTCTAGAATTACTTTTTTTAATGTTGTGTCTTTTGCATGTATGCCTATTGACATTCCACTTTCCAAATTTTTTGACACATGAAAAAAGACTATGAAATAAAACAAGACATGCTAAAAAAGAACTCACCTCCATATCTTGAGCAGCTTCTGATGCCAAACCAACAGTTGTTGCAACCAAACCTATTAAACCACCCTAGAAAAGCCAAACTCGCAATTAGATTATTGTTTAGAAGGGCATTTCTATATTTTAATATTGTAGAACAAACAACATTGCCCACGAGGAAATTCTATTTTTCAAAAGATGCAGGCCTTCACTATAGCAAACATTTTTTTTCCACAATTTCAAAACCAAAATTTGCACCCCCTGCAAATTTATTACTAGAAAGAATTTTGCTTTGACCTTTTTCCATGTTCAAATGTGTGTCAATAGAAATGTAGAACATTAGTAGGAAAACAATATCAACGTGTTATAAGCTTTATATGGATATTCAAGGTAATGACAGCTCTGTATCAAATACTTTTTGATGGTTTGCTTGAGGGGGGGAAGCAAATTCATGAGTCAGCACATTGATTATTATTGATATCTTTTCATGGTCACCAACAACAGTCAATGTTCTGACAACTCCTTCGAGCTATACCACAAGAGAACAAATAAGAAAATACATATCTAATCCGATCCGTATCCCATGATTATTATGATATTGAAAAAAATTATTTCAAAATTATTTCTATTTTATAAAGAAACATGACAGATAGGAGTAATTCTAAAAAGAAAGAAACTATGATAAAATAAATGTGCAAGTTCTTTAACTCAAGCTATAGATTTTAACAAGCATGCATAATTAAATCTAAGACAACATTTTTAAAATAGTACTGGAGCATATCCCTATCATAGCAGCACACCTCCCCATTCCAGGGTACACATGATAGGTGCAAGTTGGGACCCATAACTAAACTTGAGAGTGCCCTCAAAAGAATCTGAAATTATGATTTGAACAATCTAATCCCTTGCATAATATTCTTAATTTAAGGCCTAATGTGCATCCTCGATGCCCAACAATCTGATTGAATTATGCAATTTCCATGCCATGCGATCTATTAAATGAATATGTTAGGAAGTTATCCTAATAATCAGACCTATATATTTCATGCCAACTAGCTGATATAGAAATTCATTCTATATAATTTATGTCATGTAGCTGTACAAAGGTTTTATTTGTGCTTTCTATTACTTTCCAAACTGTTATAGAGATCCAAATTGTGCATCTAATGCCAAAATATAGAATGTAAGCCTACTAATGTTCCTCAAATTTATACCCCCCACAACTATGTACCATTCATATAAATTGCAAAGTAATGTTGTCCAATGGTATTAAATTTAGTTTTATAGATCATATCACATGTTTTATGTTTTAAGTTTTTGATATTATACACAAATTTTATTTCTGATTTGTAGAATTTTTACGTTTTTTCAATATATATTTTATGCATATGTATGTGCACACCTCCCTCGCACCCCAATGCACCCTGATTTCTAAAATGGCTTCTCTGTCCTTCCAACCACAACCACAAACCCTAGGTAAAACAACACAGACAAGGATAATGCAGTAAAACGACAACCCAATGGAATCTCTATAGCAGCAAGGTGGGGTTGTCTGCATAACTCATAGCATTAGACAAAACTTGTGTTCTTAAACTCATGAGGATTCACCAACCTTACATATTAAACAAATTATTTAATGGTCGTATAGGAAGTCTATTTTATAATAAAGTCAACTTGTGATGACTAATTGTAACTTTTAAGTCATCTTAAAATAAATATTGGGAATATGAAGTGAATAGTCTTTATATAAATATTGGGAATATGAAGTGAAAAGTCTTTATATACTTGAATCTATATGAATTTGTTGTTTTCTAATTTATCACTATACACAATTGAAAATACTAATATGACATCAGATCCAGACAAATGGAGCCAAGAAGGATTCTGTCATGGATGATGAAGGTCAAAAGTACCCTAAGAATCATGTTGGCACATAAGTTTGAACAAGCCCAGAGAATTGGCAAACATTGGAGCATATTCAAGGCAAATCCAATTAGATTGCATGGAAGAGACATATAAGTTAATTCATTTCATTTATCAAATTCTAGCAAGCCAATTTTTACTGGATGGCAGAGACTTCAAGAAGTAAAGCAGAAGCATCAGTTCCTATGCACGGAAGGCACCAATTTTGAGGCATGCATATTTCAAATTGATTTGTTCAGGGCAAAATTTTTTGTGTCCAGTTTGGTGCATCTTTCAAGTTACAAAAACATGTTTTTCCAAGAAAATGACAGGCACAAATTTTCAATGCTTGACTGGCACCAACTTCAAGGTGCATACCAACGTGAAATTTTAAGTGGAGACTTGCATGTTTCCAGCATGTCTCAGTCCCAAGGTAAAATCAAACTGACATGTAGGAAACCATAAATCCCTAGGTAAGTGTGAAGTTCAAGGTTGACATGAGAATAAACCCTCTAACAGTGGTTGACATGAACACTAGCAGCGGGTTGAAATGTACACCAGAAACATGCACAACTACCAAGACAAACATAAAGTTTCAAATTTAAAAATTTTGCATCCAAATTTCCATAATTTTATAAAAACTCATTTTTTCTTAGTAAATATTTAGTGGTAGAATGGGAAAAACATTTTCTCCATCATAACAACATAGATAGCAAGGGTTCGAGGTTGGTTCCATAGTATTGGGTGGTATAACAGACAACCATGAGTAAATAGTGTGTGAACACAGCAAAGTTTGTAGGTACTTCTATATTTCTGAGGTTGGCTGAACTGTGCCATTGGTGCTCGAAAATATTTTAACTGGAACAGCATGGCAAGCACCTCAAATATAATGTTACATCTAATTCAGTCAATTCCTGCTAGCTCACTCGGTTAAGGTGTGGGTTTTGTTTGCAAGGCGACCCGAGTTCAATTTCCTTAGGGGTGACTTAGTTTCATATTTAGTTTATTGTTCAGCAACAAAGAGTTCTCTGCCTTTTAAATTCCAAATTGAGTGCTTCATGATAACACTATCAAATGCATATTAAATGTTGTATTCTATTCTAAGGATATATAATGAATAATATGTGATGGTATTATCCAATATTTTTTCTCAGGTAAGGTCCTAGACTTACCAGAGCTCTGATGGTATTATCCAATTTTTTTTCTCAGGTAAGGTCCTAGACTTACTAGAGCTTTGCTTCTATAAGGCCCTGAAAGGTCATACCTGAGCTTTATCGGGTTAGTGGTATCTATGGCCTTGAATATTCCTCCATTTCTTGAGACCTTTAAATACCTAAGGAGTATGGTTGTATGTAAACATTTGCATAATTTAGGAACTTTAATCATCACCAAATTTAATATGCAATGCTTGTTCCAGGTAGATTCAAAGAAAAATGAGAGGAAAAGCGTGAAACAAAGGTTGTGGAATATCAAATTGATGGAAAATTTCAACAAATGTTATATTGTATGAAGACACCATTATAATAGCATCCTGTGTTCAATCCTAAATGGTGTGGAAACTCTTGGGAGAATGCCTCTCATTTACAAGTGATAGGTAAAAGAGGGGTGTTGAGATGTTATTGATAAGATGTTCATTGTTAATGAGTGCAACGTACTTCAACAATCATTCCTTTCATTCGCAAGAAATGGTTTCTGCTTCAACACACCATCCCTGAGGGAGTACTATAGATAAAGAGATCATGATTAGGTGGTGAAAGGATGCATGGGGGTAGAGTTCAACCAACTTGGTGTCCATCTACTATCTCAAATTGTTAGTTACTCTATTGTTGTGTCTGAAATCATTTGGAGGTATTATCAAGCATTTTTGTTCATGAAGATATTGCATGGAGGAACACCTTTGTCTGTAACTCTATGCACATGCTTCTATGTGCAAGCATGTGCATGCTCACTTGAAATTCTATTTACAAGATCTATAAACAATTGATATTTGTAAGTAATTTATTTATAGAAATTGATATAAGTATATAGATATCACCTTAACTAGCCATAGCCTTACCAACCTTACAATATATAAGCTAAGAGGAAACAATTCACCTATTACTTTGTTCATTCAATCAAAAGGAATAATATTTCCTCTAGGAGAGCAGAGAAACTAGTTTCACTGCATAGAGCCTTAGGTCTTTAATATTAGACAATACTTGATCTAAAGAGTCTACCAACAAGGAAATATGTCTAACTAAAAGAGGCCACATAAGCAACCTATGAAGGTGCAAACTGCATTAGGATTTGAGTGGGGTTCCCCTCAACATATTTCATGAGTCTGTGAGTTTAACAGAAACAATGGTGATGTCTCTACTGAGAAAACAAGATGTCTAACTAGAAGAGACCACATAGGAAAATTGTGAGGATGCAAATTTGCATAGATTTGACTGGGATTCTTCTCAACATCCTTCAAAAGCAAGATGATCTAAAAGCAACAATGAGTATGTCATTAGCATCGATGATGTTGCAAAACTATTGCATTGCACAAAATCCGACAAGCAAGGATAAGTTATTTAAGCCTTGTCCAGTGGCTCGCTCCTTGTGTTTTTTATTTTGTAACAGGTATCTATTTATGCAGTTAATCCAATCGAGTTTATTTTATAGGAAATTAATATACACAATTTTTCAATGTAAGTCCTGTAATATTTTCTTCTTGTCCACTTTGAAAGTAAACATCACAAAATTGAAGCACAAAATCCATTAGCCAATTGAGTGGTTTTAACATTGTAGACTACTACTAACATTTTCTGAATGTTGAGTTGGATGTTTAGACTCTACCCACAAAGTTGAACAAAAAAGCTAAAGAGATCCACTACAAATACCAGCAAACAATTATAGAGCACCCAAGAGATTCAAGATGCCAATAGATTAACCTGGTAGCTTCCACCCCAGAGCCCTAAGTTTTTACTTCATGGTCATTAACTATGGTGACAGGTAGGTTCAAACTGAGAGATAAAGCTATATTTCTTCATGTTATCACACAACTCTGCAACAACATACCAGCCTAAAAATTATAGACCACCTAACCCTATCACCACTAGATGCATTTCTATTTGGACTGGTGCTTTTCCAATCTTACGGGGTGTCCCTAAAAGGTGCATGCTAACATCAAGACTCTTTTTACTGAAATAATATAGTTGGATTCATTATATTCAAATACAAGAAAAATTTGTTGCAGACCCAATCCTTCCAATTTTCATCATTAGCAGTTAATATCCCTAGAACAACACTGTCCTTAACCATGGTCTTACATTTTGAGGCATGGACTATGTCTTTCAGTTAATATTCCTTGATGATCGTTGTATTTATCTCTAAATGGTAGAGTATGGAACTCTATTCATTGGTTGAGTTTTTCTTGGAGATATATCTATAGTATTTGGAAGTCATAAAACATGATACAAAGAAACCATCGATGGTACTGTTTGAATAATCTTCCTTATACCCTTCCCAAAATCTAAGACGAGGGCTATTTTTATGCCCAAAATGCCTAAAAATGCTAGATCAAGGGTTTTCACTGCTGATTTCCCTCAAAAGACTTCCCATAATTGAATTCACAGCCTCTTCACCATTGTTTTCATGCTCATACTTCAATACAGACATGTTGTGAGTGATGGTGTAAGCCACAAACCACATAGAATTAGCCTAAAACAATGTAGATCTTTAAAATGATGTTTTTTACCACTATTTATGCTTCAGAACTGTCCTGAACTCACCAAAACTTGGTTTTGCTACTGATTCCACATACATGCAGGCCCAAAGTTGTTTAGAATAATCCTAGACTTGAATTCAAGCCTCTCTTGCTACTATTATGAGGGTTAAGGCAGTCCAAATAATGTCCAGGTTTGAGGTTTTAAAGTTGTTTCTTCAGAAAACGCCCAGTTTCAAGATTGGTTGTTGTTTAATGAAAAAATTATGCTGAGAACTGCTGCAATGTGCCCATATTTAACTCCATTGCATGCCAGGTTGTTTCTTATGTCCTTTATCATGCCTAGAAAGCCTAGGAATTATCCTAGAATTCATTATACAACTAATACAAGGTCAAATCATGCTTCAGACCTTCCCAGAAAACTCAGAAATCAACCCAGATACCCTCATGAAAACCTAGGTGGACACCCCATCCAAAATAAGGGGGGGATAATAGAGCCCTAAATACATTCCATTTAATTAGATGGAACATCTTAGTATTGGATGCCCCCTTTCCATAAACATTTACAAATCTCTTTAAACCAAGTATCCTTAAAATGTGGAATTTTGAAGGACAACTAAAAATTACAGTTGGACATGTTACATGAGACATCAAGTTTTAGATCTGAAATGGCTTCATGTTACATGAGACATCGTGATGGGAGATGTAGCTAAGTCATCTATAATACTATAATTATGGGCTTACCATGCACATGGATCATGTGTGGTTCAAATTAAAGGTGTTTTAGGCACACAAGGGTGAGGACTGATATTAGATGAATGTATTTACAAGAGCCACTAGAAGATGGTGGTATTTCCCCTATTTTGTTAGATTTTGGGTTAATCATTTCATACATGCAACTATGTTTAGAGGTGAATATCATTTAACACAAGCATGTAAATGACTAGTTTCACAAAATCACCAATTTTTAGATAGGTTAAATGAACAACTTATGCGGTCATCTTATCATTATCCATTAAGTTTTACTGTGGGAACAAGTTCTATAGAATGACAGGTTGTTGCATTTTATAGTTTCCATGTGGTGTAACATTCTCTTTTTATAGGTTTCGGAGTGCACATACACTTAATCTCATGTGCTATATAGTATATACAATTATGTGTACAATGTCCTTGAACCCCATAAAGACCACAAGGAAAGTTTGTCTTGATATTAGCGTTCTTTCTTTTCTTACTTAGGTTTTAGTTCCCCTGCCATTATTTCATTGGTTATGTTGATTTCATCACTGTCCCCAAGTTAGGTTTGGGTCATTGGGATTACTTTTACCATTCTTATTCTTGACTTTCTTTAATTGTTTTTTAGGAAGTTGGTAAGGATATCAGTATTGTTGAACAAAATCCTGACCCATTGATGAGGATAAGGATGAAATAAATTGATATTGGTAAAGGAAGCAACATTATTAAGGATTGAAAATCCCTATTAAAATGGAGTATTTTGAGGTGCACCTTAAGGGAAGGGGGAATACTAGTTAGGAGAGGTGGTCCTACATAAGTAGTGGGAGGGTGGGGGGTTGCGTATGAATTATTGGCTTCTTATTGTTCATTGTAAATTGAATTGGAATAGACTGAGGATAATGGCTTCTCCATGGGATTTGTTTACCTATCCATAATGGTTACCATAAAGACAATAGACTTGGAGGCAACATATACCCAAAATTATTACAACATGAGTTACTAAACCTTTAATGTCATCAATGGCATGAGATGCCCTTGGTATGGATGGTTTGTGAGAAGGGTGTTGAGGATTGTCTAGAATAATGATATACAAATAAAAAGACTTGGCATATATGAGGTCAAATTATTAAGCCTTTATTAAACCATCTTCTTCTTTAGTTTAAGACATAGTAGTAGCCACATATTTTAAAATGGTAAGAACATTATTGTTTCAAACAAATCTAATAGGAATATTACAAAGAAAAAACATATAATGCTAACGTAATCCTAGAAGCATGAAGATAGATAAAACATTGTTCCCAAGCATACATACTATTCCTCATAAAATGAGACGATTTTTCTACTTGATATGCCTAATATATTTCTTTACGTAAGAAAAAAAAAATCCTTATTTCAAATACCCTGCTTCTAAATTTGAATCAATATAAATTTCAATATGAAAGTATATTTTGTGCTTACAAATATATATACTAAAATATTTTTGTGGAAAAAACAATTCAAACCTTTACAAAATGGGTTTAAAGATGTTATATGCTTAGTTTCAATTTGAGAGTTTATTTGTGCAAGATGTTCATAATTGATGTTTCCAACAGAGTTTTCTCCAACAATTAAAACTAGAAAGAATCATTAACATGGCAAACAGATACATGCACCCATCTACATGGATTCAGGTGGAACAATTCTCAATTTTTATTCTTGCTCTTTATTAGAAACCGTGATAAATTCTCGGATTTAAAGAGAAAGATGGAATTCGGAGAATTGATGCACAACATGATAGGTATGGGTGGTGATATGACATAATTTACTATCCCTTAATAGCTAATATAGGTAAAACTCGACAGGATGCAATAAAAGCTGGAAAAGCCAAGCTATCAATAAAATCCTGACAATAATGGCTTCTAACCTTGAAGGACAAAACCAGATTTAAACTTGTAACCTATGGATTCCCTATTGGTAACATGCCATGGGTGGATGGTTTTGCTAATTAGGAAAAATATCATGGTTTTAGTCTTGCAAACCTACTTCTATTGAATGGACATTTTGGCGACAAAATAAGGATATATTTCTTTGTTGTCAGCTTCAACACTAGTGAGAAAGAGAAATTTTTTGAAACCTATTGTCTATGCATAAACACCAGCAATTTTAGATTCTCTCCTTTCCCAAATTGTCAAGGTGGATTTTGATCTCAACCTTCAGAACCCGAAGTAAAGGAACTTTAGATATATTTATAATTAATCCCAATTTTAGTTTGGATCCCATTTCCCAATGTCCTCTCAAGCATACTCCAATATGTAGACAGTCTTCGAAGAACAAGTTTAGTGTTCAACAACAAAGAGCTCTCTTCCATTTAAAGTCCAAATTGAGTGCTTCATGATAACACTATCAAATGCATATTAAATGTTGTATTCTATTCTAACTTCTAAGGATATATAATGAAGAATATGCGATGGTATTATCTAATATTTTTCCTCAGGTAAGGTCCTAGGCTTCTAGAGCTCTGCTTGTGTAAGGCCCTGAAAGGTCATACCTGAGCTTTGTGGAAAATACAAGAGACTAAATGATATTTACTATTATGACTCATCAAGCATGCAACTTAAACTAAAGTTTAAACCTTGCTGGTTATCCAATGTACCGCACTAGCTTCGGTTGACTCGCTTCACCAATTGGCAGTAGCATACCTTTGGATTTAATATTGTATTCAATAGAAGAAAATATTGTTGTAGATCCAAATCTACAGCATCGATACTTCATATGCCATCATGCAAAGTTGCTTTTTTGGATGGACATTTCAAAGGAAGAAAAATAATATATTTCTCAGTGGTTGGCAACATAATCAGTTAGAAATCCATAATGGTAGTAGCCTATCTGTGCATAAAGTAATAAACATGTGCAATCAAATTTCATATTAGCTCAAATTGTCACAAAAGGTTTTGAACTATCTATGAAATCTAATTGAAATGTATGATAGCCATCAGATCAAGTAGAATTGGAGTTTTAATATAAAACAATATTAGTTCCTATTTTAATCTAGTCCATATTTCCAGGTATGCTTCCAAGGGAATACTCTACTACCTTGTAGTGCATCTTTATAAAGCAACTTAATTTTAAACGCAAAGAGCAGTCTGGATTTTAAGTTCCAACACTTGAACATACTTCTTTATAGCACGACTATAAGTAAGGCATAGTTTTATATTGGCTCTTAAATGTGGTCTTCTAATAGTCCATAATTTAATCAATTGTACAAAATGCAAGAGTTTGGTTGCTCTGTATTGAGGTGACTCATCTAACCTATAACTAAAAGTAAGCACTTTTTCCTATCCAGTTGATTGAACTAATATCAAGACTCCTTTTACTGAAATCATATAGTTGGATTCATTGTATTCAAATACAAGAAAAACTTCTCGCAGACCCAATCCTTCTAATTTTCATCATCAATAGTTAAGATCCCTAGAAAAACAATGTCCTTAACCATGGTCTTACATTTTGAGGCATGGACTATGTCTTTCAGTCAATCTTCCTAGATGATTGTTGTATTTATCTCTAAATGGCAAAGTATTGAACTCAAATCATTGGCTGAGGTTTTCTTGGAGATATGTCTATAGTATTTGGAAGTCATAAAACATGATACAAATAAACCATAGATGGTAGGTTTAAGGATGTTTGAATAATTTTCCTTATACCCTGCCCAGAATATCAGATGAGGGCTATTTTTATGCCCAAAACGCCTAAAATTGCTAAATCAAGGGTTTCACTGCTGATTTCCCTCAAAATACCGTCCATATTTGAATTCAAGGCCTCTTCACCATTGTTTTCATTCTTAGACTTCAATACGGACATTTTTTAAGTGATGGTGTAAGCCACAAACCACCCAGAATTAGCCAAAAACAGTGCAGATCTTACAAATGATGTTTTTTACCACTATTTATGCTTCAAAATTGCCCAAAACACACCAAAACTTGGTTTTGCTACTGATTCCACATACATGCAAGCCCAGAACAGTTTAGAATAACCCCAGAGTTCAATTCAATCCTCTCTTGTTGTTGTTATGAGGGTTAAGGTAGTCCAAATAATGCCTGGGTTTGAGGTTTTAAAGTTGTTGCTTCGGAACATGCCCATTTTGGATATTGAATGATGTTTGAAGAAAAAAATGTTCCTAGAACTGCTCCAATGTGCCCAGATTTAACTCCATTGCAACCCAAGTTGCTTCTTATGTCCTTGCTCATGCCCAGAAAGCCTAGGAATTAGCCCATAATTCATTAAACAACTGATATAAGGTCAAATCATGCTTCAGACCGTACCAGAAAAATCAGAAATCAACCCAGAAACCCTCTTGAAAACCTAGGTGGACACCCCATGCAAAATAAGGGGGGGTAACAGAGCCCTAACTACATTCCATTTAATTATATGGAACTTCTTGGTATTAGATGCCCCCTTGCCCAATGTTGCAAATATCATGTCGGAGAATATATCGTCAAGGTCCTGGAAAGAAACTTATCAGAAATATCGGGGAAAATATAAGAAACAATAGGGAAATATCAGCCAAAATAAACATAGACCTGAAGATTTATGAAAATATCGGACAAATTGGCAACAAGAAAAACTCGAGAGAAATCAGAATAATAAAAAATCAGAGCGAGTTTCTCTTAAGTATCTGTTGGTCCACGACCAGCTGTAGAGAGATTATATATGTTAAATTTTAACATGGATTTAAGTTTGATAGCAATATCAGTATTTCCTTTCAATTATCCAACTTGAAAAAAATATATCAACAGTAGATCAAATAAATCTGAGATAGATAGCAGCACTAGAATATATCAAGCATACACATACAAGGACAATATTAAACAAGTAATAGGAAAATTCAATAGATATGACCTAATGACATAGAGGCTTTTACTAATAGAGGAATCTAAATTCTTAGAAAGTAACATAGCCAAATGCAGAATTTTTGCGGAAGGATGTATCAAACTAGTTAGTTGTCTACAAGCACATGCCATTATTCTGGAGCCGACTTGTTATGAGGATACCTCACAAAGCTACAACATCAAAACTCAAGGAATGTTTTCACAATAGAAAAAGTGGAAGAAGGTATCAAAAGGATAACAACAGAGAAAGAAAAAGATACCGAAGGCCTCCAAGTGGAACACCACAAGTGGGGACAGGAATATATCAACCATCACTTACTAGCGATACTTATCCAAATTCTCCTGGAAGGCTTTTGAACATGCTGAAAAACAAGTCATGTTATATCAATCTTCAAAGAAATGGAAAAGAACAAGCTAGGGAACTATAGAATAATAACAATCAGCTTGGTGTCTATGACAATAATGGGAGGAATGATAGCAAGAAAACTCGGTAAAATGGGCAGAAGATGCAGAGAAAAGGGCTCAGGTGCAAGAGAGATTCAGGCCTAAGCAATCTACTATCGATTACTGCATCACCTTAAGACACATGGTAGAGAAAACCTGGGAATCCAAAGATGAATAACTTGGGTGCTACTTCGTGGTCTTAGGGAAATGCTTCAATATGGTACCAAGGGAGAAACTATAGGCAAGGATCATAGACTTGGAGGCCCTAGATGAATGGAGGGTTGCAGTGCATAGGATCTAGGAGTAGGTTAACACCAGGATCAGAACTCAGAAGGGTTTATTAGATAGCTTCAGCAGCAACAATGGAGTGAAACAAGGTTTCCCACTCTCACCAACTCTGTTTGGGCTCCACATTGACAAACTAGAAGAATGGATTGTTGAAAAAGGAGGTGGTGGGGTTTTTATCACTGGGTTAATAGGCCAAATCCTCTTACAAATAGACAATTTCACCCTCACAGCAAGAATGATATTAAATAGCCTTCATGAGTACCTGACAGCAATTGAGACCTTTTGCACAGAGAAAGGAATGGACATGAATATAGGAAAAACCAAAGTGAAAAAGGGGAGGGGAATGAGCCTTGATACCTTCCAACATGAACCATTGAATACAGCCCAAATTCCATAAGAGTAACAGTTTAAAAAGTCGATAAGAGAATTAAAAAGAGCCCCTAAAGGAGGGAGAGGAAGAAAAGTGTCAAGTCTGGCATGTCTTCAATATTGGCATGTCAAGTATGAATGCCCTTAAGATTGGCATGGCAAGTCTAGAAAGTTGCAACAATTGTATAATCCTTTCATGATTTACATTCACAACTTGTTCAAAGCTTATATGTTTTGAGTATATGTGGTTATATCACTGGAGTAGGAGATAGACACTTGTTCAATTTTTTGATGGACACTAAAAATGGTATGCTTTTTCCTATCGATTTTGGATATAGCTTTGGTACAAGGGGGATTCTTCTATTGGTTCATGAACTAATACCATATAGGCTTACTCCCAGTTCCCAAATATACTTCTGCCTTTGGATTCTATTGCACTAATGCGTAATGACATTGTTCACACATTATCTACATTGCATTCAAACCATGAAATCATTTATGTTGTGTTGGATGTCTTTGTAAATGAACCATTGGTTGACTGGAAAAATGAGGCAATGAAAACTACAATTCTATGGTAGCCAGGACCATTTGAGGGTAGTTCAAAAAGCCATATTTTTCAAGTGACTTCACTTGAGCAGCAACATGTTGCACTAAAAGTCAAAAATTCCCATCGTAAACTTAATCTTTGGAACCCAGCAGATATCATTATATCCAAGCTCCACTCTTCAATTCACTCCAGCAAGCCCTATATACCTGATCTCGAACAAATTGTCCATGGAAATCCATAAAATAATATCCATGCTCATATATGCAGAAGTGTGTGTTAAACTATACAGGAAAAAAGAAGTGAAAATTGGTTTTAAAGTGGTCTCGGGCGTCCCTTCCACAAAAAATGTTTCCTGTTTTTGGGGCACATCCTGACAGACGTGGAACACACGTGTATGAAATTAGGACATGCTGAATGAATGTGTCCGACATGCTCTGTCAGTGTTTCAGTGTTAGACATGGGACATGCTGCCCTATATGGACGTGTCTGGTACCTTAGATGGTACCTTATACTAATTCAACCTAATCTTATTTTTGGTAACTACCCTAAATATTAGGGATTACCTAAGAGACCTTTGTATAAGGCTTTTCAAGATTATAAATTAAGGCCATTCCTCCTTCCTTAGTGTGCATATATGAAAGAGAAAAGTATATATCTGATTCTTTGAGCTCGTTGCTTACCCTAGTCTAGGGTTTATACTCTTTGGAGTTGACGTATTGAGTTTTGAGTGGGTTGGTTCTCTTCTTCTACGGGACCTAGGTTTCTATCCTAGTTGGGCTATGTTTCCTTTTCTAGCTGTGGAATGTACTTTCTCCTTGTTGGGTCGTGAGGATGGGCTATAAGTATGTGCCCTAGGGCTGGGTAGTGAAATCTGCCAGCGTGACTGTGATTGTGTGCCAACGTGACTAAGTGCACCCTACCTACTTGAATTTGTGTCCACCCTGCATGCGTGAATGTGTGTCCACCCTACCTACATGACTATGTGTCCACCCTTCCTGCATGACTGTGTGTCCATCTGATTCAAACATGACTATGTGTCCCTACCTGCATGATTGTATACTCAGTGTGACTGTGCTCCACCTTCCAGCATGACTGTGTCTCCCATCTAGCGTGACTGTGGGACACTTTCCAACATGAATGTGTGTCACTTTCCAATGTGACTGTGTGTCACTATTCAGCATGACTGTGTGTCTCTCACCCAGCGTGACTGTGTGTCTCTGTTGGGTATGACTGCATGCTAGCATTACTCTGTCCTCTTCACTAGTGTGACTGTACTGTGACTGACTATGTCCCTCTACTGGTGTGTTGCTAAAGCATGAATTTTCTCTTCCTTTTGACCAAGAATATTAGGTTTGTATTCTTACTGCTATAAATATCTTAAGTACCCTCTCTCTCTCAAGTTACGTCATTTGTTCCCCTAGGTGACTTGTCCCTTCAGTGACAAGTCCAAAACCTAAGAGTGTCTGCGTATAAGATTGATCTAAACCAATCCTATATTAGTATTGATATTGTTCTTTATTACTAATTCCTCTACATTATTGTTTTATCAGTTAGAATTTTTACTGTACATGGCATTTGTTAAATCATCTCAAGGACCAAACTTAACACAATGACCAATGGAGTGTTAAAGTTGAAAGAGATGAAAATTGTGTTTGAAGTTATTTGCAGTAGTATTTTTCTGGATCTAACCTTGTTTTAGTTCTATTTATGTCATTAAAGTATAAAAGTTGATTGCATATTTCAATCCCTAACCTAACCCTAAAAATTTAACAAGTCATTTATTGGACATTAACAAAATTATCTTATCTTACTAGCAATAAAAAGTTGAAGATTGGGCAATCATATAAACAAAATGCTAACTAATTATTTACAAATCTAGTGCTGATTAGATATAGAATTAAACTGGAAAGAAAAGCAATATGCGTCCACAAAGGGTTGCAGAGAGTGTTGTCCTTGTTGCTTCTAATTTCCTATATCTAAAGGTGGGATCCTATGCAGAAAAATAAACTAAGATTGCATGTCAGGCACCACAACAAATGCAGTATGCCTCGTAAAATGGGACTAAACAACATTAAATGTTCAAAGCATACCATCTCATTGAGGTGGTCGTTGTACTTCTCAAACTCAAATGGATTCTTGGCCACCATTGTTGTTGATGAGCGGTCGGATAAGGCCACCAGGTGTTTATGGGGAACATTTGCTGCAACCGAGGGAAAATAAATTGAATTGAAAGATTAATTGTAGGATAGTTAAAATCGGTGAAATGGAGAATAGGCGTTGGTCATCTAGAGGGGATATAGGCCTCTTGGTAGCCATTGGAGACAATCGACGTGCACTCCTAGCTAACATTTTCCTACTGCACATTACATTTTTTCATTTAATGATTCCTTAAACTCCCCAAATTCCATTTCTTCTGCTTAAACCCTTAGTTGTCTTGTTTTCATCCCAACAAGGACTAGCGAGTGTTCTCAAAGGTTGTGGTAAAATGGTATATGTGTAATTAAGGTTTCAATAGTTCGATTCCCAGGAAGTCGAGGACTCAGAGGGTGTATTTAAAGACGAGGATCGACACGCAATACAAAAATAAATACAAAATGCATGAAGTAAGGAAATGGAGTTGAGATATCCACACATACCATTTTTGTTCCATATTTGATGGCTTGTTCTATGTGAAAAGTGCCATTTTTTCCAGTGTATGCCCTAGAAAATAACATGTGTATTCTTGTCAACAAACATCGGTGGGACAGTGGAGCTGGAGAAATATCTTGCATTTGATGGGTTGAGGTTGTGCTTGGCTATTCTGGAGACCAAATCCATTGTATTCCTCACCTTCCCCATGATATTCTTCCAATCTTCCTCGTCCTATCTGAATGTAAAACCGGCCCCCTACGAACAAAATATTCAGGCCACGATATTGATTTGCTTTAACTCTCAATGTATGGAGGACGAGCATTCATTCCATGTGAGAGAGAAGGTAATAGAACATCCTCCAATCAAAGCAATAGAAGGGTTGGACCTTTCCCTAGGCCACCATGGAATTCATGCTAACGCACCATCTTCTTTCCTAGTGTGTTTTAACCGATACTTAAGTTTTTGTTGCTAGTTATTTTTTAAATTTTGTCACAAGAAATACTTATTATATTTACACCATCTTCTTTCTTAGTGTGTTTTAACCAATACTCAAGTTTTCGTTGCTAGTTATTTTTTATTTTTTTAATAAATACTTATATTTACAATGGTATATTTACTATCATACCCATTCTCTTATTTGAATTCAGGTTTCCAAATTAATATAAGTATGATTACTTTGTTGTTTGTTGATAGACATTATTATCAATTTAAATTTTCATATATTTTCTTTAATTCTTTGGTGTAACTACAAAGGATCTTGGAGGTAAGGGTTAAGCTCATCACGTGAGGAGGTGATTGCTTATATGTACACATCACAAACATACGTTATTTCCATGTTCTTCTTAAATTTTACACTATTGATTGAGTTTTAATTTTGTGGGAATACCTTAACTTAGTGATTGAAGTTTTTGGAGGTAGGGGTTGAACTTATGGCATCAAGAGATGATTATCTTTGTGTTCATATCACAAACCCAAATCCTACCTTGATTTTCTCCTTAAGGCCCACCAAATTTTTAATCAAGTAAGTTTCCTTGAATAGATAAATTATAACACTTTCAACACAAACCCTCGAGCTCAAACTTCCAAAAGACATTGTTACATTTATGTGAGAAACCAGGGATACCACAATTGAGCCCAAGCGGAAATCTCAACGCCCTTAAGGATGCACAAAGGCACCATATCTTAATCTATAAGGTCATACAAAATTCATAAGAAAAATTAACATAATTGATACCATAAATCATGTCATCCAAATTAAAGGTAGATGCATTTCCTTAACAAAAGGTCATTTACCAATCAAAGGGGGAAAAAAACTTATAAGTACCTAAAGATTCTTTGTGAGATTATCTCATGTTCATATAAACCCAAACCTAATATTTGTTATTAGGCCTCGATATTTACACCAATCAAGTATATGAAGGTTAGAGATCAATTGTATTCATGCATATAGATAATGAGAGATTAGTGAGATGAATTTGAGAACCTACCTCAATTGGTATTTCACTCATTACACATTTAAAATTGGAAACAAAGGGAAATCAACAGTGCCATTAAGCCATAGTACTCCTAAAGGAAGGACCAAAGGGCCCGACCATGACCACCAGTGATGAATAACACCCACCCCGGTCGAAAAAATGGCCTCTCTCTCCTCGGGGCACATCTGAAGGTGCGCGGAGTACAAGCGCAGTGTAACAAAAGACCTTATTTAGGAATTTGTTTTGAGGTGGTTCATTCAAATTCAAAAATATAAATGAATAAACCCATATTCATTTAATCAAATTCATTTAAATTCATTTAATCAACCCCTACAACCTCCCACATATAAACAAATCATTATAGAGAATCATTAATGTACTAATACTAAGCTTTCTCAGTTATCTAGAATAATTTTTTTTCATGTTATCTGGAGTAATGAAACAAAGCATTTTTGTTAGAGGATTTCACCCATTGTGGTTTTATTCATGGAATATATGGATTTTTATTTATTTCTTGATTAGTTAAATAAAATTTCATGTATTCAACTTTTATTTCTTCACCTAATATTAGAAAACAATTAGAGTGATTTAGTGTTAGACCAAGAATCAACATGGAAATGATAACAACTTCATAAAATTCCTTTTAAAATGTGTTTTGAAGAACTATATCGAAAAAAATATTCTTTAGTAGTAAGATCAAGTATCATTTATATAATCTCTCTCTCTCTCTCTCTCTCTCTCTCTCTCTCTCTCTCTCTCTCATCTTCTCCTAGGGTTTCCTCATGATCCCTGACATATTTTACCCTACATGATGCCTCTACAAGATAAGTACAAAGAATAAGTAAAATGATGATGATATGAGATGACTCTCTCCTAACTTTATTTATATAATATATGAGATAGTCCAATAATATAATAGTGATATTGATCCTTTATAAGAAACCTAATAAAAAATTGAAGGCCCCCTTGTGAAGGATGACCTCTACAAATGCCAAATGTTAAGCTCTAGGGTTAAGACATCCAAAAATAAAGGCTCTCAGGCATGAATGCTCCTCAATAAGGGTCAAACACTAAGCCTTCATAAGATTCCAAAGATGCAACTATCATCCTAAGTCATGTGCTCCAATAGGTCCACTCCACCTACATGATCACTCCCTCAACCTAAGCATCCTCAAGTAAAGCACAAGTATCAATGCAATACACTATGTGATGATTCCATTTAGGGTTCAACACCCTCCTCCAACTGGCTCAATGTGCATCCTCCAAAGTGAATCACTCTCTTAAGAGAGAAATTGAAAGTTGTGTGTCTATCATGAAGAAGTCAACAAGATCCATAGTTATTCAATGTTTTAATAATAAAATATACATAAGAAACAAAATGAGGTTTATAAAAAAATGAACAAGACACCTAACATGTTTATATCTATTACTACACATCCAGGGGTCATCCATATACCATGCACATGGCATCATGTAAAGAACCCCTAAGCATGACATGAATGATGATGATGATGATGATGATGATCCTTATAAGAAAGTGTTGGTAGAGAAAAATAAACCCAGATTCACTACAATATCCAAGATTAAAATGTGCTCAATCATAGTTATAAGTTTTGCATGCTTAAGATTGTAACCATATCCCACTTTTTGTGCATGCTTTAAATGGTAATCATATCCCATATGCTTTAAATGATGACGATGATGAACTAGATGACAATGATAGTGATGATGTTTTTGATGATGATCATCATCATCATCATCATTTTCATCATTGTCATTGTCATCATGATTATCACAATAGTAATCATCATCATCATAATCATCATTCATGTCATCATCATCGCCATTGTCATTGACATCATCATCATGATTATTGACATTGTCATCGGTTGTTCATCATTATCTTTGGCATAAGAAATACCATCTACCCAAAAAATGTGATTAGTGGGGAAGGGTCATGGAGGACACATACGATTTATGCATGAGAAATAACAACTTTATTTTTTAATATGATCAACATCATCATTCTCATTGTATTCGTCATCATTTTCATTGTCATCATCATCATTCATTTCATTGCCATCATTATCATCTCCAACCTTGGCAATGTCATTATCATCATAATCATAATTATCATCATCATCTCCATCATCATCATTGATTTCATTGCCATCATAATCATCGCCAACAACTTCATTGTCATTATCATCATCATTATCATTATCATCATCATCATCCTCATCATCAACAGCATCATCATAAGTGTCGTCGTCATCATCATCATCATCATTGTCATCATTCTCCTCATTATCATCATCATCATATTCATCCTCAATATCATAATCAATATCCTCATTGTCATCTTCAACATCTAGGCACAAAATTGGATGCAAAAAATTATGCAAATATGGATGCAACAAAAGTAGGTGCATAATGGGGTGCACCAAAGGTGGATGCAAAAAATGATGCAATCGTGGAAGAAAAACATGATGAAAAAACTTACGCAAAAGTGGATGCAACCATGGATGTAAAATTGGATGCAAAATTAGACTTAACACCCAATGCAAAACCCGATGCATAAAGGGATGCAATAGTTGATTTAAACTTGGATGCAAAAACGATGCAAACATGGATGCAAAAGTTGAAGCAAAAGTGGGTAGAAAAGTAGGTGCAAAAATGGGTGTGAATTGGGATGCAACAAAAGTGGATACAAAAGTGGATGCAATAGTAGATACAAGAAAAGACATAAACATGGATGCAAAAAGGGATGAAATGTGGGTGCCAAAGAAGATTAAAAAACGGATGCGAAAGTGGATGCAAAAGTGGGTGAAACAAAACTAGATGCAAAACTAGACTCAAAACATGATGTAAACTTTGATGCAAAACTTGGCACACGAGGGGATGCAAAAAATGATGCAAAAAAAGAAGCAGAAGTGGATGCAAAAGAGGATGTAAAAAAGGATGCAAAAGTGGATGAAAACGTGGGTGTAAAAGTGGAGGCAAATATGGACATAAAAGGGGCCGCAACAAGAGTAGATGTACAAACTAGGCACAAAACTAGGTGAAAAACTAGGCATAAAACATGGCGCAAAACCTGATGCAAAATATGGCACATTAAAAGGTGCAAAACCCGATGCAAATTACACCATAATTTGTGCCAGATTTAGAAAAAGGATGCAAAAAAGGCCTAAAATAGCACCAACCCGTGAAATTGCGCCATTTTGTCCAAAAAATGAAGAAAAATACATTGAAAGATGGTCTAGACGCAAAAAGAGATGATAATCACAAGGTTTTGTTGTAGTGAACCTAGTTTCAACCTCCTAGGAGAGTTGAAAAACATTTATGTAATAATTCCACTATTACAAGCCCTACATGACATACCCATTTATGCCAAAATAGAAAGAGACCTAGCTGTAAAAAAAACAGGAAGAAAACCAAAAGACCCCCCTACAGTACATGTGGTAAGACAATTATCTGAACTAAAAATGGAAAAAGTACCATTGGCCAAATACGTTGATCCATGTAACCCCACTGTCATGGTATGTATCAGGAATATTCAAATCTCCAATTTTTTGGTCAACCTAGGCGTGTCAATAAATGTTATGACTATTGATACCTTGAAACAACTTGGACTTGCTTATTTGAGTCCTACCCCAACCATAATAGAGATGGATGATAGATCTACCATTAAACCGGAAGGAGTTGTGGATGATGTTGTGGTATTCATTGATTCATGGGAGTACCCTGCGAGCTTTGTTGTTTTATAGCCAAAGTCACAACTGGGGAGACACCCTTTAATCTTGGGAAGACCCTAGCTGGCTACAGCAGATGCATACATCAGCTGCAGATCGAGCTCCATGAAATTTTTTGATGGAAACACCATTAAAAATATGACTTTATATCCTCGAGTTAAACCAAACCTAGATGTTGAAACTCTACTATGGATGGACTTAGAGGAAGAAGAAGACATTCAAACTTTATTAACAATTGGGATAACCTTAACCTTTAAGACAGAAACCGAAGATGATACCATCTGTAATTTCATTAGCGAGCCCACCTCTGTCACTAAGAGAGCTTATCATATCCTGGAGAGCACACTAAGAGAACAAGAGCAGGAAGAAATCATAGAGGAATCCTTAGTCAATAGTAACAAATTAATTCCAGTAATCGATCATTCTAAAAGTGTCCAAGTAGAATTTGACTTAGGGAAGACACTAAACATAAATCCTAATCTCAAAGTTGATTAACTGGAGCACCTTATTACTCTCCTGAAACAACACAAAGGGTATTTCGCATGGGAGTACACAGATATGAGGGGGATTCCCTCAGCTCTATGCACCCATCACATCTACATTAAAAATGATTCAAAGCTTGTGCGACAACCCCAGCGTAGGATGAACCCTAACATGAGAGATATTTTGAAGGAGGAGATCCAGAAACTTCTAAAGGAAGGATTCATTAACCCAATTTCAGACAGTGAGTGGGTTTCCCCACTTTTTATGATACCCAAAAAGAATGGGAAGTGGTGGGTCTGTGTGGACTATAGAGAACTCAACAAAGAAACATCGAAGGACCATTTCCCTCTTCCTTTTATTGATCAGGTTTTAGACACCCTGTATGGAAAATAGTTTTTCTCCTTTTTGGATGGTTTCAGTGGGTACAATTAGATCTATATTTCCCCTGAATATTAAGATAAAACCACCTTCACCTTTCCTTGGGGAACCTTCACATACAGGATGATTCCCTTTGGGTTGTGCAATGCGCCAACCATGTTTCAGCGGGCTGTAATGGGAATATTTTCTAAAATGGTGAACGATTGTATGGAAGTCTTCATGGATGATTTCACTCTTTATGGTAATAGTTTTGATGAAGCATTGGAAAAATTGGAAAAATTTATGAAACGTTGTGAACAGACACACCAATCTCTGAGCACCGAAAAATTCCACATGATGATGAGTGAAGGTGTGGTTCTAGGACATTTTATCTCTGCCGCAAGTATTCAGGTAGATCTAGTCAAGATAAAGGTAATTTCAAACATTCCTATCCCTAGATCATAGAAAGAGGTAAGAATTTTTCTTGGTCATGTTGGTTATTATAGGAGATTCATAGAAAAAATTTCCAAGTTAGCATCTCCTTTATTTATCTTATTAATGAAATATGCCCAATTTGTTTGGACAGATGCATGCCAAGAAGCATTAGTAGAGCTAAAGAAGAGGTTAAATACAACACCCATCTTGAGGGGGGTTAATTGGGCCCTTCCTTTTCATATTTCCTCGGACACTTCAGATACAACCATTGGAGCAACGCTAGGACAACAGGAGGGTCACAACACGTACGTTATCTATTACGTTAGTAAGAATCTATCTCCTATTGAACTGAACTACACGATAACAGAGAAGGAATTCCTTGAAATCATTTATTCCATAAATAAATTTAGATATTACATTACCGGATATCCTAAATTTGTACATACTTACCACTTAGCAATTAGATAATTGATTAACAAGCCCATTACTAATGCTAGAGTGACTAGGTGTGGTTCTGGGACATTTTATCTCTACTGCAGGTATTCAGGTAGATCCTGTCAAGATAAAGGTAATTTCAAATATTCCTATCCCTAGATCGCAGAAAGAGGTAAGAAGTTTTCTTGGTCATGTTGGTTATTATAGGAGTTTCATAGAAAAAATTTCCAAGTTGCATCTCGTTTATTTTCCTTATTAATGAAATATGCCCGATTTGTTTGGACAGATGCATGCCAAGAAGCATTCGCAGAGCTAAAGAAGAGGTTAAATACAACACCCATCTTGAGGGGGGCTAATTGGGCCCTTCCTTTTCATATTTCCTCTAAAACTTCAGATACAACCATTGGATCAGTTCTAGGACAGCAGGAAGGTCACAACACGTACATTCTCTATTACGTTAGTAAGAATCTGTCTCATGTTGAACTGAACTACACGATAACAGAGAAGGAATTCCTTAAAATCATGTATTCCATAAATAAATTTAGATATTACATTACTGGATATCCTATAGTTGTACATACTGACCACTTAGCAATTAGATATTTGATTAACAAACCCATTACTAATTCTAGAGTTACTAGGTGGTTATTGTGGAATTTGATATCACTATTGTTGACAGTCCAGGGAAGGAGAACATAGTTGCAGATTTTATATCTCGGCTGAATAAGAACATTGATGATACACCAGTCAAAGATTATTTCCCTCATGAAAATGTATTTGCAATATCATCCTTTTCCCCATGGTATGCTTACATTGCTAATTATTTGGTTGTAGGAAAAATTCCATCAGACTTGTCCAAACAAAAAAAGAGGAGAATTATATAGAAAACTGTGTTGTACTATTGGATCGAAGGCCACCTCTTTATATAGGACCTGATTTGGAAACCAGGTGATGTATGAGGGAGGATGAAATCCACGGTATTTTGAAGGCCTAACATGAGCCCCATGGGGGGGATTTTTCTAATAAAAGGAAAGGCCATAAAATATTAAGGATGGGCTACTACTGGATGACTATATTTTAGGATGTAAGAAAATATGTCCAGTCCTATGAAAGCTGCCAAAGAATCAGCCAACCAAATAGATTAGATGAGATGCCACTCCATCCACAATTGGTGGTTGAACCCTTTGATAAATGGGCCTTATATTTTGTATGGCCTATCAACCCTCCATCGAAACAAAAAGTTTACATTCTGTTTTGGACTGACAATATGACCAAGTGGGTAGAAGTTGTGGCCTTGGTGAAGGCCAATGATTAGGCTCTAATGGAATTTTTATACATAGAAATATTCACCCATTTTGGAGTACCCATGGAAATTGTGACAGGAGGAGGACCTCAATTTGTGTCCCAAAAGATGGAGGCCCTATTTCAAAAGTATCATATTCAGCACTATTACGGAGAGAAACTTCCTATGGCTTGGGGGTACCACAAAAAGTAGTATGACACCAGAAATCAATCCTTTCCAATATGCAAGAGCAGTAATATCATCTAACGCTAAGGGATATAGAATCATACCTTATTCTAGAAGGTTGAAGTAGATCCCCATTGAGATTTTCCAATCACACTTGTATTCCAAATTCGCTCTCAACAACAGCAAACAAAGCAAGCATGATATATAATGATGTGTTGGACCTACTATAGAATATATAATCAATCATGTATAAGCAAGTAAATACATCCATGGATCCAATATTCATATTTAAAATGCACATGTATTGGACAGGAAAAGATATTTCTATTAATAAAACAGGGATACAATAGTGACAAATTCTATCGGCACTTCTACGAACCGAAGAAACCGAGTCCTCCACCTGGGCCTCCGCCACTTCAATCCTCCATCTATCGATAGAAATATCACAATGAAAAGGAAATATTGGGAAGAACAATATGTGCTCCAAAGGGATAAATGAATGCAAACTCAAGTATAATAAAAATGAGGCAACAATGGACTATAGTTTCCTTACTCTTTAATTTCTCCTCCAATGTATCCAAAAGGCTCAATATATAGCACTCCAAAGAGGTAATGGAGGGTCGAGTCTGAGCATTCTGAAGGCATATGGAAGGCCAAGAGTCAATATATTCAGAATCATATGAGGAAAACTCCAAAAATATTTTTCTTTATGCATACATCTCGATGTACGCGGGTTTGAGGTCAATAGTTGCGTATACACACAAGTATGCCTTTAAAAGTCGCATATAGGTATAAACAAGTGATTTTTGGGGATAATCTTGGAACATCAAAGTATAATATAAGTCCATGGGGTTCAAAGAGTATGCATAGGGACATGGAAGGCCATAAAGGTGTGATCTACCAGGCGTGGTAAAATAATCTATAACATATGCCCCCTAATGTATGAGGTTAGATGGGTAACATGATGTTCGAAATACATTATATAATCCATCCTAGAAGTGGAGTAATGAAGACCCAAGTGGAATAACCAGCCACTCATTAGTACAATACAATGCTCAATATATGCATGTGACTACAAATACATATAGCAGTCCTGAATACATAAGAGTACAATGGCCATGAATAGGCATGATATAAAAAATATCATGTGTGGTCATCACCACGTATAATAATTAATCAAGATCTGTAATGGATGAAGATATCTGATATATACTGGAATCTAATCATGAGAGATGGAATCTCATGAATACTAGCACGATCAATGAGGTAGCATATATGGAATTCCACCCATATGGAAGGTCTTCTACACAAACTGCTACAAGTGCATGTCCTACTATGTAAATAGATGTGTTGAGGTCGAACATAGTAGTCAATCATCTGATTATCAGTCATTGATGTATACCATTAATAGACACGAGATAACCCACTGATAATGAAAATGGGAATCAAGGTACTAAGCGTAATCTAACAAGTGTGAATACATGTGTTGAGGTCGAACACTTGGAAGAATCCATCGATCAAGGGACATTGATGTATTCTCAAAAGTGTTGATGGCAAGAGAACCTACCACTAATGACTTTAAGTCTCAAGGCACTCAAAGGACTCTAGACTCATATTCCAGAATAAATGATCTGAAGTTGATGGAATGAAATCCCCTAGAAGGAGAGAATTAAGGCATCCCCCATCAACCAACATGAGGTAATCAACAACACTATATAATGTGGAAGAACTCGAACAAGATGTGCATGAAACAGCAACAGTACTAGGAATGGCCGACATGCAAAGTCAAGATAACTGAGGAATGGCCAACTCAGGCTTCAACTTCTTTCGAACAAGAGCATGAGGAAAGTGGTGACTAAAGGTAGGAAGCATGGACTCGATATGAAAACTATGACATCTCAGTCACACGGGAGGAATCAATAGAGGCTCCATGGGGACTGGAATCATAACTAGTCGATGGAGATAAATTCATAGTAACGAGTACAGCTCCTAAATTCAACTAACAACCCAACCAACTGTTGGAGCAGGACCCCGCAGCTACAGAAGAAGCTGCTAATTTTGGCGGAAAGAGAGAAGTTTAGCGGAAAAAGGACAGGGCAGAGCTACGATGGTGTAGCACGTTTCCAGCTGGAGAGCAGAGCCGGAAACCACGACTTTTGGGATAGAAAAGTCAAGAAGACAACGGTACCAGAGCGGCTGGGAGAAGAAAGCTCAACCACTGCATTGAAGGCAGCGGCGGAAGACAGGAGGGCTCAGCGACCCTCATAAAGAAGAAGGAGCAACGAGGCTCAAGCATTGAAGGCGAAGGACAGAAAGAGAAGCGGTGCATAGTACCCATGGTCAGTACCAGGAAGCATGGAAGACTGCAGAGAGCTGCGGTGTGACAGGAAGCGGCTACCTCAAGGACAGAGAGGACCGACTGTCACTGTTTAGGGTATGGGTTTACTGTTGGGACAGGCCCACAGTGTTGTAATGGCACGACCTTCGGGCTGCCTATAAAAGCTTGCATTTTTGTATTGTAAAGGGTTGGTTGGGTAGCTAATCAATCAGTAGATAGTCGATCAGTTGATAGTCTTGTAGATTCAGAAATCAGTCGAACAGACTGCATTGTAACAATCCAGACACATAGCTGTCTGTGAGTCATTTTGAGTCTGTAGGTAGTCATTTGCAGAGAGAGAGAACTGAGAGGGAAGATATATATATATATATAGAAAAGATCAGAGATCTAGGAGAAACTTTGCGCTGTAAAAATCAGAGCAACAAACTGTGCCAACTTCCCTCAAAAGATATAATAGAAGCACAGTTTGGTGGACGTAGCTCCCAGCCCGGGGGTGAACCACGTTAAACCTGCGTGTTATGTGTTGAATGGATGTGATTGTATTTGCTTATTGTTGCTAGTATTATGCATGTAATGATAGTAGCAATAGACGAATGTATGTGTTGTTCCGTTCATAATATTGCAAAAGATTAAGGATAGATCGAAGTATTGCAGTAGGTTGTTTAAGGATTATTTCACGTCTGTCACTAACTACCAGTTATTCATAATAGACTCCTGAAAAGCAGAGTGTCGCACATTGGCGCAATCAACGTTAAGAGCGTGTCTGCCTTAGCTTCGTGAAAGGTCTCCTTATTTTGTTGTAGGTTGAGTGCAGTCACTTTAGTAGGGGCTCTGCGCACCCACTCCTGGCTTGTGTTTTGTCTGGTCTCCTGCGATGCGCCACTGGTGGAAACTCCACTCCGTGTCACAATGTTAACTGCTGGTTCTGGTTCCCTAGGCTCAGCAGCAATGAGCTGGATATTCTGGTGTGCAACTGGCTTAGGATCTCGGATCTTAGCTATCAAGACGGGGCACTCTTCTATGGTATGATCGTAGGATTTGCAGTAATTACAAGTAGTAGTGGCGTTCTGACAATCCCGAGCATAGTGTCCGACAGTTCCACAATTATAACAAGTGACCGGTCCACGACCTTGACCAAAACCTCCTTCTCTGGCGAAGCCTCCTCCTCGGCCTCGTCCTCTGAATCCTCCTCCTCGGCCTCCATACGGCTGCGCCGGCTGTGTCCCTGCTGCTAGACCCTGTGCGTCTGCTTGGACTTGGTATACATCCTGTGTTCTTTCTGATAGGAGATCATACGCTCAGCAATCTTGTGGGTCATGCCCGACGGATTTACAGAAAATACAATAGAGATTTTTGGGTTTCTGGACATACTTTTGAAGCAAAGGACATTGCTGAGGTGGATGTCCTTGAGTTCTACATATTTCGCACCATGGCCCCCATGCTCGTGGTAAGGGGTTAGGAGCCCCTGACGCTAAATATTCTGCAAAGACTGGACAGTTGTCTTTACTGTGGCCTTGCTCTCTGCACTTGATGCACCATATGACCAAGCAGTTGCAGGAGGTAGAGGGGTAGCTGGAAAAATTAAAGATGACATTGAAAACAATGCCACAGGTTGTTTAGATTAGAAAGTATGATGAGCTGAAGGAGTTAAAACAATGTGTTGGAAGGGCTTAGGAGCGACAGCAGAAGTTTAGAGAGTAGTTAGATTAGTTCCAAGATATTGGAGTGCAAGTTTCTATTAAGGCAGTTGTTGTGCTAAAGTCCATGCAAGAGGGAAAGAAGGAGGTTGTTGATTGCATGGGAAGACCCGGGTTTACTATAATTAATCAACACCAACGGATGTGATATACAGTGCTTTGTTTGAAGGTGAAACGACTAGACTACTGCCAAATATAATATCATTTCCCATCTAGCTTTTTATATATTTTTTATTTTTTTGGACTTTTTTCAAATATTTTGAAAAGACTGAAAAAGAATAAAAGTGCTTTATAGTACATAGCTAGGAAGAGACAAGTGTTAGGGGAAAGAAAACTAGTTCCAGGAAATGTAACATACCTATGCTCAATGCAAGGAAACATGTGTAGGATAACGACACTCAGGGGAAGGTCTCCTCCTGGTAAAGGGGTGATTAAGCTGCAAAAGATATGTAAAAGGATCTTTTGGATAGACATGAGACAAGCTTAAGCTACATGGCTTATAACTCTGAAGCAGGGAGCCAGCATAAATCTTAATAAGGAAAGTAAAACTCATGAAATGCAATTTCAACTTGATATATACAAGGGAGTCACCAATTCTGTTACAGATAGAAATTTCCTATGGTTTGGGGGTACCACAACAGACAATATGACACCAGAAATAAATATTTTCCAATATGCAAGAGCAGTAAGATAATCTAACACTAAGGGATAGAGAATCATACCTTATTATGGACGGTTGAAGTAGATCCTTGTAGATTTTTTCCAATCACACTTGTATTCCAAATTTGCTCTCAACAATAGCAAATAAAGCAAGCATGATATATAATGATGTGTCAGACCTACTCTAGCATATATAATCAATCATGTATAATCAAGTAAATGCATCCATGGATTAAATATTGATATTTAAAATGCACATGTATTGGACAGGAAAATCTATTTCTATTAATAAAATAGAGATACAATAGTGATAAACTCTGTCGGCACTTCTACGAACCGGAGAAACCCAATCCTCCACTTGGGCCTCCACCACTTCAATCCTCCATCTCTCGATAGAAATCTCACAAAGAACAAGAAATCTTGGGAAGAACACTATGTGCTCCAAAGGGAGAAAGGGATGCAGACTCAAGTATAAGAAAAATGAGGCAACAATGGACTATAGTTTCCTTACTCTTTAATTCCTCCTCCTTCAATGTATCCAAGAGGCTCAATATATAGCACTCCAAAGAGGTGATGGATCATCGAGTCTGAGAATTCTCAAGGATTATGGAAGGCCAAGAGTCAAGATATTCAAACTCATATGAGGAAAACTTTAAAAATATTTGTTTTTATGCACACATCCAGATGTACAGGGGTTTGAGGTCAAAAGATGTGTATACACGTGAGTATGGCTTTAAAAGTCATGTATAGATATAAACAGGTGATTTTTAGGGATAATCTTGGAACATCAAAGTATAATATAATTCCATGGGGTTTAAATATTCTGCATACGAACATGGAATGCCATAAAGGTGTGATCTATGAGGTGTGGTACAATCAGCTATAGCAGATGTCCCCTAATGTGTGAGGTCAGAGGCGTAACATGCTGGTCGAAATACATTATATAATCCATCCCAGAAGTGGAGTAATGAAGACCAAGGTGGAAGAACCATCCACTCATCAGTACAATACAATGATCAATCTCTGCATGTGATTGCAAATACCCGAGATGTTTGAGGGAGAGCGGATGAAGTCTCACCCAAGATGTTCAAGGGAGAGCTGACGGAACCAAGTTTCTACAAAATAAGAGGGTACAGTGTGCATCTACTTATCAACTTAGCTCAACATTAACAGATTTATCAAGTTAGCACAACGTTAACAGATCTGATCATTCAACCACATCACCATTCAGCACATCACATTTTATCCCATAACAGCAGTAAACATACTGATGCGCAAATAGATCTAACCAAATAACATCATTAAATTGAAGGAAACATTGCATCATTTACATATCCATGTTGTAGATACACATTGTATTCATAATTGAGCCACACAAAAAAAAAAAACAGGAAAATGTAAAAGAACACAATGATTCGATTCAACTTCGTTTCGTGTCATATTAACTTCCGTGCAAAATCACAGGTTCTTCAAAATAGTTCACAGATCAACAAGTGCTCTCCATAAGTACAACAACCAATATCTACCAAAAGAGAGTCTCCAACACTTATGATTCAACATGTAATTATAGGCTTGTGCCTTTACATTCAAGGTCCACTTAGATAACTTCCTAACTAACTCTTAATGGATTCTACAAAATAATGGCCAACATCTGCACAATGTGGTACAAAACTACAAAATATGACACAAAAATACATGAAATATTCCATTTCCACTTTGTGCACCATCTTCCACTTGTGTAGTGTATTTGACCTTGTGCAACATCCATGATGATGTGCAACTAATGTATCCCAAAATCTCCTGCTAATAGCCCCCCAAGACAATCTTGTGGCTCATCCTTGAGCCATGTTAGTTGGACAGTATGTACTATGTGATCTTCATCTTGAATTATTCGTATTGTTGAGTAATCTCCTTTACCTTTTCTTGAACTTTCTCAGCAATCTCCTGACTTCCTTTCAAATCGTGCTTCAATGGGTGTTCCACTATCTTCTCAACAACCTCCTTCTTTCCCTCTTGCATGGACTTTAGCACAACAACTGCCTTAATAGAAACTTGCACTCCAATATCTTGGAACTAATATAACTACTCTTTGAACTTCTGTTGTCGCTCCTAAGCCCTTCCAACACATTGTTTTAACTCCTTCAGCTCATCATACTTTCTAATCTAAACAACCTGTGGCATTGTTTTCAATGTCATCTTTAATTTTTCCAGCTACCCCTCTACCTCCTGCAACTGCTTGGTCATTTGTGCTAACTGCTCATCCTGTACGATGCTACCGTGAAATTGCGTTGTCACATCAGTGAACTTATTTGTTGCATGCTCCATCTATTCTAGCTATGTCGCCACATCCTCTATGGTGCTCTGTTGTTCAACCACTTATTCAAGGGGTGTGTCTAGATGCACTATAGCATTCAGATCTGCATTTTCTCGCTGCAACTATGTGATAACTACTCCAAGTCATTTTTCTTTCTCCACTGCATCTAGTTCCATAGCGCTCTCATAGACACACTGACAGGCCTCTGAAAATGCCTCTTGCAATCATACACTATGATCCCAGAGTTGGGCCTTCTTGACTGCTAGTCAGTCTTGCTCCTTTTTCATCTCCAAAATCTCGTCAGCTCTCTTTTCCCTCAACTTCCCTTCCGTCTGCTTCAATTCTTTAAGATCTTTCTGTGCTTCTGCTTCCTTCTCATGTGATCGCAAAAACTAACTACTGATGTTATGCTCTCTGTCTTCCAACTCCTAGTTGGCGACACTTTGCATGTGCACCAACATCTGTGTGGACAGGAGTTTTATGTCAATTGATAGGTCTTGCAACTGCTGTAGGTAAGCATTCAAATCCTTGTTTCTAGTCTCAATCGCAGTCATGGGAATTTGAACTTTCTGAACCCGCATCCCAGTGCTGATTAATCCATAGTCATGCACAGTCACTCCTTCTTGTGCTCTCTTCAAAATAGAATCATACAAAGAATCAAGTTTGGTTCTTACCTCCACAAATCCATCTTGTGTTGATTTCTTCATTTCCTTTACTACCACATTTGTTGCATCTGTAATAGCCTTGACAAGCCGATCCAACTGTGCCTCCATTCCTGATGTTGCACTACTGGTTGCACCCTGCTCCTGGTGCTTCTTTGTCCTTGATCCCTCAAATTCATGCTCCATGTCTGAGTCCATAAGTGTCTGCATCGACTCTGCATCTGAATAATGTGGACTCTGTGGATCAGTTACAGGTACTAGATCAACTAGTGCATCCACTGGTGGGACCATCGATACTTATTCTAAACTAAATGGCTCTCTCCATGTGGCAGGTCAATCATCAACAATCACTGCGAGCTCCTCATCAGATAGCTTATACGAGATTGAAAACCACTGCCTATCTAGGTGAGGCCACGCTTGCACATGAATGGCATGTGGGACAATAAAAAATCATGCAATCCTTTGGTATTTCATCACAGGATCCTAAGTGAGTCATAGAACTCTTGTAGTTGTCACCTATAGCACTTCCCAATAAATCTAGAATTGTATTGTAAATTCCTTTAGTCGCTATGTCTCCCTTACCCACCATATGTTTTTATAGTGCGCACCCTTGCAAAATATTACTGCCTCTACCTCCATGCCTCAGTAATCATCTGGATGCATCCACCCTACTAGCATTATCAAGGTCAAAATCCAACAATAAGTAAACGGGTGTAGGACTACCTGCATCGCTACTCCATCCTCCATCAATTGGTTTTGTAGAAATAGTGACCAATTCATTTGTACGCCTTGGGCACATTGCTCAACACATGCAATCACCCCCAAGTTACATTAGATGGGTCGATTATTCCTGACCACTTTGCTTGCTAAAATCTATGCATCGATGTGCACCGCCTGGTCATAGGTACTATCAATGCGGTAAGCCCGCCCATTGCACTCCAACCCATAGTGCTTCTTTAATGTTGTCGCAAGTTTCTTGTCATTATCCTTTCCTCGAAAATACTGCAAGGGGTGCGGACCATCCTTGGGAAACCCCCTTATGTCTGAAATCATCCACACAATGACTTTAATCGTCTTATCTAGCCACAAATATCCTCCATGGAAGCATGCCAAAAGCTGATTCACATGCGCATTTGATTCGTTTAGCCACCCAAAGTGCGGCATGTTGATCAAACCCAATAATATTGCTCTGTCCAACTCGTGTGCCCAATCCTACAGAATGCATTCTATGGGGCCACCTCCAACCGCTACCATTGGTACATATGGGTCCTTCGTAACATCCTCCAAGTCCAACAGTTCATGGTCCACATACTTAATTCTCATTAGTGATGGTACAATATCTATAGTGCATACCATACCTTGTGGTATCGTCGACATCCTTACTTGGTATTTCTGGTTTTTGGTTTGTTTCCTCGGCTTCGCTCCAGGTCATGTGGGAGGTATATACTGAGGGATATCTGCAACGGATACCCCCTATGTAGGCTGTGGACTCCAAATCCCCTGAACTTGAAGGATTCACATGCACAGGTACCCCCTCCCCTTCTCACGTAGACGTTCGGGTATGTCATTTCTTCGGCACCGGAGAGCTATCCTTCTCTCCCTTCCTCTTCTTCTTCAACACCAACGATGATCTGACCAACATACTTGAAACCTCTTATTCAATTGTTACCGAGGGAAATGTTGAAAACTGCTCAATTGAAATATCGACTGTATCTTTCCCACGAAGCATACCCCGCAACACTCAACAGTTGTTCAAATTCACTTCACTTAGCAACTTGGCCTACTATGACTCTGCTCTATAACTCTAAAATACTGCTTTGCAACTCAACTCACCAATTCACACTCTGCATAATGGTGTCTTCTGACTGCATCGAGCTCCTTCTTATAGCATCAAGTCAATCCATACCCATCATGACCAAATCAACACAATCTGCTTTACCTCATCATGTCCAAATCATGCATTAACTGCCCGAATCCACTAGGGATCTTATCAATCCAATGGTCATATCCACCATCAATGTTCATTTCTTCAGCAAGTACTGTCAGTTAACTACTTTAAGTGTGTACATTTTTTGTTGATTTGACTATGTTGCGACCTTATAGCTGTTAGGACATACCTTCCTAACTGTGCTACTAACCCTCCTACTTCTATAGCATCCCCTTCCTTCTGGTGCACCATTCTTCTATATATTCATCCTTCCTACTTTTGTTTTCATTGTGCAGTGCCTCAAGCATCACGTGGTTCTAGGCCCGTTCAATAGGGCTTCAAGCTACTACCATTCACTAGTTTTGGTAGCATTGCACTATCTAACTGTTGCAGTTGAACTGTTCCTCCAAGAGTAATGGAATTAATGAGATATGGACCCAACTAGTGCATCTATAACTTAGCTAGATGCTTCATAAACTTGTTTTCATACAACAGCACTAAGTCTCCTTGCTGAAACTGATTTTTCTTTATGTGGCGACCGTTCCAAGCCTTCTGTCAATCCTTCTCAACATGCTGTTGAAAACCCACAATAAAGCGGTCTTCCTTGAGATGCACCAATTGCTCCAATCATTCCTCTATTACTACTTCATAATCCATGCATGTTGTTTTCGCTATGCACAAACTAGGAACAATGTAATCCATAGGCATGATTGCCTCTTCCTCATATACCAATTTGAATGGTGTATGTCCTATCAATCTCTTGAAAGTGGTGCGATATGCCCACAAGATTTCTAGAATCTTCAAATCCCAATCATCGTGGCTAGCATTACATACCTTTGTAAGCACATGCTCCAATACCTTGTTGAATTCTTCCACTATCTTGTTCTCCTGAGGGTGATACGGGGTACTCTTCTTATGTTGTATCTAAAACTCCTATGTCAATGCACTGATTGTGCGATTAATGAAGGGACTCCCCTGGTCACTCATCAATATTCTTGGGTAGACAAACCAAGCCACAATGTTGTCAAATAATAACCTTGTTGTTGTCACAGCGGTGTAATACACAACAAGTGTGACCTCTACCCATAGTGTCAAATAGTCTATCGCGGTGATTATGTATCATGCACTAGTTCACTTCCCAGGTGAGTTGATTGGTCCCAAAAATCCCACCGCCCATTTATCAAATGGCTACAATGCCACTTGAGGTACCATCGGCATCTCATCCCTCCTTGATGGTTTTGTAGTTCTCTGACATACGTTGCAGGTCCACACATAATCAATCGCATCAATATGAAGAGTGGGCCACCAAATCCCTACATGAAGTACCTTCCTTGTAGTAGCTCATCCTCCATAATGTACACCAGCAACTCCTACATAGGCCTCTGCCAAAATATTCTCGTGTTAATGCGGTAGGACACATCACCACAAAATATCATCTAGTCCTGGTTTATAGAGTTGTCCAACAATCAACTGGAAATATGAGGCCTTAACCACTAACTGCTTCTTCTGACTTGTATTAAGGTCCTCCAGTGTGGTTCCAGTCACCAAAAATTGAATTATTTGAACGTAATAATCATCAACCATGTCAACTCTGAACAACTACACATCTGGAAGTCTGTCTTCAATGTTTGTTGGCTCCTCGCTTGTCTCAATTCGGGATAAATAATCAGGGCCTGTATTCAAGCGACCCAGCTTCACAATTATCTCAAAATAAAAATCCTGAAAGAGAAGTAGCCAGCAGCATATATTCCCCCCCCCAACACAGGATTATTGACTAGGTATTTCAAAGAAGAATGGTCCATAAACATATTGAAATGGCCACCCAACAGGTAATTCCTAAACTTTGGTAGTGCATATACCATCGCCAAACCTTCCCTTTCTATATTCATATAGTTTTTCTCTGTAGATGACAGCTTCTGACTAGCGAAAGAAACTGGGTGATCTAGATCTCGTTCTCCTGGTTGTGTGAGCACCACTCCCACTGAAACAGATGATGCATCCTTGTGAACATGCAACTCCTTGTTCCAATCAAGAAATAGTAGTATTGGTGTGGAATCCATCTTGGCCTTCAACATGTAAAAACTGTCTTAACACTCTTGACTCCATAGAAATATAGCGTCCTTCTTCAACAACTTTTGCATCATCTATGTGATCGCAGCATAACCTTGTATGAACTTGTTATAATACCCTGTGTCCCAACATCGCTCTAAGCATCTTCACATTCATAGGTGGTGGCAAGCTCAAAATCAGTGCAATATTTGCAGGGTCAACCAATAGTCCTTTCTTGCAAACGATGTGACCCAGTAGCATCCCAAAAGGTGCACAGAAAATACACTTCTTTGAGTTCAATGCAATTTGACGCTGTCGACATCTTTCTAGCATCAGTCGCAAGTTTTCCAGATGGTCTCTAATCAATCCATAGACTATCCAATCATCCACATAAACTTGCAAGAACTTTTGAATAAAATATTTGAATGCAGCGAAAACAACCTGAGAAAATATCACAGGCGCATGCTTCAACCCAAAAGGCATCACAATGTACTGAAAACATCCCCATTCAGTAACGAATGTTGTTTTATGGTGATCCTCCTTTGTGATCCTAATCTGTTGATAGCCAAAAAATCCATCTGTGAAAGAATACATCTCCTAACCACCTAATCCTTCTAGAACTTCATCGGTAAAAGGTGTCGAAAATGTGTCATGCATACACACATAATTTAGTTTCCTCAAGTCGACACAAATCTGAACCTCACCTGTCTTATTATCTTAGACCACCATAGGACTGATCCATTCTGATTCCTCAACTAGCTCAATTATTTCAGCACCCTATCAAGCTCAAATTTGACCCTCACCTTATAACACAAATTCAGGCGATACGACTGCTTCCTTATTGGTTTTTTGTTTGGCTTCAATGGAATCTTCATCTCCCCTAAATCTCCCATTATCCCCTTCATCTCGGAAAACTTTGTAGGGAACAGATCTTGGAATTCATGCAACAAGTCTATGATTTTTTCCATCAGTTCTTCATCCCAGTAGTCCCCAACATTTGCAAATGTTGGGTTCTCTTCCATCCCAATGCTGACCTTTATGACATTTAATGGCTGATTCATTGGATCCGTCTGTACATCAGGTGCTATGACATACCGACTCCCTTTTGTTTCTGGAATATTGATATTCTGCAGGTCATCATCATCATCTAGCCCTCCTAACACATTATAACATTCCATCATCGACTACATGTGACAATGTGTATGCAGGTCCACTGGATATGCGACCGACACTACCTTCAGAACAACATTGTGGATAAGTTGCAGTGCATTATGAACATCTGGGTTGGTATCTACGAGACTAAAGTTGTGAGTGAAACAAACGGTCAACTCCTCCCAGGTAGTTATATCTCTGCACAACTCAGCTGATACATACCAATATTGCGACATTTCATCCAATGTGTGTACAAAGGCATGGACCCACTCATCCTTTGGTCATGATGCTCACAAGGTCTAACACGCAGTCAGATGATCCCTAGGATTGTTCTGCTGATTGTACCTTCCATCACGGTACACTTCTGCAACTCCAAAGCAGGTTGTCATTAATATTAAACACTGTGACCATCCAGTGATCGAATTCTTATGGGTTTCCCACCATCGTGTTGGAGTAGCCTTCAGTGCTTCCTCCAACACTAGCAACCAATGTGGTTTTAACACCTTATCTTCAAATTAAACAAGAAATTCGGAGAGCTCAAGAAGTCCTTTATAAATTAGTAATTCAATAGTATCAATTGCAACAGGACATACTGACTTCGTAATCAGGTCGCACCTTCTTAGCGAAACCTCATGCACGTGGTTCTTCCAGTTCTCTAAAGCATAATCTGACTCAGAAGACGCAGAGCTAGCGTTTCTCCAACCAAGTTCCCCATTAGCAGTTGGAGGTACATAATCTTCTGAAATGTTAGATGCATGATCTCATCCTATGACAACTCCATATTTCACCGGATCAATATACCTTCACCCTTCGGTTGGATCCATCGGATCAATGAATCTGATGTCTTGATTCTCAAATGTCAACACATGCTTCTTAAAATTTATCATAGCCATATTTTCATTGGCCCATCCAATGCCCAGCAATGTGGGATAGGATCCTCCACCATCAACAACTTCAATCACATTGAAATCAGCATAGTTATTCATGCCTTCAACTTCCACAGCAAGTTGCGAAACTCACCCAATCAGTGTTACTCTGGCCTGGTTGGCCAGTCGCAGTTGTACAGGAGACCATCTTAGTGTTGGGATCCCCATATTTTTCCATGTCTATCTTGTCAAAATATTAACATTTGAGCCTAGATCTAGGATCACTGAATCGAACTCATAGTCCCCTATCTAAATATTCATGTGCATCTCTTTTCATGTCTTCTTCTTATGCAAATAATTTACCACAGAGTCCTTCTTCCCCTTAGTTGATCGATGTAACAAATTCTCAATCTCGACAAGAGAATCAGGATCTCTTTCCAGTGACCAGAAAATCTCAAAGAAGTGCTACAAGGTACCATGCGTTCACGATAGTCCTACCTCCGAAGTTGAATCAAAAGCAGTTGGAATTTCATAAATAGGTAACTTACTAGGATTCCTTCTGATTGCATCATGTGCTTCAAAAAATGTGTCTTTCTGAGCATCGATGTTGAACTGCACCTTCTTTTTCCCAACCAACCAAAGTTTTGGATATGGAATATCTTCTCCAGTTGTCACACCTTCGTGAATTATGACATCGTCATCAGCATCCTACATTCTGGGCTCTGTCAATATCGTCGCAAACATCAGTTCTTGAATTTGTTCCAGCGATGGATTCACGTTCTCATTTGAATTCTGGTTCTAAATTGGAATTTGGTTCTGATTCTAACTGTGCAACTGGTTCTGGTTTTGTAATTGGTTTTTATTTTGCAACTATGGGACATTTCCTCCCTGCCACCTTGCAATCATTTTTGGATAGTTCTCAATAGTGTGATCAATCATGGTACAATACATACATGAACACTGCACTTGTAATTATGGGAAATCTCTTTGATAGTGCCCCAGTACACTGCAATTATAACATTGGATAGGTTTGTGCCCCAGTGCACTGCAATTATAACATTGGATAGTTTTGTGACCTCATCCTCCTCTGTGACCAAAGCCTCCTCCTCATCCTCCTTGGAATCCTCCTTGTTGTTGGTACTTCGATTGGTTAAATTGTTGCTTCATGGGATTCGGTTGTTGTTGAACATAGTGTGATGACTGAACATATTGTGGTTCCTGTAGAGCCATCTGCATCTAGTTATACTGTGTTTGTGGTACAAAATGCATCTACGGTTATGGCACAAACTGTGGTTGAGGTGGTGGTTGTACCACTTACAACTGCGACTATTGTTGTTGTACCTCTCCCTTCACATAATACGAATGATATGTTATTTTGGAGTAGGTCATATGCATGAAAATCATTATCTTCATGTCCAAGAGATCATAAAAACATGCAGTATAAGTTCATCATCTTCATTACCATCTTTTGCATGTACCCACATTCCTCATTTCAATTCCCATACACTTGGAAAATATGGTACCATGGTACACTTCCGCAACTCAAGGGGTTCAACGCCCATGATAATAGGTAGTTTCAAAAATCTGGGCAAGTATCCTTGGTATGTCCATTTGCATGACATCAAGTGCACCAGAGATCCTCATGTTGTTCCTTTCCCTTCTTAATATCTTGTAACTGGAGCGTCAAGTTCACCAACTACATCTGAATCTGATTCATCTTGACTGCATTTTCTCCAACATGTGAAGCTTCCAACTTCATTGTGATCTCTAGAGCCTTATTATGTGTTGTGATCTTATGCTGCATCAGTGGTAGTTTGATATGACTTAGAAACAATGCAATAAACCATTCTTTATGTTGGATTTCACTCATCTAAAAACTGACTCTTTCCATTAGTGTCTTGAATCATTGATCAAAATCCCAAACAGTCTCATTTGGATACTGCTTAATTTATTTCAATTCTGTAATGTACTGGGATTTAGACTTTGGTTTCTTGAATTCTTCAATAATTCCTCTCCTAACTTCTATCAATGTCTTCATTGGAGTCCCCATAGGTACTTGTACAAATTTCATGTACCAATCCAGTGCACGACCCTGAAGGGTTGTTTCCAATTGGCCCTTCTGAAAATCATCATCTACAGTTTGTCTGACAGTCCATAGTACCTCACATAGGAACCAGTACTGCTCAGGATCCTTAGTTCCATTCCCAGTACTGCTCAGGTAAATTCACCTCATCACCCACCATACTGGGCATTCTTCCTACAGTCTGTTATCACTCAAAATATACCCAGGTTGTGGAAAGGTATATTCCAAGGTAACATCAAAACCACTTTAGACTGTATTTATGACCTAATACAGTCAGAGATGGATCTCTCACTATTTACAAAGTTTTTATACTTAAGATATTCAAATAAAGACAGTCAGAAGGTCATACTTATGATAGAACAAGTTTGTTTTTATAAATTTTGGTGGGACAATCATGGAGGAGACCATTGGGCAATGGAGTCAACAATCAGGTTTGAAGTAGCTTGCAGGAGGTATGGGTTTGAAGGTTTATGGACAGAAGAAAGGTAGACACCATTTCCTCAGTATTGAGGTTTTAGCGAGTTGATTAGTAGACAAAGGGAGACATCCCATCAAACAGAGCACCTAACTAGGGTGAATTCTGCAAGACTTTAGAAGAAAATGTTTTGAAAATGCTTGAACAATAGACCTAGAGCATGCACAATGAATTTTATCCCATATACATTAATGTGCAAGCATGAAATCAAATACAAAATGGAGTGGAAAAAGGATAAATAGTCACATAAAGAAATTACTTATTGAAGAAAAAGATGGCATAGGAATCTCTACCATGAAAAGGTTTAACATTCCTCCTCTATAAATTTTATTCATATACTGAAAGATTGAAGCCATTACAATGAAGAGCCTCTCAGTTCTTTAAAATCCAACCCTAAAAATATCAATTACATTTGAATATATAGCAAAACAACCTCTACATAACCTTGAATTCGAAACCTAACAGAACTTTAAAAATAGAAACAGTTAGAACAAATTTCCTTCATTTGAGGATGTTGACTGTTGAACAATAAGTTTCAAAGTCCCTCCTGCATATATATAATGGTGATAGTTGTGTGAAATCAGGGAGATTTTTTTGTAACTGGCCATGTGTCCGAAAAAACCCATGTCTTATTTTCTCCAAATTCACCTCCACCTCCTCGCAATATTCCTTTGAAACGGATGACTCATATAGTAAACTTGTACATTTCTGGAAAACTACCCTGTGCTGATATTTTAAATTATCCCAAACTATGATACTTGTGTAAAACAAATAAAGGACTTTTTTGAATATAGTTCTGTGATGAAGAAAAACCTCTCTCAGTTTCTCTAAATTCAAATCCATTTAGCTGAAACACTTTTTGGACTTTGATGGCTAAAAATCTTCTAAAAACCTAAAAAAAAAATTCCTGTAAATATCAGTATGTTTATCCCAATCCATAAGACCTGTGTAAAACCTGAAGGAGTTTATTTAATATAATCATGTTCTTTATAAAAAACTCTTTCTATTTTGGAAAATTCTTTTTGGTTTGCCGGAAACAGTTTTCTAAAGATAATGGCTAAAACAGTCATTTGAAAATCTGAATATTATACCCTCTGAAGATGATTTTGATTCTCTCAAAACATCATACCTGTGCAGAAACTGAAGGAGGTTATTAAATATAGGTATGTTCTAAAGAAAATCCTCTTTAGTTTTGGAAAATTATTCCCCATTTGGAAGAAACAACTCTCTGAATGAAATGACTAAAACAATGGTTTTTATAAAAAACATGCTCTGCTTTTGCTTCTTGATTTTATCCAATTTCATTTATATTTCCCAACATTAACTATCACCCATATTCTCCACACTTTTGAAACGCACATACATCTTCTTGTGTATTAATAGAGATGGTCATTCTTCCGCCCATCACTGCTTCTTCCTTGTAATTGGGATCTAAAACCACCATGTCTCTTTCACCAAAGAAAGAAAATGTCAAGGAAAATAGGAAGATGATGAATTATTAGTGGTGGACTCATAGTTATTTCCTATCCATATTCACTAGCCATAGCCTTTACCATATTAACTTCAGCTTCTTTTAGCGGAATAAAGTTACCCCTTTAACTTATTAGCCAAACCATGGATGCACTTACACATGCCAAAACTTACACACCTGGAAGACATCCTGCTCAACTCTGGACTATTAAACAGATGACATTTTCACCTGGCAGGATAAATTTTGATCATGGATCTATTTGGAAAACCTGACATGTATCTCAACTTGCTCCCAATATAAAATTTCATTGATTTTTAAAAGCTTAAATAACCAACACTTTCAATCTGCGGAATACATGTAAACGGTTGATTCAGATTATTCTTGACTTTGAGCCGTCAAAATATTTGACCCATACCCGATTTCATGAATTTTAAAACTTCATTTGTCCTTTCTTGTTTTATTAGCGAAATACATTCACGCCATTGGATGAAATTGAGTTTGATATCCACCGCTCAAAATCATCGGGCGTACCACATTTCACAAATTCAGAAAATTTATTTGATCGTGCAAGTTAATGTAGTGGAATTTATGTGATTCGTTGATCTTCTAAGAGTTTAATAGGCACCGTCAATTTATGCTTATTTTGGTGATGACATAATCAACAATTAACTATCAAATCTCTCCTCCATTCTTCTGCAGCCTGTCCAGTTGCAAATTCCATGGTGTTCTAATTTCTAAATTTGTTGTTGCCTTTCGAATATAAGATACCAGGAACATATCACACTCTATGTAAAGGGAGTTGCACAGTCAATGGTTCCAGCACGAATCATTCTTCCCATACAATGCACATAACCATCCATAGCCTTCGGAAGATCCAGGTTAACAACATGAGAAACACCAGTCACATCCAAACTTCGAGGGGTCACAATTCATGACCAAAGATGAAACTAATGGTTTGTTTCAACCAATCTGATCCCAAAAGAAAAACTTCTGCTTCACCTTACACATGTTTAATTTGCAATATTTTCTCTACCTTAGCTTTGTCTTTTGTTGCTACCCTCATTCTTGCAACTGCCTTTATTTCATTCATTTCTCTCTTCACAGTTTCAATAGGCTCTATATCAACAATAAGAGTTTATACTATCTCAAATCTGTAGTTTTTCATAACATTTTCAAGTTTGCCTTCAACCATTTTATCAACATCATTATTTTTCTCACAATCATCCAAATTCAGCTTTGGGATGCTTGAACGAATGACATCAAAGACATAAGCTTGGATCTTCTCCCTTGTATTTCGAAGCGTATAAAAAAACATCCACTGCTTTCACTAAAATGGCACGGTATTGCACAGATGCAACAACAGTCACAAATACATTATCCTTTGTATTTTTCATATCTTTATATTCTACAATCATAAGACTCTATTGAGAGCAATGTTCTTGAATATATTCTATTAAAAAAAAACTCAATATGTAGGCGATCCTCAATTCCATCCTACGTTTTGATGTCGACAATACTAAACCTCTTTGAATCTCCTTCACCATACAATGGCATATTTATCTTTCACATTATCCTCCATAAATTTTTCATTTATAATATATCATGCCGTAAAGTTTCAAAGCCTCATGGTAATATATCCCATATGCAAAGGATATATTGACTTTTTGCATGTTATATACACTAAACGTTTTGTTGTATAGAAAGGAAGAACCTGTGTATTACTCCTTGGGAGCTATGCGCACTTTGGTAGAAGGATATGCCTTGTGTGTGGACCCCATGCGACTTGGTAATGAGTGGCCTTGTGCCAACGACATTTTTTTATAAAATATACTTTTGGGGTTTATAAAAATAAATTTTTATAAAAATAAATTTTATTTATTTTTATAAAAAATATGCTTTTGGGGTAAAATTTATTTTTATAAAAAATAACTTTGGCCTAAATATAAAAATATGATTATAAATCCAAAATAATAAAAATCTTCTTTTTGTTTTTGCCTAAAACACCTTTACCCTTTTTCTTGCAAAACTGCCAAGTTGGAGGAACCTTTGAAATATGTTTAGTCATAATTCCAACTCCTGCGAAATAAAAACAATTTTTTCCTTTAAAATATTTCAAATCTATCTAGAACAAAACCTGTGCTAACAACTGGCTCCACTAGGGATGTTATCCTCCCTGCGAGGTAGAAAATAACCTCGTAGACCATGTGCCAAATTCATTGGGTTGTTCCCAATATTTATATGAAACCCTCAACCTGTTTTGAACTAAACCATCAACTGAAACCACTCTGCAAACAAATCCCACTCTGTCAACCTATAACATGTCACCTGTCCATGCTCTGAAGACTGAAAGCAACTGTAACTGCAAACCTTAACCTGTAATTGAACTGAACTTGAAATTGAAATTGTAAATAAACTGAAAACTGTTGATAGAAATGCTCACCATGTAGAGCTTATTCATGCCTACCTACTCTACTTACTAAGCATCAAATTCCCAATCAAGCAAAGCCTGACTTCCAATGTAGCCAATCAAGCAATTTATCCAATAATTCTACTTCTTCTTCATGCTTGATTGAAATTACAACATAGGAACAAAATGGAAAAAGGCTATGATTAAAAGTATGTCATTTGCTGCAAATACATAACCAACTATCCCATCTGGAAAAAAATCCATGTATTCTGCTATCGGATCATAAAAAGCACGACAAATTTCAAAATATTCAATTACCTGTTTGTCATGACAAGGCTGTCCAAAAAGTAACTCCTCTTGCATACTGTCAAACTAGTATTCAAAATAACTTTGAAAGGAACTCTCGTGGCTGTTTTCAAATGAAATATCCACAATTTCATGAACTTCACCTTCCTTATATGCTTCAGCAGAAATATCATTCTTTTCTCCAATAGAATCAAGCAAACAAAATCCTTCTTCTTGAGATGAAATTTCTGAATGTGAAAGATTAAAAGAAACATTTATTTGAGAACCCTTACATCTTTCTTTGTAATCCAATTCCTCATTGAAAACCACTAATTTTTCTACATGTTGAAATTTACAGCATGATTGTTCATCCTCCTCATCTTCTACTTCTAAAAAGTTCGTGAAATTTTCCATATCCTCAACTTTTTGTTTATGTTTAGAGGCTTTAAGTCTTTGTCTTATCAGTTCAAATGAAGAATAACACAAAGGTAAACAATCACCTTTAGCACACTCACTATCATTTCTTTTTTCATCTTTTTGACTTTGGATTACAATATGATTTTCTTCACTAACAGGCCTTGAAATTACAAAATTTACAGCTGGTTTTTTAGGTACAACATCCAATTATTCATCCTTATATTCATCTTATATGGGCATACTGAAATATTTTTTAAAATCACCACTAACAGAATTTGTAACATGCTGATTGCAATCTTCAGAAAACAAATTAGTAAAATCATCTTCTTTTACATCATTGGGCTAATCATTTCTCTGTTTACTAAGAGAAGGTTTGAGATGCACAAAGAATGTTTCTTTTTGTTTATGTTCCTCAACCAAGTCTAATTTCTTTTCCATTTTATCACCACTTTCTTGGCCTGAATTTTTTTTAGACATCCTAGGATTTTCTTCAACCTCCAAACAATCAATAAACATATGCTGCAATGTGACTAAGTTTATCTCCAAAAGAAGTAATGACAGTTGAGGAGGAAAAGTAGTTGCATAATAAAGTTTAGCAGCGTTTTCAAGAGGTTGGATTTCTTTTGGCATGTTATAATAAAATCTTGCAGACCTCCTATTAAAACTAAACATGGTTTCACCTTCTTGTTTCTTCATGGAATAAAACTCTGAAAGTATTTGGTACAATGACCTCCTCTTACCCCAAAATTTATAAAATATGTCAAAAAATCTTCCCATGTACTGATGGATTTAGGCTGCAAGTGCTTAAACCAATCCTTAACATCTCCTTGCAAGGATTGGGAAAAATCCCTCATGCAAACATCATCGTGTTCTACTTCAAAGAGGCCAAGGAAATGCTCAAAGGCTTGTAAATGTTTTTCAGTTGTAATGTTCTTGGATTCTCCATGAAACTTACGAAGGTATTTGTAGTGCTTTGTAGGAAAATCATGAAGAACATGAGGTATATGAAGCGGTTTGTATTGGTTTGGAATATTGGAAGAAACAGGGCTATGTGGGACCGATGTATTGTCAACTTTAGTTTCATGAGGCTCACAAGGATGATCTTTAATGTCATGTGGTTCAAGTGAAGGATATTGATCAAAATCAAATGTACAGGATGGTGAAATACTTTCAGTTCGTAAAAAAAGATATACAGGAGTAAATTCATGGTTTTGTTTTGAGTGCAATGAATAATGGAAAATTGTTTTGACAAGATTAGGAAAAGATAGGAAAAAATTTACAAGAAAGGATAAGACATATTGGGGAAAACTAAAACTTTAGTACCTTATCTTTTCATCATGCATTTCCATGTTTTTATAATGAGCTCATTTCCCCAGTAGAGTCTATCAGTTTTCTTTGAAAACTTGATCTCTGGATCATGCCACCAATGGAGTCACTAAAATCTAGAATTTTTTAGAATGGAGTTGCCAAGTGAAAGATGCACAACCTTCTTGATGTTTGACCATTATTAACCATCAACAATCAAATCCGAAACACTATCGTTCATACCCAGGGAAAGATTTGAACTTTCACTACCCAGCAACGGTGCCAATTTGCTATCACTCTAAATATACCCAGGTTGTGGAAAGGTAACATCACAACCACTTTAGACTGTATTTATGACCTAATACAGTAAGAGGGGGGTATTTCACTATTTACGAAGTTTTTATACTTAAGATATTCAATCAAAGATAGTGAGAAGGTAATATTTTTGATAGAAAAAGTTTGTTTTTATAAAGTTTGGTGGGGCAATCATGGAGGAGACCATTGGGCAATGGAGTTAACAATCAAGTCTAAAGTAGGTTGCAGTAGGTAGGGGTGTTGGCAGGGGTTTTGGTAAGTGAGTTGCGCAGCGTCGCGGTAGCTATGAAAGCTCACACGGTACCGCTCAAGGCCAAATTAGCGGGATGGGCGGAAGAATAACCGCTTTGAATATTTTATATGTTATTTGATCAAGTTTTGTTGTAATAGGTCATTAGTGGTTATAAGTTAGTTAGAAGTGGACCTTCAATGTAATGGTGCAAGCCTATTTATAGATCTAGTTTTGCAAGTAGATAGCAACGAGAATAGAGAGAAAAGAGGATCATGATCATCATAGGAGAATCGCATCAGAGGATAATTGTGGCATAAGGTCTAGTGTGATCTGGTTTTTGAAGAACTTCCTGTGTATCTATGATTTATCTAGGTTTTTCCTGATATATGCAGTATCCAGTTTTGGGTAAGAATTGTGTAATTTGGATCCTTTGCACAAGATTAATATGATATGACAATTGTTGCACAAGTCTTGTCTGTTCTCACTGCTGTGATCTAATTTGTTATGACGTTGTGAACTATTTTGTTATGATGTTGCTATGATTTAGTCTCTTTATGTTATATTGATGCACACTGTTTTAAAATCTGCTACTGTTTGTTGAACTATAAGTTGATATGTTTTATGATCAATGCTGTGGTATTAGCAATATTGTGACAACTATATGACGCTGTGGAAATGAATCTATAATGACTACATAAGTTCTGAATACACTTTGCAAGTTGTGGAAATAGTTTAAAATCGGATGCAAATCTTTGGGTCTAGTAGTTATGGTGTCTTCACATCGGATCCCCATATCCTCTGTCCCCACTGCTGGAAACTCAGTTTCGACAGCTCTCCCTTGAACATCTCAGGTGAGACTTTATCTACTCCATGGACGTTGCTGGGCGAGGTAAAACCTGTATGGGTTGGTGCTCAGGGAGATTGCATCGATTGGGCGTCAACAGAGTGAGAACCCATGTCGGTGAGGCTTTGTTGGTGGGTTTTGGAAACAAATGGTTCCATTTCCGGGACATGAGTTGTTATTAATAGGAGGATATGTTTTCGCATCCGACTCGACCGAAGATCCAAGGGTGGTTTGATCTAAAGTTGCGGGAGTTTGCTGAAGCTGAAAATAAGAATCTGAAGTTGTCAACAGGCCACTAGATGGACAGGTATATCCACAATGGTCCTCACAAATGGTTCTTTTGTGAATTTTTTGTCCTCTTGCAGGAATGGCTGGTAAAGGTCACTAAGAAGAAGATAAACTTTCAAGGAGGAGAGCCGACATCCTGGACCCCAGAGTTGATCTGGGAGTTACAATAAACCAACAATAAGGCATCGCAGGCAGTTGAAGTGTGGTTGGATAGTATGTTATAAGGATACACCATCGAGTTTGCAGTCAACACCAATAAGTCCTTTAGCAAAGAAGAAAAAGAGTTCTTCAATGGACCTCGAGGAAAATTCTTGTTGTCGCTGCAGCTGTCCATTAAGCAACTGGTCTATGAAAAAGGTATTCTAAATATGGACCAAGAGTAGTGGAACTCTGGTGTGCGGAGGATGTAGGAACCGTGACAGAAGGGGGGAGATGTATGAAAAGGTAATGGGTATATGGGCATGAATTCTGGTGAGAATGTGAATGTTGTCGAGGAAACAAGTGGTTGTACAAGGGGAGGAGCAAAGTTTCTAGAGAAGAGGCAGAGGACAGGAGAAGGTCCTGCTACGATCGAAGTGCAATGTCAGTGAAGAAAAACCACATGGGACGAAGTGACCTTTTTGTGACGATAAGGACGACCAAGCCCAGGTTACGCCTGAAAGGACAGTAGGATTGAACCCCAGTAGTAACATGCCCATGTCTCCGCGCACTAATCCACCATAAGGAAAAAATACACACTCTACGTCAACTTTCCCGACATGCCAGAAATAGTCTAGTAATAGAGCACCAGCAGGAGGAAGAAGGCCTAGAATGGCGGGCGACGAAATGAAGTTACCGATATTCAATGGGAATGGCACTGATGATCCAGAGCAATACTGGTTCTTATGTGAGGTGATCTGGACTGCCCAACAAACTATCGATGATGATGTTAAGAAAATTTAGGTGGCCACTACTCTGAGGGGCCATGCACTGGAATGGTTCATGCGATTCACATGGATCCCTCAGTGAGGTACTACAAATACATTGGACGAGATCCAAATGGGGTTGTTTGAAGAATTTAAGAAGCCAAATTCTGAGGCTCAGTATATTACTAAATTAAAAGAGATCAAATAGTTCCCTAATGAGACGATTTGGGACTTTGATCTACAGTTTAAGACATTGATGGCTCAGGTCAGTTTTTAGATGAGCGATGTTCAGCACAAGGAATGGTTCATCATCGCGCTTGTCCTGCATATCAAATAGCCGCTAATGCAGCAAAATATTGCGAAATAGAGCGAGGCTCTCGAGACCGCGATGAAATTGGAGGCATCACTAATAGGAGAATCTGTGGTCGAAATGAACCAAATTAAAATGCAGTTGGCCAATTTGACGCTCCAACTGCAAGATATCAAAAATGCCAAGGAATATCATGATGATCTTTGGTGCACCCGTTTCCATGTAGATAGACATACAAATGACACTTATCCGACATTTCGGAATTATTTGCTGTCAGGAGCCCGGAATCCGTTGAGTTGTGCTAGTGTACCATGGTGTCGCATATGTCAGGTCTATGGGCATCAACATGAGAACTATGATTATATGTAGAAGATGGTTACCAAGGAAAAAAAAATTTACTGTACATTTTGTCGGTTAGTCGGACATGATGATAAAAACTGTCGAGCTTATGATTTGCTCCAAGAAAGGACGTATGAGTCATACTTTGTGAAAGGTGAGGACCCCCGGATAGCACAAGTGCAGCCACAAGTAGTGCAACCAATAGCACAAGTGCCGTATACACCACCACCTCTGTTACAGTTTATCCCCGCGCAACCGCAGCAACAGTTTATATTGCAGCCGCAGTTTGCACCTCCGCCGCAAATGGTGGTACAACCACAATATAACCAGGCACCGTGACTACAGTATAATCATCCACAATATGTTCAAGCCACACACTATGTCCAATAGCAACCAAACCAACCACAGCAACAGATGGCCCAACCCCAGTTTCAGCAAGGAGGAATCCGAGGAGGATTCCGCAGAGGGTTCAGAGGTCGAGGAGGAGGACAAGGTCGTGAATCAATCTAGTGTTACACCTATGGGGTATTTGGGAATTATCAGAGGGAGTGCCCTCACATGTAGTTTACATATTGTGTGGCCAATGATCATAATGTTGAAAGCTTCCCTTAGTTGATTTCAAAATGGCAGGCAAGAAATATTCCATAGTTATAGAACGTGTAGAATCATAATTAGCCTGCATTCCAAGTATAGAACCAATCGATAATGCAAAACCATGTCCCACCGCAGAATCAGATTCAAAACCCTCCTCAGACTCAGAACCAACCGATGAATCAGCCATTGAATTAGAACCTACCATTGAACTTGAATCAAGGACCGGCAGTTGCCACAATTTAGGCCGAGCCGTGAATGAAGGATATCGATGTTGGGATCGTCACTCGTGCTGGTGCAAAAACTGGATACGATGGACCATGGATGCAAGTTTGGCTCACTGGAAAGAAAAAGGTTGCATTTGATATTGCGACAAAGAAAGACACCTTCTTTGGTGCAAAGAATGCAATCGAGAGAAATACGGGTAAGTTACCAATTGTTGATATGCCATTTTATTTTGATCCATATGTAGAGGCAGGACCATCGCGACAGCATGGTACCTTAAGAAATTTCTTTGAGAGTTTTATATCATTGGAAAGGGACTCTAATGCCCTTGTCGAGCTTGAGACATTATTACACCACTCAGTGAAGGATTCTACTATGAATTCTTTGCAAAAAAGTAAGACAGGCAAGGAGATGAGAATAAATATCCAGATCAAAGATTATGAGGTTGTCTCAGTAATTCTGGATCTTGGATCAGATGTAAACATTCTGACCAAGCAAACCTGGAAATTGATGAGAAATCCAACATTGGGATGGTCATCGGTAGAGTTACGACTAGCAAATCAAGCAAAGGTTCAACCCATTGGTTGTGTTTCAAACTTGGTTGTCAACATTGAAGGTATGAAAATGCATGTCAACTTTGATGTGATAGAAGTAGTAGAAGACGGTGGTTCCTATCCCATGCTACTAGGCATTGGATGGGCTAATGATAGCATGGCAATTATCAACTTCAAAAAATGTGTTATGAAATTTGAAAACTAGGATTTCAGAGTCATTGCTCCTATGGACCCTTAGGAGGGACGACGATATATTGAACCTATAAAGGACAAAGTTGGGAGAAGTTGGGATCATGCTTATAACATCTTTGAAGACTATATCGATCCTACCGTCGATGGCGAACTTGGTTGGTGCAGCACAAGTTTCGTATCCTCTGATTCTAATGATGCTCTGGAAAATTGGTAGAATATGTTACATGAAGTATCATTCAGGAAATGCGGGTTGATTACACAGTCTCTCTAGCATGTTATAACTGATACTGTCGAGTTTCCCATTTATGAAGGACTTCCAGGACTATCAGAGTTCTTTTAGGAATTTGAAGAGAAGGTTTTGAACCGCAAAGGATAATAGCTCTCGATGTAGCACTGAAGGCTACTCCGGCTCGATGGTGGGTGACACACAAACAAATGATCCATGACTAGGAACAGTGCCGTAGATTGATGATGGTGCACTTCGACGATTTAGAGGTCTATCATGCTGGGAGATATGGCAGATGGAATGATCCCACCAGTCATTTAATCGAGTGTCAGACTTTATGGGCACCATGACCTAGAGTTGAATGGGTCCACACTTTTGTTCACACTCTGGAAGAAATGTCGAGATCCTGGTATGTGGCGGTAGAGTTACGTAGGACTATCACCACTTGGGAGGAGTTGTATTTTTTCGCAGACGTTTAGTTTTTAGGATATCAACCCAGAGGTATGCAATGCTTTACAAATCATCCATGACATCATACTCAAGGTCACCCTTGTTTCCTATCTAGTTGATCCACATGCGCATTGTTCAATCCAATCCATGATGACCTACTACAACTTGTATGGGGAACCTAAATATGATGATGAGTTATGGAATGTTAATATTCTAGACTCCAAAGGAAGTCACGATGTTGCAGCCCCTGACATACCGACAGACGCGATGAGTCAATCGCTGAGGATCCAGAAAGTCAACATTGGGTCAGTAGAGAACCCAAAATTTGCCAATGTCAGAGACTACTGGGATGAGGAGACCATGGCCAAGATCACAGACTTGCTACATGAATTCCAAGACCTTTTTTTGACATGGTTTTCAGAGATAAAGGGAATTTTAGGATATGTGGGGGAGATGAAAATCATGTTGAAACCAGATGCAAAACTGGTGTGACAGAGGCCATATCAACAGAATCCATGATACAAGGACCGTGTGAAGCCTGAGATTGACCGGATGCTTGATGCTTGGATCATCGAGCCTATAGAAGAATCTGAGTGGAAAATTCCTATGGTGGTCCAGGATAAAAATACAAGAGAAATCCGCATTTGCGTCGATCTAAGAAAGTTAAATGATGCATGCGTCCATGATCCGTTCCTGACCCCTTTTACAGACAAAGTTCTTGAAGGCGTAGGCAGCCAGGAGATGTATTCTTTCATGGATGGCTTATTGGGATACCACAAGATCTAGATTGCAAAGGAGGATCACCCTAGACTACATTTGTCACTAAGTGGGGTTGTTTTCAATATACAGTCATGCCATTTGGGATGAAGAATGCACCAACCATATTCTCTCACGTAGTTGTCGCTGTATTTAAATATTTTATTCAAAAGTTCCTACAGGTGTATATGGATGACTGGACTATTTATGGACTAATCAGGGACCATCAAGGCAACCTGTGACTGATGTTGGAAAGGTGTCGACAGCATAAGATTGCCTTAAACTCTAAAAAGTGTATTTTTTGTGCACCATTTGGCATGCTACTGGGGCATATAGTGTGCAAAGAAGGTCTGTTGGTCGATCCGGCGAATATCAAGCTAATCCTTAGTTTACCACCATGGACTAATGTCAAAATGCTTTGGGCCACACTGGGGCATACCGGATACTATCGCAAGTTTATCAAAGGATACGCTGCGATTACTGCCCCCATGGAGAAACTACTAAAGAAGGATGCAGCCTATGAATGGACTCAGGAATGTCAAGGAATTTTTGACAATTTGAAATCCAAGATGGCCTCTTCTCCCATACTGGTTTTTTTTTATTGGGATAAGGAGTTCCATGTGCACATCCATGCTTCTTCTATCGCACTGTGGGTCATTCTTGCACAACTGGGTGAGGGTGACCTGGATCACCCAATCGCATATGCCAGTAGAAAGCTGTCTTTTTCTAAACAAAATTATACAATGATAGAAAGGGAAGGCTTAGCAATGGTTTATGCATTGCAAAAGTTTCGGCACTACTTGTTGGGTGGACATTTCAAGATGTTCACCGATCATTCTACTTTGCAATACCGATCATTCTACTTTGCAATACCTGGTCAATCAACCTATGTTGGGGGGGAGATCTGTCTATGGTTGTTACTCTTCTAGGAGTTTCATTTTGAAATAGTTCTGAACCCAGGGCAATTGAATGCTGGCACGGATCATCCGTCTCACGTCGAGAATGGTGAAGAACCGATCACTATTGATGATGAATTTCCAGATGCGCAAGTGTTCCATGTTGACATCGCAGATGATCACTATGCACCAATTATTCAGTTTTTGGCCATTGGTGTCGCCCTGGAGGACAGGTCGACTAGTAAAGGCTTATTATTTTCAATTAATTGCTAGACAGTTATATAAGCTTGGACCAGATGAAATCCTGCAACGATGTATTTTACCGCATGAGCAGGGTCCCATTCTCAAAGAAGCACATGCATGAATTGCGGGAGGCCACTATGGAGGTCGGGATACTGAATGGAAGGTGTTTCATGCTAGACTATGTTGGCCTATGTTGCATAACGATGGTGTACACTATGCAAGGAGCTATGACATCTGCCAGCGTGTCGATAAACCATCGCGGCGGGATGAGATGCGCCTGGTACCGTAGGTGACTCTACAACCATTTGATAAATGGGCTATGAATTTTGTGGTTCCTATTAATCCACCAAGGAAGTGGAATGGTGTGTGATACATCATTATTGCAACCAACTATCTCACTAGGTGGGAAGAAGCTGCACCAGTTGTGGATTGTACCGCTGCGACAGCAGCGAGGTTCATCTTTGAAAACATTATGACACAGTTTGGGTGTCCTAGGATCTTAATGAGTGACCAAGGAAGTCACTTCATCAACCAGACTGTGAAAACACTAACTGAGGATTTGCAGGTGCAACATAAGTCGAGTACAGCATACCATCCACAGGCGAATGGGACCATCGAAGCATTCAACAAAATCTTCGAAACAATGTTGACTAAGGTATGTAACACTAACCGCGATGACTAGGACCTAAAAATTCCAGTGGTGCTATGGGAATATCACACTACTTGTAAATGGATAACCGTCCAAACACCATTTAAGCTGGTCTATGGGAAATAGGCATTCATGCCCATGGAGTACATTTTTGCTAGTTTGCACCTTGCCGTAGTGACGGGCATGAATGATGCAGAAGCATTAGAAGAATGAATTTCGCAGTTGATCCAACTTGTAGAAGACCACTTTATTGTTGGCTTCCACCAACAGGTTGTGAAGGATCGACAGAAGGCATGGCATGATCGCCACATTAAGAAAAAATAGTTTGTGGAAGGAGATTTGGTGTTGTTATACGACAGTAAGTTCATCAAGAATCTAAGTAAGTTACAAATGTACTGGTGAGGTTCGTATCTTGTTCATTCCATTACTTCTGGTGGTGCAATTCAATTACAGAAATTAGATGGTGCAGTCTTACTGATGCTTGTCAATGGGAGTCATTTGAATCCCTATAGGTTAGGGTTGGCAATGCACACTGCTTGAGGTGCTAGACAAAAACAAAACAAAAATTAGAGCAACAAGGCAAGCCCTGGGGAAGAGGCTATGCAAGGTTAAATTTTGTAGCGATGACTGGTCGACCACTCGCGACAGTTGCAGGGCTATGGGTTGGTCAAATCAAGTAATAAATGTAGGTAGTTAAAATAGTTGGTTGGCGATGCTTGTTGAAGTGACCCGCATTAATGATTGATCCGACCGTTAGAGGAGTAAGATTGTCGACGGATTTGGCATCATTAATACCAGATTTAGTAATAATAGTGATAATAGATTTGGCAATGATGAGTTTTGAGTTGGAGGTGGCTATAAAAAGTGCACGGGATGTGGGAGGATGGCATTTTTCAGTTGAGTGAGCAGAGTGTGAAGCAGAGGGAGGATTGTGCAGTGTGGTGTGAGATGTTGAGTGAGTTGTAGTGTTGTAGGTTAGAGTCGTCGAGTGCATTCTAAGGTTTGAGATGTGAGGCATGCTGAGCGACCTCGACGCCATTGATATTTCAAGTGAGTATGAGTCCCCTATTCGACCCATGGTTGTTGAAGAAGAAATCATGATCTTGCCAATCAGCTCATCATCTATTCCAAAGCGGAAACGATAGGCTTAGAGGCCCAGTCCCATGCTACCGCAGAAGAGGCAAACTCGCACGTCGGTGATAGTGCAAGGAGAATGAACTGCATAGACTAGGCCACGAAATTTTGGGATATGTCGCTCCTACACGTCCAAGAGCCAATCCAAGGTAGTCGTCAAAGAATCAGAAGTATCCACCAAAATTTCCGCCACTGCCGGAGGGGATGAAGTGCTCAGTTGACATCATCCCTGCCTTGATCAGGTTGAAATTTGAAGACCATGACTTTCTATTGCTTAAAGATGTCATGGATGAACCCTATGATTCAATATTGATGGGGCCTGGTGCCCCAATTTGGCAGATTCCTCAACCTTGGGCGAGTGGGTTAGATCAATCTGGATTGTTGGGGCTCATCAATATGCCTCATTTTGGACGATTGAATGAAGCCCATATGTATGTGAAGCAATTGTTGGATTGTTTTCATGGAGCAACACTTTGGTTGAATATGTTGATCCTTGTTACAGTAGATTTGATCGCAAGCATCATAGGCTTGCTGAAGGTCGGGGAAGATCCGGTGCAGTATATCTGCGGGAGAGATACTAAGAAAAGGCTTGCCAAGTAGCTAAAGGAACACTTTGTTTTACAGCGTGATGGCCGTGCTTATTGTTTCTATAGAATTAATTCACAGGCGGTACGCATCAGTGCAAGGATTCTGGCGAGCAAGGTCATTCGAGGAAACCAACCAGTCCAATGCAATTTAGGTGTTGTCACCTATGCCCATAAGTGTGTTGAGGGGGTGCAAATGAATTGGTATCTGTTTTTGTTGAATTAGTTGCTAGAATATGCACTTTTTTCTCAGATTGGGTGGTCATTTTCATGTAGTTGGTTTTTGATCCTTATTGCACTAGTTGCCTGGATGGAACCGGAAGACTATCAACCGATGATAGTTGATGCTTCAAAGGTGTGTCGAGGTGCAAGGTATCAGAACTTATGGTGGGTTGAAGAGCCCAGTCGACAGGTGGACTGTGCCATTCACTTTTGGGTTTACTGGGAAGCATTGCAACCCGTAGTCATTGCCATTCTTTGAGTCTCTCCTTATGTTGTGGCCAAGTATCAGCAAATCCTTTGGTTTTCCATCGGGCCCCACTCTATCTACATTCAGGCATGGTGGGACCCCGACCGACAGTGGCTACCTTTTCCTTACAAAGTCATGATAGAAGAATTGGATGTCATTGTCCAAGAGTGGTTGATGGAGTGGTGAAACCCAGTGAGTCAGGATGAATTGTCTAAAGAGCCGCCATCGGATGCCCCAGAAGAGCCTGCCTAGAAGGAGCTGAGAACTCACAACTCTACCAATGAGTCATCAACGGACCCTGAGGATGCAGCATAGCGCATGCGGGAGGATAATCACACCATATGGCATTAGGAATATGAGGTGAGTAGTGGTACCAGGTCGAGGATGGAGGACCAACTGCAGCGGCTTATCAAAGCAGTCACTGACTCATCCGCGGCTGTGACAAAGGTGATCTGAGAGTCAAACCATGAAGAATTTGGTGTGGTAAAAGATCGATTAGATTCAATTTTTGGTATCATTTCTAGGAAAACATCTGCAATGCCTATGATGCAGGACATCCCATTGATTGGCACTGAGCCCTAGGATAGGAATGTGCAAGTTCCCCTGACTACGATCGACGCGGGAAATGAGGAAGTTCACGAGTTGCTGTGACCGATCCAGAGTGTGGTTTTGGACCTGAACAAATTGTCCGCTATGGCGTTAGTGGAGTTGCAACACGTTTCTGCCCTAGAATTGGTAGAACAACAGAAAGAACTGACTGAGTGTTATGTCTAGTCACAGAGTGTCGCAGAGAAGCTGTAGAAACAAGCAGATGAGCTACATCAGGTTCGGGTGCAACTGGAAAAATAAAAAGTTCTAGAGAACGATGCCTTCAAGGCGACACAAGTTAAAATGCAGTGAAAGGTTGTTTAAGAGATTACAGAACTGAAAAAGGTGCAATATCACCTGATCGTTGAATAGGCGCAGATGTGTGGCAGGTGCGACGAAGTCGAGCAGGCTATTTCTGAATCCTGCCAACACATTTTTTAGAACACGACCGAGCTCACCCCAGTCGAAAAGGCCAAGTGATTGGGGAAAACTCTTGTTCAGCTTCAGGATATCAATCGAATGCTCAATGCTGTGGTCCAACCTATGACGCTACTGGAGCAGGTTGCGGAATGAAAATCCTCCATTGAATACATCGCAACTCAATTCGAAAGCATGGAGCAAGAGGCCAAAACCATTATGGAGGCGACAACGCAATTTTTGTAGAGCATTGTCCAGGACGATTAGCTTGATTAGCTTACTGCACAAGTGTAAGAAGCCAAAGGTCAACTGATGACCTTGAAGACATCACTAAGGTCCATGCCACTAATGGTACAGATCACACGGGCTGAGGAACTGAAGGATTTACAGCAGAGAGTCGCTTGTGCACAGGAACGCCAACAAAAGCACCGCACTCACCTTGATGAATTTCAAGAAATTGGTGGATAGTTGGCTGTTAAAGTAGTCACCACGTTGCAGGAAGTATAAGAGCATCGGCAAATGGTCGAGAGCAAGGCCAGAGAAGAGCACCCAGTGTAGCAGGCTTTGACTAATTATCATAGTACTATTGACAAAGTCCAGCTTCAAGTACATGAGATCGCGCAGTAATTTGAAGATTTCAAGGTGTGGACGTCGACACATACCATGTCAACCTGACATGGCTCAGGGACGAGCCACAAGACTGCATTGGGGGCCTATTGTCCGAGGTTTTGGTAAGTGATTCATGCAACGTTACAACAACTGCTTTGACTAATTTTCAGAGTACTACTGACAAAGTCCAGCTTTAGGTTCATGAGATCATGCAGCAATTTGAAGATTTCAAGGCGCAGACGTCGACACATACCCTGTCAACCTAACACGGCTCGAGAACGAGCCACAAGACTATGTTGGGGCCTGTTGGCAGGGGTTTTGGTAAGTGAGTTGTGCAGCATCGCGACAACTCTGCAAGCTCAAGCGGTACCATGCAATGCCAGATTAGCGCGATGGGTGGAAGAATAACCGCTTTGAATATTTTATATGTTATTTGACCAAGTTTTGTTGTAATAGGTCATTAGCGGTTATAAGTTAGTTAGAAGTGGACCCTCAATGTAATGGCACAAGCTTATTTATAGATCTAGTTTTGTAAGTAGATAGCGATGAGAATAGAGAGAAAAAGAGGATCATGATCATCATAGGAGAATTGTATCAGAGGATAATTGTGGCATAAGGTCTAGTACGATCCAGTTTTTGAAGAACTTCCTGTGTATCTGTGATTTATCTGGGTTTTTCCTGATGTATGTAGTCTCCAATTTTGGAGAAGAATTGTGTAATTTGGATCATTTGCGCAAGATTAATATGATATGACAATTGTTGCACAAGTCTTGTCTGTTATCATTGCTGGGATTTAATCTATTATGATGTTGCGACCTGTTTTGTTATGATGTTGCTGTGATTTAGTCTCTTTCTGTTATATTGATGCAGTCTGTTTTAAAATATTCTACTGTCTGTTGCACTATGAATTGATATGTTTTATGAACAATGCTGCGGTATTAGAAATATTGTGGCAACTGTATGATGTTGTGGAAATGAATCCATAATGACTTCATAAGTTCTGAATGCACTTTGTAAGTCGTGGAAATGGTTTAAAGTTGACTACAAAGCTCTGGGTCTAGTAGCTATGGTGTCTTCCTGTCGAATCCCCATATCCTCTGTCCCCACTATCAAAAACTTGGTTTCAACAGCTCTCCCTTAAACATCTTGGGTGAGACTTTGTCTTCTCCGTGGACGTTGCTGGGCAGGGTAAAACCTGTCAGGGTTGATGCTTAGGGAGATTGCGTTGGTTGGGCGTCGACAGAGTAAGAACCCCTGTCGACGAGTCTTTGTTGGTGGGTTTTTCCAACAAGGGGTTTGAATGTTTATGGACAGACTCAAGGTAGACACCATTTCCTCAGTATTGAGGTTTTAGCAGGTTGATTAGTAGACAAAGGGACACATCTCATTAAACAAAGTACCTAACTAGGGTAAATTCTACAAGACTTTAGAAGAAAATGTTTTGAAAATGCTTGAACAATGGACCTAGAGCATGCAAGATGAATTCTAGCCCATGTACACTAATGCTCAAGCATGAAATAAAATAAAAAATGGAGTGAAAAATATGATAAATAGTCACATAAAGAAATTACTTACTGAAGAAAAATATGGCACAGGAATCTCTGCCATGAAAAGGTTTAACATTCCTCCTCTGTAAATTTTATCCATCTACTGAAAGCTTGAAGCCATTACAATGAAGAGCCTCTTTTCTCTTTAAAATAAAACCCTAAAACTAGCAATTACATTTGAATTTATAGAAAAAAAACCTCTACCTAACCTTGAATTCAAACCTAACTGAACTCTAAAAATAGAAACAGTTACAACAAATTTCCTTCATTTCAGAATGCAGACTATTGAACAATAAGTTTCAAAGTCCCTCCTGCATATCTCTAGTGGTGGCAGATGTGTGAAATATGGGAGAGTTTTTGTGTAACTGGCCATGTGCCCGACAAAACACATGTCTTATTTTCTCCAAATTCACCTCCATATCCTCGTAATATTCCTTTGAAATTGATGACCTAGATAGTAAACTTGTAAATTTCTAGAAAACTACCCTGTGCAGATATTTTAAATTCTCCCAACCTGTGATACCTGTGTAAAATATGAAGAATTTTTTTGAATATAGGCCTATGATGAATAAAACACTCTCTCAATTTCTTTAAATTCAACTCCATTTGGTTGAAACACTTCTCGGACTTTAATGGCTAAAACAGTCTTCTAAAAACCTGAACAATTTCCCTGTAAATATCAGTTTGTTTCTCCCTATCCATAATACCAGTGTAAACACTGAAGGAGATTATTGAATGTAATCATGTTCTTGAGAAAAACCTCTTTAATTTTTGGAAAATTATTTTTGGTTTTCGGAAAACAGTTCTTTGAAGATAATGGCTAAAACGGTCATTTGAAAATATGAAGATTATACCCTCTAAAGATGAATTCAATTCTCTCAAACCATCACACATGTATACAAACTAAAGGAGTTTATTAAATTTAGGTATGTTCTGAATAAAAGCCTCTTTCAGTTTTGGAAAATTATTCCTCATTTGGCAGAAACAACTCTCTGAATAAAATGACTGAAACAGTGGTTTTTATAAAAAACATGCTCTGCTTCTACTTCTTGATTTTATCCAATTTCATTTATAATTCCTAGCATTGAATATCACCCATATTCTCCACACTTTTGAAACACACACACATATTCTTGTTTATTAATAGAGATGGTCATTCTTCTGCCCATCATTGCTTCTTCCTTGTAATTGGGATCTAAAACCACCATATCTCTTTCACCAAAGAAAGAAAATGTCACAGAAAATAGGAAGATGATGAATTATTAGTGGTGGACGAATAGTTATTTCCTGGCCATCTTCACCAGCCACAGTCTTTACCATATTAACTTCAGCTTCTTTTAGCGAAATAAATTTACCCCTTTAACTTATTAGCCAAACCATGGATGCATTTACACATGCAATAACTTACACACCTGGAATAAATCCTGCTCAACTCTGGAATATTAAACAGATAACATTTTCACTTGGGGGGATAAATTTTGATCATGGATCTATTTGGAAAACCCAACACATGTCTCAACTTGCTCCTGATATAAAATTTCGTTGCTTTTTAAAATCTTAAATAACCAACACTTTCAATCTATGGAATACATGTAAACAGTTGATTGGCATTATTCTTGACTTTGAACCATCAAAATATTTGACCCATACCCAATTCTGCAAATTTTAAAACTTCATTTCTCCTTGCTTGTTATATTAGCGGAATACATTCACGTCGTTGGATGAAATTGAGTGTAACGTCCCTGACCCTCCGACTGGCGGAGAGGACGCTACCATGGCACTAACCATCCGGGAAACCGCCCCATGAACATGTATGTACAAACATGCTGAAACAAAATGCTTTGAGCTAGAACATGCATACATGATTATTTATCATACAGTAGAAGCAAACATATGTTCATACAAGCATTCAACATGTTCATCATAATCATTAACAGCAAATATGATTACAGAAGTAAAATAAACAAGTTTACTTATCTCATAAAGAACTCGTCCTGCAACCAGCTACGTCGCTCCAACGTTCCACCCAACCATAGGCTAGCATGCTCCTAAATCTCCCAGCAATGCTGCCACTCCTGAGCTGGGCATGACTCCCCAAGGAACAAGGAACAAGTAGGCTTACACATAGCCAGGGATAAAAAAACATGCCAAGCCAACACAGTTGGGCTTATTAGGAAAACGATAGATCAGCCAAGCCAACACAGTTGGGTTTATCAGGCCATCCAGGAGCTGAGAAAGGATAAATGCTAAGCTGGTGAGCCCATTACAGAGCTAGGAACACCTACACCAGAACTAGCCTGACTTCTAAGACACCCACATACACCCAACACAAGGAATCAGTCCCTTCTCTGCTACACAGTCCCTCAAGCCCTGACTTCCCTTCCAATGCTATTCAGGGGTTGTGGAGAAGAAATCCAACCCTCTAGCTCTGTTTGTGTGGTTTCCAAACACACCAGGTTTATCAAGCAAACCAAGCCCTCATCCCTTCTCCCAACACAGTTTGAAGACCAACCATTACACGCATGCAATCAACCAGCAGTTACAGCTTAAACAGGGAAAACGACTCCTGAGTCATTCTTGGCCCTATTGTGGCCAAAACGACTCCCAAGCAACCTACAACAGCCCCCAAAACGTAACAACAAGCACAGCCAACGAACGTGGGGAAACAACATCCCGTTTTGAACAATGAAGCCACCTGGGGAAAATTACACAGTACACAGTCTCTGAGCATAAAAATGGCTCTCCACAGGAAAAATCATGGGTGATAGTGACCGAATGGCCCCCAACTTGTTGTTTGTGTAACAACAACACAGAACCCAGTGCATGAGAGAAGATTTACGCCAGATCCCAAATACAAATGGAAACACACCAGATTCCTCTCTGTGGAAAAATGTGAATGACAGTGAAAAATGGCTCCTTCTCTTGGCTGCGTGAGACCAAAACAGGAAAAGAATTCTCTGTGTGAGACACAAGACGTTTTTTCTTGCATGAGGATGAGCGACAAGGGAGAGAATGGCGTAGTAGTGAGAAAATGAAGAGTCTGCTTGGAGTGATGGTGGTGGTGGTTTTCCTTGCCAACGTGAGGGTCAACCCGCTGGTGGAGTGTGCGTGTGGGCAAGGACTAACAGTTCTGCCACACTCCACTCCTCAGCCATAACTTCCTCAACTACTCTGCGGATCATTAAAATGGTAGTTGGATAAGACAAGGAAAGATGGGCAAGTCAAAAGGGGTTTAACAGCTGACACATGGCTTTTCTCCATATGTTCAAAGTTTAACAATCGCCCCCCCCAATCCCTGGGAAAATCATGCCCTTTTCAATATGGTTGTAGTGACATAGCTGGTTCGGGTTCATTTAATTAAAAATGCATATTTACATGATGCTAAAACTAATATGAACCGTATATCACGATATACCATCGGCAACAATTCCAATCGCCGAAACATAACACAAACAATTCGATGGTGGGGCTTTTGCCTTTAGCTCCGCACCATGATTAATTACAAAATATACATCACGTACATTTAATCAATCCCCCCCCATTATCCCTGGGAAAATCATGCCCTCTTCAATATGGTTGCAGTGACATAGCTGGTTGAGGTTCATTTAATTAAAAATACATATTTACATGATACCAAAACTAATATGTACCGTATATCATGATATACCATCGGCAACGATTCCAATCGCCGAAACATAACACAAACAATTCGATGATGGGGCTTTTGCCTTTTGGTGCGCACCATGATTAATTACAAAATATATATCACGTACATTTAATGCATCGGGGTCAAAACCGGGGTGTTACATTGAGTTTGATCTCCACCGCTCAAAATCACCAGGCATACCACATTTCATAAATTCAGAAAATTTATTTGATCGTGCAAGTTAATGTAGCGGAATTTATGTGAATCGATGATCTTCTAAGAGTTTAATCGGCACTGTCAGTTTACGCTTATGTTGGTCATGACATAATCAACAATAAACTATCAAATTTCTCCTGTATTCTTCTGCTGCCTGTCGAGTTGCAAATGCCATGGTGTTCCAATTTTTGCATCTGTTCTTTACTTTCAAATATAAGCTACCAAGAACAGATCACACTCTGTGTAAAGGGAGTTGCTTAGTCATTGGTTCTTGCATGAATCGTTCTTCCCATACAATGCACATAATCCTCCATAACCTTCGGAAGATCTAGGTTAACAACATGAGAAACACCAGTCACATCCAAACTTCGAGGGGCCACAATTCATGACCAAAGATGAAACTAATGATATGTTTCAACCAATCTGCTCCCAAAAGAAAAGCTTTCGCTTCACCTTCCACACGTTTAATTTGCAGGCTTTTCTCTGCCTCGTCTTTGTCTTTTGTTGCTACCCTCATTCTTGCAGCTGCGTTTATTTCATTCATTTCTCTCTTCACAGTTTCAACAGGCTCTATATCAACAATGAAAGTTTATACTATCTCAAATCCGTAGTCTGTCATAACCTTTTCAAGTTCGCCTTCAACCATTTTAGCAACATCATTCTTTTGCTCACAATCATCCAAATTTATCTTTGGGATACTTGAACGAATGTCATCAAAGACATAAGCTTGGATCCGCTCCCTTGTATTTCTAAGCGTATAAAAAAAACATACACTGCTTTCACTAAAATGGCACAGTATTGCACAGATGAAACAACAGTCACAAATACATTATCCTTTGTATTTTTCATATCTCTATATTCTGCAAACATAAGACTCTGTTGAGAGCAATGTTCTTGAAGATATTCTATTAAAAAAAACTCAATATGTAGGCGATCCTCAATTCCATCCATACATTTTGATGCCGGCAATACTAAACCTCTTTGAATCTCCTTCACCATACAATGGCATATTTACTTTCACATTATCCTCCATAACTTTTTCATTTATAATATATCATGCCGTAAAGTTTCAAAGCCTCATGGTAATATATCCCACATGCAAATGAGGTATTGAATTTTTTCATGTTATATACACTAAACGTTTTATTATGTGTTAAGGAACAACCTGTTTGTTACTCTTCGGGAGGATTTGCTGCTTGGTGTTCGGGCCCCATATGACTTGGTAATTGGTGAAACGATTAACTTGGTATAAAAAAGCAATAACGAACTTTAAAAATAATAATATTGGCCTAAAAAATCTAATTGGTGAAACGATTTGCTTGGCCAAAATTAATTTTATAAAAAATAATTTTGGCCTACAAATCTAATTATAGTGCCAAAAAATCTAAATCTAATTTTTTAATGCCAAAAGCTTTATAAAAAAAAATAATATTGGCCTAAAAATCTAATTATAGTGCCAAAAAATCTAAATCTAATTTTTTAATGCCAAAAGCTTTATAAAAAATAATATTGGCTTAAATATAAAAGTCTAATGCCAAAAACAAAAAGAACTTTATAAAAAATAATATTGGCCTAAATATAAAAATCTAATTATAATGTCAAAAAATCTAATTATAATTCCAAAATAATAAAAATTATTGGCCTAAATCTAAATATAAAAATCTAATTATAATGCCAATGCCAAAATGAACTTTATAAAAAATAATATTGGCCTAAATATAAAAATCTAATTATAATGCCAAAAAATCTAATTATAATGCCAAAATAATAAAAAATAAAAATCTATAAAGCCAAAATGAACTTTATAAAAAATAATATTGGCCTAAATATAAAAATCTAATTATAATGCCAAAATAAATAAATAAAAAAATATTGGCCTAAATATAAAAATCTATTTATAATGCCAAAAAATCTAATTATAATGCCAAAATAATAAAAATCTTCCTTTTGTGTTTGCCTAAAACCCCTGGGTTTATAATGCCAAAATAATAAAAAACTTTCTTTTGTTTTTGCCTAAAACCCCTGGGTTTATAAAAATGAGCTTTATTTATTTTATAAAATGAACTTTATTTATTTTCATAAAAATTAATTTTGGCTTAAATATAAAAATCTAATTACAAAGCCAAAATAACATAAAGCCAAAATAATAAAAATCTTCCTTTTGTTTTTGCCTAAAACCCCCTGCTACTTGGTAATGAGTGGCCTTGTGCCAACAATTTATTTTTGGGTTTATAAAAATAAACTTTATTTATTTTTATAAAAATTAAAATCTAATTATAAAGCCAAAACAAAATTTATTTTATAAAAATAAACTATAAAATAAACTTTATTTATTTTTATAAAAATTAACTTTGGCCTAAATATAAAAATCTAATTATAAAGCCAAAACAATAAAAATCTTCCTATTGTTTTTGCCTAAAACCCCATGCGACTTGGTAATGAGTGGCCTTGTGCCAACAATTTATTTTTGGGTTTATAAAAATAAACTTTATTTATTTTTATAAAAATTAAAATCTAATTATAAAGCCAAAATAATAAAAATCTTCCTTTTGTTTTTGCCTAAAAGCCCATGCTACTTGGTAATAAGTGGCCTTGTGCCAACAATTTTTTTTTAGGTTTATAAAATTAAACTTTATTTATTTTTATAAAAATTAACTTTGGCCTAAATATAAAAATCTAATTATAAAGCCAAAATAATAAAAATCTTCCTTTTGTTTTTGCCTAAAACCCTACTTTTGGGGTTTATAAAAATTAACTTTGACCTAAATATAAAAATCTAATTATAAAGCCAAAATAATAAAAATCTTCCTTTTGTTTTCGCCTAAAACCCCATGCGACTTGGTAATGAGTGGCCTTGTGCCAACAATTTTTTGGGGGGTTTATAAAAATAAACTTTATTTATTTTTATAAAAATTAACTTTGGCCTAAATATAAAAATCTAATTATAAAGCCAAAATAATAAAAATCTTCCTTTTGTTTTTGCCTAAAACCCCATGCCACTTGGTAATGAGTGGCCTTGTGCCAACAATTTATTTTTGGGTTTATAAAAATAAACTTTATTTATTTTTATAAAAATTAAAATCTAATTATAAAGCCAAAACAAAATTTATTTTATAAAAATAAACTATAAAATAAACTTTATTTATTTTTATAAAAATTAACTTTGGCCTAAATATAAAAATCTAATTATAAAGCCAAAATAATAAAAATCTTCCTTTTGTTTTTGCCTAGAACCCCATGTGACTTGGTAATGAGTGGCCTTGTGCCAACAATTTATTTTTCGGTTTATAAAAATAAACTTTATTTGTTTTTATAAAAATTAAAATCTAATTATAAAGCCAAAATAACATAAAGCCAAAATAATAAAAATCTTCCTTTTGTTTTTGCCTAAAACCCCATGGGACTTGGTAATGAGTGGCCTTGTGCCAACAATTTTTTTTTGGTTTATAAAAATAAACTTTATTTATTTTTATAAAAATTAACTTTGGCGTAAATATAAAAATCTAATTATAAAGCCAAAAATAATAAAAATCTTCCTTTTGTTTTTGCCTAAAACCCTACTTTTGGGGTTTATAAAAATAAACTTTTTATAAAAATTAACTTTGGCCTAAATATAAAAATCTAATTATAAAGCCAAAATAATAAAAATCTTCTTTTTGTTTTTGCCTAAAACCCCATGCGACTTGGTAATGAGTGGCCTTGTGCCAACAATTTTTTTTTGGGTTTATAAAAATAAACTTTGGCCTAAATATAAAAATCTAATTATAAAGCCAAAATAACATAAAGCCAAAATAATAAAAATCTTCCTTTTGTTTTTGCCTAAAACCCCATGCGACTTGGTAATGAGTGGCCTTGTGCCAACAATTTTTTTTTATAAAATATACTTTTGGGGTTTAAAAAAAAAACTTTATTTATTTTTATAAAAATTAACTTTGGCCTAAATATAAAAATCTAATTATAAAGCCAAAATAATAAAAATCTTCCTTTTGTTTTTGCCTGAAACACCTTTACCCTTTTTCTTGCAAAACTGCTGAGTCGGAGGAACCTCTGAAATATGTTTAGTCGTAATGCCAACTCCTGCGAAATAAACATAACTTTTTCCTTTAAAATCTTTCAAATCCATCTAGAACAAAACCTGTACTAACACGGTCGTTGATCTACTACTATTAGAGTGCTGTTGGAACATGGGACAAGTCGGTGTTGAACTTTTGTTTCTTCTTTATTGTGGTGTAGTGCACGGAGGTGTGGGTACGTTGCTGCTGGGGGTTGATCTTACCTCTACCTCGGGTGTAGGATGGGTCTGGTCGTCCTCGTCGTCACTATAGGTTCGCTTCGTCCCGTGTGGCATTCCTTTGCGGTCTTGTGTTTCACCCGCAGCAGGACCTTCCCCTATCCTCTGCCTGTTCTCTTGTCGAAACCTTGCTCCTCCCCTCGAAAGACCACTTTCTTCCTTAGCTTCCCTCACAGTATCACTGTAACTTGCACCCATACACCTCGTATCATTCTATTCGTCTCCCCCCTGCCTTCGCGGTATCCATAGCCCATGCACACCAGAGTTATACTACTTGAGGTGCATCTTCAGTATGCCTTTTTCATAGACAAGCATCTTAATCGAGAATTGCAAAGATAATAAGAACCTACCTCTCGGTCCGTTGACAAATTCCCTTTCTGCTTCATTGTAGGACTTAGTAGTATCAACCGTAACTCAGTGATATATCCCTCCAAGATACCTTCCATCCATACTTCAATAGTCCACAATGCTTTGTTGTCAGTTTCATGCAACTCCTAGATCAATTCAGGGGTCCAGGATGTTCTCTCACCTTCTTGGAAACTTGTCTTCCGATAGGTGAATTGCACCAACCACTCATACACTATGATCGAGAATTTAGAGAAAAAATATTCATGTAGACCGTCGTGTATGTACTTATTTAGCCACTTATTCGTCGTCAGTCTGGGGTTCTGATTTTCCTTCTCAGCAAACTCTCCTAGTTTCTAGTCGAACCAGTCTTGAATTTTCGATCTCGTCGGATGCCACAACATGTCCTCCCATTAGTCGCAACAAGGTCCCGGCAACAGAACCATTTGTTGAAACAAACTCAACAAACAAAAACAGTCAACAACGGTTCCCACTCTGTCGACACCCAACTCACCGCAATCTCCCCAAGCACCGACCCAAATAGGTTTTACCCTGTCCGAAAACACCCGCAGAGAGGATGAAGTATAGAATAAGAGACGACAGTGTGCATCTACTTATCAACTTAGATCAACATTAACATATTTATCAACTTAACTCAACATTAACAGATCTTATCACTCAACCACATCATCATTCAGCAGATCACATTTTATTCCATAACAGCAGTAAACATATTGATGTGCAAACAGATCTAACCAAATAACATCATTAAACTAAAGGAAACATCACATCATTTACAAATCCATGTCACAGAGACACATTGTATTCATAATTGAGCCACAGAAAATAGTAAAATAGGAAAACAGAAAAGAACACAATGATTCAATTAAACTTGCATCATGTCATATTAACTTTTGTGCAAAATCACAGGTTCTTCAAAATAGTTCACAGATCAATAAGTGCTCTACACAAGTACAATGACCAAGATCAACCAAAAGAGAGTCTCCAACATTTATGATTCAACATCTACTTATAGGCTTGCGCCTTTGCATTCAAGGTCCACTTAGATAACTTCCTAACTAACTCTTAACTAATTCTACAAAATAATGGCCAACATTAGCACAATGTGGTCCAAAACTACAAAAGATGACACAAAAATACATAAAATATTCCATTTCCTCTTTGCGCGCCATCTTCCACTTTTGTGGTGTCTTTGACCTTGCGCAACATCTGCGATATTGCACAACTAATGTATCCCAAAAATGCTTGCCCACAAAACCATGTTATTCTTCTATCAACTTTTCTGTCAGTATTGTGTTGAGCATCTCACGGAAAATTAATTGCGTGAAGTGGATTTCCAATTGAATCTCATAATGAGATATTTTACACTATGTCCAAGCTCTCAGGAAATTAATGAACATGCTTCATCGTATTAATGATTGATGATGGATTATCCCTAGTTGTGCGTGTGAAATCATTTCCCCCATGATTATTTGGCATCAAGAACTCGAATCATAACGAAGAATTGACGGGTCAAGCAACAATGATAAGGTATTAATTCTGATTGTAAGTATGATCAGGCATTAATTATGATTGTAAGTATGATCATGTGTTTAATGATTTAATAATAATGATTATACCTTTTCGACCTCTGATAGTACTCCATAATTAGTTAAAATTTCCTTTGAAATTATCTCTCCTGTACTTTCAAATTAACTCTCTCCTTATCCCCAAAATATGTAACACATCTTGTTTCCAATTTCGCTGAGATTTCAGGAAACTCATACAAACCCCTATTATCTGGTTACTATATCGAACTACTGCAACTTGAACAACTAATTTTGTCAGTTACTATACTTGTCTATCACAGCCAGGAAGAAGAATGTAGTATGGGACCTCCAATCAGATATGAACCTAGCAATTTAGACGTTCTTTCTACAAACAAATAAGTCTATGACATTTTTCATCGGGTTGGTTGGATTGGCTATTTCTAGAGGTTGAACGACTTCCATGAGGAAACAACACTCCATTTTTCCTTGAACATGACTAGGTATTACTCAGAAATAAGAGGACTCAGGATAGATGCAACAGAACGAGCCATAGCAGAGGTTACAGAACTACCTAGAACTGGGGAATGTTGGTTTTGTAGAAAGAGGTACAATTTGAGAGCAAATGAAGACTTTTTAGCACCAAGGAAGCAAGTGCATAGAAGAGCTAGAGGAGTGGCATTGGAGACACTGGCGAGACCTTGAGACCAATTCACGATCTTCTTAAAAAGGTACATCACCTGTGAGGGGAGATATAAAGTTGTTTATATTTATGACTTTATCTTATTGTCTCATTTAAGACATCACAGACTTATCAATATGCCATTTTTCCTATCACAAACCTTGAAAAATATGTCACATTATGATAAAAATTCGAGACACCCACTCTCTTCTATCACAAATCATTGGTTGATCAAATTGTTAGTACTAATATGCTTGGCACATAACAATTTAACATGGGAACAGTTTGTCGGAGTTGCGGTGCACCAAGAACCTGCAGTAGCATGTATTAGGGGTAGAAGAGTCAAACAGAGTGCCTCATATTTAGTTGCGGGGAGGGATGAAGAATAAAAAGAAGCTGAATATGAACAAGAGGAAGGTTTATAGGGATCTACAACAACAAATATCCCTATGGAGGGAATAATTAGAGTAGCATAAGAAAATACAAAAGCAACAGCAGAAGAAAATGAAGAAGCAGTAGCATAAGAAGTAAGAAGAAGAGCAGCAAAAGAAGTAAGGGGAACAGCTGCAGAAGCAGCGACAGTGGAAACTGGAGCTATGTATGAATCAAAAGAAGGAGGACTGATTGAAAAAATCAAGTAAATAAAGCCTCAGATGGTTGAGTTTGAAACCTCCTCAGAAATAAAAGGAACTATAATTGAGCAGGAGGAACCTTCAGCAGGGATTGCAAAAATATATACCCTTATCACACCTAACAAGAAAAGGAAAATATCAAGTGTTGGGGGAGATAATCGAGGAGGAGGAGGAAAACTAGGGCTTCTAGAACCACAGAAGTGGTAGGCATCAAGATCTCCATTTTTCCTACTACAGTACAAGAACGAGTGGGTAATTCTCCAATGGATGCCATTGATACACAAGAACCTTCTGGAAACAGAAGAAGAATAATTAGGGCATCCTGGATAGCAGAAAGGGAAATGGTTGAGATTCCCATCTTAACACCTAGGGAACCCACTGAAACATAAGAACCAGTGGGAAATTCATCTATGATGGCCACTGCTACCCAATTATATTTGCAACACTAGTTAGAAATGCTACAAGAAGAAAAATGACCTGTTGAAGGATGATGCAAGAGAACTGAGGGAAAATCTATAAAGATGGAAGGAGATAAGCAAAAGCAAATCAGCGAGAGGCCTAGACACTCTGGCTAAAGATGATATTCATTTTGAATTTCCACTCTTCATCCATGAGAAAGAAGAATTTGTATGTCCTAAATGTGGAGACTTTTTTAAAGCAGCAGGATATAAAGTTGAGAAAATGGAAATAGCATCTTGGAGATCGACACATTCAAGCCAGGGAGGGGACGAGACACTGCATAAAGATCCAGTAGGGGAAATAAGGTTGGAATAAAATTTGAATCCTGAGCAGGAGTTACATGTAGATGAGGCATTGTAGCCTTAATATTCAGAACATACTGAACTTCTTCCTTCTGGAAGCAGTTCCGGGGAACTTAATTCACTTCCAAAATAGGAGCAGTAGTCTGGTGGCACATAGATTATGCTAATGCAGAATGACCAGGAGTATTCGGCTGAAATATAAATTATTCAAGAGCAGCATTCGAGTAGCACATAAATCATGCAAGAGCAGCAGTCAGCTAACACACAAATTATGCAATAAAATCAGTCAGCCGATACAGAAATCATGCAAGACAAGCAGTCAACTGACAAAGAAGTTGTGCAGGAAAGAGTTCAATAGCCTGAAGACATGGAATTAGAACATGACACGGTTACACAAGAACCGATGTCTTCAAAATTGGTTGTTTAAAGTGTTGTGAAAGAATTGAAAGAATCGGCCACTGTCACACAAGAACTAGTGCCTCTAAAAATATTTGTTGAAGCAACAGCTCAGACTGAAACTGCTGAAAACCAGGAAATGGAAGCTGAGACTGAAGCCGAATTTGTTGAAACACATGAGATGGAAGTTTATACTGAGGCTGAAACCATTGAAATGATGGAAGTAGCATTCTAGACCGAGGAGGAGGAAGCAATGGACCATATTCTAGATGATGAAACACAAGACGCAGCAACACAGGTAGAGGTTGCATAACTTCAAGAGATAGAAGAGGTAACACTTCTAAGGATTGAAGCAAGCATATGGAAGCATCATGCAAATCAACTTGAGAAATGTATGATTTCCCTTATAGCACATAAGAAGGCCATTTAGGAATTAAGGGAACAATGGCCCGAGGAAATCTTCTTCTCGAAAATTCGATGGGAAGACATGAGGGAGAAGTTGAAAGAGCTAAATAAATATGCGGCCATGGAGAAGAGTAAGATCATATTATCACTTTAGCTCAGGAATTATTGAGTTGTAGAGCCCCATCCTCGTCCTACACTTTGTTTTTATTTGAAAAGATGATTATGTTCCATATCAAGGCCCTGAAGGAAGGAAGACCCTGGAAAATTGTGACACCTTGTCAATTTTTGGAGACCTTTACCCAGAGTGAATTCTTGGAGCATAGTTTGCTATGTGAACTGCATTTGCATGATAGGGCATGCCCAATGGACACACAGGCTAATCCAGTCCCCCATATTGGGGACATTCATTTGAGGTCATTTTTGTTCTTTTGTCAATAATCATGTGTGTTGGTTGAGTGCCTCACAGGCTATCAGGAGAAATGAAGACAACTCCACCTTCTGGATTCAGGGAGAACCTAAAGCCCCTCTCTTTGTGATTGTCAAGCATAAGAGAAACTTACATTTCCAAATAAAGTCCAGTAGTTGGCTAAATTTTAACAAAATGTTATCTCTACCCGTATCACAATGATTTCTTGTCAGCAAGATATTGCCCTACAGGGAAGTATCTAGAGATGGGAATTTTCTCCCATAGCTCTTAGAAAAAAAGATCCTTCTTTCTTTGACAATTTTAAATATGCCCTGTCTAGAGTATCTGGTTATATTAATTGTATGGAGTCTTGTGGCCTAAAATGGTTGGGTCTAAGGTTCACATTCCCTCTTATTTAGTGGCCAGATAGGAACTATAAGGGAATCTACAAGTTGACCAAGAAGGATGAGAGAGACTGTTGGGGTACTCTAATCATGAGCAATGGATTTTTGCAATTGGAGGAGGAATGAGAGCCCTCATTCAACCTCGCCAATTTTCAAAGGAGGAGTCTTGAGTCTGATTCAAACTCAGACTAGTTCAATTTGTTGCATGAGGACATGCATCCTAATAAGTTGGGGGGAGATGTTAGGTCCTGAATTTGCCCCTTTTTTCCATACTATGTCCCATCCTTTTCCCCTGTTTTCACCCCGGTTTTGCAGAAGAACCCTTATCCTTTTCATACAAACCATAATAAATATATCATGTATAAATAATTATTTATTATTTCATTTTATGCTCAGTTTTATTTATAATCATGTCTTTTACCTATCATTATGCTAACCTATCCATGCTTTGAAAGAAAGATTCAAAATCACAGGTGGTGCAACTGCAACAGTTCGTTATATCCAGGTGGCGTAGCTGCAACAACTTGTTCTATCTAGAATATGGTCCCACTTGGATTCAACTACTTGCTTAAAATATGCGGCTGACATTAATGCAGAAGGAATCTAGGGGCTGCCTTCATGATTGAAACTAGACTCTCTGAGAATCTCTCGCAACTCATTGGGTGTGTGAGCTCGTGGAACAACTCGTAGTAAAAGTTCATCCATTCTCGAGTTGGTTTTATGCAAGGAATGGTTAGTTATAACTTCTTTGATGATTCAATAGCTTGAAGATCAAATATCTTCATGGATGCTCGAAATTTATGTAACAAACTAGCTTTCCTCTTGTATAAATATACACAGGCAGGGAAAGCCAAGGGTTCGCTCACGTTTTGTAAAATATAGCAGAGAGAATGTAACTATGACTGTAATTTTTATCCAATTAATAAAAGACTGATAATTCTCAGTACTTTCATGTTGAAACTTTCATGAGATTTCAATAGCATCTTTGTTTTAAGGCCAGGGCTTGCCTTCTACCAGAGTTGCTGGTAGTTTAGATGTTGTAGGTTATTTTATTTTTAAGTGTGGGATTTCAGTTTGATGAATATTTATGGTTGGATGTAATTTCATTTATTCAGTGATCACATGCATTGGTTTTCCTTTGTTTTGTTGTAGATGATATGGTGTGGCAGTCAACTATATTGTTAATCTTTCTTGTTATGCAATATGTGTTAGTAGATGTTACAGACTCACTTAGCCAATGTGTGTGCATGATTTATCTTTCTAGATTTTATTTGATTATCTAGATTGTCTTCTTTGATGAATTTATTGTTGATTGATAATTAGTGATCATTATGGCTTGGTAACTTAGACTTTCATTTCTGCAAGCGTAATTCTAGGTTAATTGACTTTCAGTTCTTAGATCCTAAAAGTTATATAGTAGCAGTTGAAGTCTTTTCAATTCCTAGATGGATAGTTTTACTTTGATTTCCTACAGGGGGTTAACTAGTCAGTTGAAGCAGTAATTAGAATTTAGTGACTTCCATTTTATTGATCAACTACTCAACATGTTTATGCATATACTTTGCTAATTTCCTTTGAGATAACAAACTTCCCTGGGTTGAAAATTAAGTATTGAACATTCTTCTTGTTAAGTAATTAATGAGTATATAGAGTTCCTAACACACCCTAGTAGGTAGCTTCCCAAGATACACTGCTCCTCAACATCTAATACCAACTGCAATAAGCATAGCCTATCTCAGGATAGAACAATAGTTTGATAGCACAATAGGTATACCATGTATCAAATACAATAAAGAGCCTATTCTAATGTACCTCAAAAGGTACTAAAACATATGTTTATCCACAAGCATAAAAATACAATAGGTATGCTAGGTACTTTAAGAGACCAATCAACTACTTACACATAGTAGCACCATCTAGATTTGATCCAGAATAAAGTTTCTCTAAAATGGAAAACATAGATCTTAAATCCATCATATACAACATTATACATAAAATATGTAATATCATGTAGAAAGAAAGTCTCATATTTTCTTTCAATCTTCAACATTTGTTGACTTCAAGAATATTCTTCTATCTTGAGAAGTTCTTTGTGAGATTTCTATTCTCTATGATGTTCTTCAAGGCATGATCAATTTCTTAGTTATTCTTCTTTTTATACTGCAGCATCCCAAGTACCTCTTTGAGATGTTTAATTGTTCTTTGGCAGTCCAGAATATAACTCTTCTATAGTATCAATGGTCTTTGATACTTTGACCATGTCTCCGCTCATGTGGATTCTCTCTGCAAGGTATCACATCCCCTAGATGCTTGAGTCATGTACCATGACTAACTGGTGAGGAATTTATTTTTTGCCACCTGTGAAGAAACATCAATACTCCCTCTTCAATTCGAGGATTTGTTTATGTACTATAACAAGCTTGAGATCTTCCAAATATAACTTAAACTTCATATTTATCTTGATATAGATGGCCATGGAATTTCAATCCATCATCTTGAAACAATTCAGGATCTCTGCTACACATTTTCCTTTAACTGAGGAAAAACTTATATGTTGATTTCCACACCTCTAATCTCAAGAATCATAGCAAGATTCTTGAATACTATTCTGAGATTCCTTCTAAATTATGAGCATCATGAAGGTATCACTTTTACAAGAGGTACATCAACCAATTACACTGGTTCTTCAGCAGTTAGCGAATATAGCTTCTCCCTATCATCGTCTAGATGTGAGAATCATAATATTCATTTTCCATCATGGAAAATTATGCTCATCCATGTTTGAATCTCTTCTTTGACACATGAATGTAAATGAGATAGAATATCTTTAGAATCTTCACATCTCTCATAATAGTATTAATCCATCTATTATGTCTTCTTCCCAAGAGGCATAGGAACCTCCCGAACTTTTCTCTTTCAGGATCAACCATCAGAATGACTCCACATTCATGTATTTATTTACTTGTAGGTCAGGGAATATGAATTTTCCCTAGAATACTAATTATTCTCATGATTAATAACTTTTCATAATTGAGAAATGTAATCACATGACAATTTTCAACATACTAGCAATGGTTCACACAGTTATGTACATAGATTAAATCAATGTTTCAACATAAGACCATTCATATGTCATGTTTTGTTTTGCAGCCCTATATCAGTCCAAAATTCATATTTATGAAATAAATATATAACCCCATATTCATATTTCATGAGGCAAGCATGTATCCCTCTATTTGATATATTATGGCCAATCATGTATGCTCACATCTTATGAAGCAAGCATGCATCCCTATATATCATGTATTATGAAGGAAGTTATAAGAATTATATCAGTCCTATATAATTATATACCATTTATACATAAGTATCATATTGTTCCTAAATCATTGATCACATAATATGGACTCATGAGATCATTAACATGCCAATAAAGACAGAAAACAATGTACATGCTCAATGCAAATCCAAGTCCAAGAATACATATCTCTATATTAATGAAACATATTTTAAAACAACTTTAGATATTATTTATAGCAGAATATAGAAATCAAAATATAAATTAATCATATTTATTGTTTTGTGTGGGATCCCCCTTGATCTCTGCACCCCTGCGGAAATAGTTGGAGTCCTTCTTTATTCACTGCAACTTTAAACACTGCAAAAACTTACTTCATTTATTAGATAGTGAGTCTCTACATTGGAATAAGGATCCCATGAAATGAAGAGAAAATTCTCTTCTCCACTAAAGGAAATATTCCTTTCGGATCATCCTCTTCCTCAAATGATTTCTTTTGAGAAGCTTCACCACCTTCTATGGCAGTGGATGCATGGAGCCTTCCTTTTTTCTTCTTTGTTCCATAACACTCTTTCGCAAAGTGGCCCTTATTTACACAATAGAATAATTCAACCTTTTATTTATCAAATTCCTTCTTGAACTTATTCTTCTTTTACTTAAATAATTTCTTGGGAGTGAATGGCTTCCTCCCTTTCTCCATTCTTGTTGAGAGGGAAATAGTCCCCTCTTTACTGCACACACCTTAATTTGGATGTGCCCTTATTCTTGGATGCAATCATGCCATAGTATTTCGAACTTGGGTTTCTATTCTCTTCCATTTACCACTACTAATAAATTCTCCCATGAGGAATGGAGTCCATCGATGGAGGTTTGAATAATTTCATCCCCATCTGTCACCAAATTGATGTATGAAAGCACTATGAAAGTGATCAAGAATGGAAGAACATCACAGAGAATGGAAAGCTCATTAAGAACTTATTGAGATGGTAGAATATTCTTGAAGTCAATAAATGTTGAAGATTGAAAGAAAAAGATAAGACTTTATTTCTGCATGATATTACACATTTAATGTGTTGTATATGATGGACATGAAATCCATAGTTTCTAGTTTAGAGAAACTGCATTATGGATCATATCTAGATGATTTTATTGTGATTAAGTAGCTACATGGTCTCTTAATTTACTTAGCAAACATGTCGTATTTTATGTATGTCACTAAGAATATGTTTGAGTACCTTTTGAGGTACCTTATAATAGGTTATTTATTGTATTTGATACATGGTAGACCTATTGTGTTCTCCATCTATTATTTTAACCTAAGATAAATAAATGTAAATTATGACTAGTACTATAAAAGAAAATGTATTACGTCTAGTACTACAAAAGCAAGGTGTATGTCAAAGAGTACTACAAAAGAAAATGTATTTTACGAATATTATTGCCTGCTGAGAAGTAGTGTAGTTTTGGGATGCTACCTACTTGGGTGAAAGACTTGAGCCTATTGTTATTAGGTGTTTTAAAATCAATATTTATGAGATCTCGGTGACTCATGTTATCTTGAAACAAATTAATATGAAGTATCACTTCATCGAAGTCATGGTCATCTAAGTAAAAATTAAATACATAACAACTGATGAGCAGATTGCAAATGTGCGGACAAACCGTTGTCAATGACAAAGTTTAATCCTTATGAGATAACCTTGATTTGGAAGAAATCACATGGTATAGAAAAGAACGTCTCCTTCACTGAGAGGGAGTACTGATTGTACAACATCAGGATAAATTCTCTAGACTTGTGGTTTGTATCAAGTCAAGACTTGTGGTTTGTATCAAGTCAGGACTTGTGGTTTGTATCAAGTCCTATCTATATCCTCATATGATTGAGGTGGTAATGCTTGTACTATAAAGTTTTATGGTTTGTATCAAGACTATAGAATTGTGGTTTGTATCAAGTCAAGTATTCTCATAGAAGGTACCCTATGAGATAGACCTCCAGTTATGGAGATGAGCTTGTGAGTAATTTCAAGCCGAGCCTTATGAGTAACATCAAGACTGTAGACTTGTGAGTAATATCAAGTCCTACTAATATCCTCATTTATTTAGGTGGCATACTTTACTTGGCAAATTGATCATACTATGTGATGTATTAGTATTCATGGTCATTGAGTGTTATAAGTCTCCTTTAGGGATTAGCTACCCTTAGAGTGAATTACTTTTGCATATGACTATATGGCCAGGGGTAATATATTTGATCATAAGTATGGAATAATACTTATGAGTATGATATGATAAGATGGATAGCTAAATACACATGTGTACCATACAGTAAATAATAAATGATAAAGCGATAAGCATAGAGAGAGAATGAATTTGAATTGCCTATGTATGCCTTCATGTGAACTCGAATTGTAAAGGCTTCAATTAAAGCCTTAGTTGTAAATAAAGTAAAGAATTTATCAATTAAATAAGGAATATCTCTGAGATCTATGCAAAGATAAAAATAGAAAAACAATGTAACTGAATAAGTAAAGACTTATGTGTTTTAGTTAATTAAAAGAAACTTACAGAGATCCATGTAAATGTTTTGCATGGATGGAAATAAGAGTGAAGTACTTATGACACTTAAGTTAGCATGTTAACTAAGTGCTCATGATTCAGTTAACTAAGAATATCCATGCAGAAGTTAATAATAAAAATTGTGCACTAAACGTGAAGCACCAAATAAATTCAGTTACCCTCCTAACTTTATGGCCGTACATTCAGTTAAAGATTAAAAGACTCAGTTCAAGTTAGCCAACAATATGTTTAAAAAATAATAATGAAAGGAAGGGTGCATATCATTTTTCATGCTAGGTGTTTTGGATTGTTATTAATATGATAGGCATATGGAAAGTTCAAACAATTGATTGCAGTGTTGTATTGGATCTCTCTTCTCTACTGTTGAGGTGACATCTCTTATCAGGCAATCTTCTTATGTGTTGTAAACCATTCTCTGCAAATCTATCTATCATACTCAAAGAATTGTTGGGTTTTTCATCCTCTGTGTTTGGAAGGTTTTTCCAGGGCATATATTGTCTCTTATGGTTGAATGATTTATGTGGCTGATTTTTCTTATGAGATTCATATATGTTATGATTGTTTAATAAAAATTTTGAAGTTCAATCATCTCCGATTTTTCTCACACATTCACAAATATATACCACCTCGCCTTAAAGAGAAACACTTTGAAGGATTTAAAGTCTATATCCAATATTTCTTCCAAATATCCATTGTACCTCAAACACAATGTGACCAGATGTCTATCACCCTTGTGGGAAATATTAGTAACCTAAAAAATTGTAGTGATACCACTATCACAAGTTTTCCTCTTGTCATCCATTTGTTTTGTGTGATATTTTATGTTGTTGCACCACATAGACTTATGATGTTTCACTTGCATTCTCAACATGTTAAAAATGGAATGCCAAGATTTGGTAAGTATATGTATAATATAATTTGCGAGAAGAAAACAATTATGGGATTTGAAAAATAAAAATAAAATTAGATATTTCATACATTTATATCTTTTGCACCATATGATATATCAATTTCCTGTTGGGTTAAATATGTATCATGATCTAGATAAGAATTTTTATCAAATTTTCCACCATATTACATGATAAGGCACTGTAAACTTTTTCACATTGTTCTTCCATCTCTTCATCCAATAAAGATTATTTGCAATGTATAATTGAATTTCATCCCACGCTATACTACCTATAACAGTTACAAAAAAAAAATAGTTAAACAAACAAGCTACTAACCAATTTACCAGAAGAATTTATGGAGATTTTAAATGCAATATAAGATTTTACCTTTCACTTTTCTCCATCTGCCTTTCCCCAACAACACAAACCCTTTAAATTTGTTGGTGGAATTAGCACCCCGAAGGAGACGCACATCCATATCACCCACTATTCAGGGTAAGTACTCACTAAAAATATATAGTGGATTGATATAGAATGTAGCCTTCAACCATTGATCCTTATGGATGTTCTTTTCATCTAACAAAGCCATTCAATTCCTTAAAGTGCCTCTCCACCAACCACATTGACCTTTTTGTGTAGGGTCCACATATTTCAATCTTTTCCACCAATGTATAAGGTAGTGTTCATGTTCATTGAAAAATGTTGGAGGAAGATACTTTTTCATATCACACATTAGTTGGGGAATTTCTCTTTTCCAATATTTTATATCTTGTTTATGTGTCTCTTTAGACAAGAACCACCTACAAGTGCAAAGAGATTTGATGTATCACCATTAGTATAAATAAGGCAAGCAAATAAACTATCAATTATACAATCAACCATTCAACTATAACTCTATACATACCTCATGCACTTGCTAAGATCACAAATAACATTATTTATGGTGTTGTCAAAGATATTAGGTAGAGCTAGGGTAGAACATACTACAACAAGGACATAACGTATATTACTAAAAAATAAGGTATAGATCATTACATATAATTGAAATGGAGATAACCATTAATTTATAAGATATAATGTCTATATCATAAAATAATCAAACTTGCAAAATGCCAAACATTTATAAATGTATGCCAATCTTGAGTTTTAGCCCCACTGAAATCACCTTAATTTGTTAATATATTACTTATGTTTGAAGCAAAACTAGTGGGAAATTTTACCTTTCGTACAACCTCTTTTATAGCAGCTCTCTTGATTCCTATAATACATAACCTATTTCAATCCTAATCATAATACTATGATCATTGTAACTCCTATAAAATCTCACCTTTATTAACCTTAATCTGTATCCCCTGTAAATATTATCTACCCTTAACCCTATAACCCTTTATTCCCATTAAACCCTAATACTACAACCCCCGACCTTCATAATACCAAAATTATAACTCTAAAACATTATCCTTATAACTACCACTATCAAATAATAACTATACCTTGTATAAAACCACATCCCCAACTCTTATAAGCTCTAATCCATATAACCCCAATAAACCTTAGTCTCTATAATCCCCAATAATAGGAGTGTTCCCCCACATACCTAAAACTACTAACACATAATATTTTATAACTATAATACCCATTAATACTCATAACCACTAACATCAAACTACTAATAATTAACACATATAAATTCAAACGAATAATCATTCATGTGAAATTTAAATCATAAACTATATTTATACTAATAATAAATATCATCCCTTTTTATGGGGTTAAATGTTTAGGGATTAGTTGGTTTATGATTGAAGGGTGAATGGTTTTAATGGCTTAGGAGTTAGGGTTTAATACCTCAAGGGTAAAGAGGTTAGGGGGTTAGGGGGTTTATGGGTTACAGGATTCAGGGGTGAGGGATTAATGTCTTAGGGGTTTAGGGGTTAGGGGATTGATGGATTAGGGGTTTCGGGTTGTAGGTTAAAGGTTTAGGTTTTAGGGTTTAATTTATTATGGGTTAAGTAGTTTAGGGGTTAGGGGTAAAGTGTATTAAGAGTTTAGGGGTTAGGGGTTAGGGTTTAGGTGATTAATGGGTTTAGTGGATTAAGGGATTAGAGGTTAGGGGTTTAAGGGATTATGTTTTAAGGAATAGGAGATAGTTTACCTAACTTAATACTAATGATGATATTAAATTTATTAATAGAAACTACTCATTTCTTTGATAAAATTTTATGGGCACTATAACTATAATACTTAATACTTATAACACCTAAACTCAAACCATAATCATTGACACATATAACTTCAAACCAATAATAAATCATGTAAGATTTAAATCCTAATATATTTATCTACTAATAATAAATCTCGTCCCTTGTTATGGGGTTAAGGGAATAGTATTTAGGGGTTTTATGGGTTAGGTTGTTAAGGGATTAGGGTTAAATGAGGTTAAGGGATTATAGATTAGGGGGTTCAAGGATTAGGGTTTTATAAGGGCTCAAGGGTAAATGGTTTAGTGGTTTATGGGTTAGGAGGTTGACAGATTAGGGGTTTAGGGTTTAGGGTTTATTTAATTAAATTGTACCTTCGTTATTTATTTAGTGATATCTCTTAAGTGTTACTTCAACATATTATCAAAGGATTGGCATTATATCCAAAAAATTTATGACATGATTTTTGAAAAAGTAAATATATGATTTTTTATTTGATTTATAATTTATCAACATGGATCAAAAAAAAAATTTCAATGTGGTTAACAACCCCCATGGGTTTCTACAACCACGGGAAGAAATCACAGGGGAGCCACCTAAATGGGCATCATGGATAAAATATTATATAGATGGAGAGAGCCATTTTTATCATAATTTGTTTTGAAAAATAAAATTGGTTATTTTTCTTTCTACTGATTTAAATTAATTTTTAATGATAAAAAGATATGTTCATTGGCATTAAATTTCACTATGATTCACAAATATATGTTTATGGCAGTCCTACCAATATTTCACTATATTATAATTTATAATATATGTACTTTAGAGTCACTATTTCAATATCATGTATAAAGTGATCACTAGATATATCGGTGTAATTCTACTATGTTAGTTTGTGTGGAACTCCATTTTTTCAATCATTCTAAACCTCAATATAAAGCTATTAAATATTTGAAAAACTTAATAATAATAATAATAATAAAACATGCCTAGTGTTTCTTAAGTAATGTTGGGTCGGTCTGCAACACATGGTATCAACAACTATTTGACATATAACAAACATTGATTTATTGTTGATACCATGGGTTGTACATTGACCCAACATTGTTTAAGTGACATTTGTCTTGTTTAATTTTATTATTATTATTATTAATCTAATGTACCTACTTTGATCTACCCTACTACTAATCATAATTAAAATTTGCCAACTTAAATTTAGTGTACTAGGTAAAAGAAAAATGGAGGGGGGATATTTTGTTGAGGTTTATTTTCTATAGTAATGGAAATTATGTGACTCTATTTTTTTCTTGAGAGAGAAACTTTTTCCTCAAGGTCCCTTGCATTCTACACACCATACCCAAACATTTTTTCATTTTCCTACCAGTTAGATAGTTTTATAATACTTATATTTTTCACTACAATTGTTAATCTTGATATTCTTTCATTATGGTCAATTCTAATGAGGAAGAATAATTAATTCTCTAAAAATTGATTGTTGTGAAAATAAGATTACTACATTACATGATATCACTTCTTCGGTCTAGAATGCTAATACAAGTCTTAAGGAGTAAGTTGGTCTGTGCATGGAAATTAATATTTTCCTCCAACCCTAAGTTTATGCATTACGATTGGGTCCTATAATAGCTCTTTTTTTACCACACCCATTATATATTTTTTCCTTCTCCTACTCCATTTCCCCAAACCATATATATGTTTTACCTCAAGTTTAGTATAAAATATTTACAGGTATGAATAATTATTGTTTTATTCTATTGATGCCTAAGATTGTTATGGTTAGAACTGTGTCTCTTGAATTGTGCTAATATGTCTTGATTTTATAAAGATAGCCCAAGCCTTGAGGAACACAGGTGTAGAAACCCTCTTAGTCTGGAGAAGAAAGGAATATTTGGTACAAGTTGTTACTCTTCAGTCCCGGTTCCATATCCTGAGTGGAAAAAGTGATCATCACTCCACGTGGTAGCTGCAACAGAAATCAGTTGCAACAGCACACCATTGCTTAGGGAATAGATGCAACAGACAGGGCATCTTCCATCTAATTGATTTCGTTTGATCCATTAACGGCCAGAACAACAACACTCCCTATATTCCCTATCTCCATTCAATTTCACTCATAGTTGTAACAACTTGTTGTAAAAGTAAGCCTGAAGATCGTAGATCTTCATGGCTGCACGATATTAGTGGGTGAGGATTATGTTGTTCATGTATAAATATGGGAAGGAAATCTGAGCCTAGGGTTGGTTGATTTATTATTATATTATGTGAGCCGTGACAGAGATTTGTCACTCTAATTTACCATTTTAATACAAGGAGCAAGATTCTTCATATTTCTGCATCTTAATTTGTGTTAGTCCCGGCATCTCTATTCAAAGGTTGGGCCCACCTTCCCATAGAGATTGTTGAGTTAATTAGATTATTTTATTATTTATGTTGTGTGGTGTAAAAATTAAATTAGATGCATTTACATTTAGTTGCAACAATAATTTGATCATTGTGTTTCCTTGGATAGTTAATGTTTGCATCCTGATTAAGCTATAGCTGTGTGGTGTGACAGTTGACTATGTAGGATAGCTTCCTTTATGCAATGTGTGCCAATAGTTGTTACAGTCAAGCTCAACTCTAGTTTAATTCTATTATTTGTCTTTCTTTGAATTTATTAAACTAGTCATATTATTATTGCAAGTGGTGTGATCCTTTCCTGTTATTTATAATTTGCATCATAGATTATTGACAGATCTTAGTTGAGTCTTGGTAGTTTGATACTTTTATAGTTTACTTTCTGCAAGAGTACATCTAGCTTAATTCTTTCTAGATCTGTAATTGTTAGAGTAATGATTGTAGAAGGGTAAATGTATTTCTGAATTTTTAGATGGATAAATTAGGTTAGCTTTAGCCATGAGAAGAGTTTGACTAAGTAGATAGGAAGGACAATTAATCTTGCATTCATTCAATCAGCTGCTTAAGTGTTTATGCATAGATTGTGTTAATTATCTTTGAAACAAAAGATTTCCTTGGGTTGACAATTCATATTGAGAATTTTGTATGTTAGTTTCAATTAATTAGCATATAGTGTGACCAAAAATTACAAGAATATATTACTCATCTCTATGAGTAGGTTTAATTTAGGATAGCAATGTTAGGTTCTTTGATGGAAATCAAGGTTTGAAGAATGATCATGGTATCGTGCTTTCTCAATTTTCCAAGAAGGATGAGTCCATTCACAATATGTGTGATAAACTCAATCAACAACTTGCACAAGAACTAAGTGAATTAGGAGCTAATAAATATCAATTAATGGATTGTAATCACAATTTTCAATGTATTTTGAAATATATTCTAGTCTTGTTGTTTTTCTTTCCAAGAAATATATTAAACAAGTGGATAGAAAAAATATTTGTATTTATGTGATGAAAGAAACCTTGAATAATTCTTATCAATGTCTCAATTTTGAATTAGTGGGAAACGAAGGGTATTTGACACTTTCCAAAATGATATGCAACACTCTTTTGATGCTACTTTTTCTCCTACGTTGTTTTCCACTCATGAGTTGTCTTATCCTAATTTTTAGAAGCATAATAAAGAAATTTGTTCCAAATTGATTTGATACAAGGGTTATGTCAGTGGTGGACATAGTAAGATAGAGGACATATAATTATCCCTCATATCATGCCTAAGATAAGTCTAGTGTGGGAAATCCTTTTTTTTTGAGACTTCATCATTTGATGCAAGTCATATTCACTCTTATATTATTGATTTGGAAAGCACCTGATTCTATATCATCTGCTAATGAGTATATTGGGTTAGCAGTAGGTTCAATAATCCTTGGTGTTCCCATTTAATGTATTGTTGGATGTACTTGATAGAGTTGATTTAAAAAAAATGTTAATGCATTATATATATAGGGTTAGTGTGTTGACCCATACAGTATATGCTAAGTTATTAAAATAATATAAATGGGCAACCTTATAAGGAAGTTTAGAGACCTTATATCAAATGTATTATAACTAGACCATGATAAGATATTAAAATTATCTACAGTTGATGCTCTAGTTGGGTTAGATTAATTTATTTTATTTCCTAATTTTGACCTCAACTGCAATAAATATTTAAGAAAAACGTATGTTTAATTTTTAATTGAAATCAAAGTAGTAACATCTACAAAATTCCAAAAGAAAATAGAAAGCATTTATAAGTGAGATGAAGTAGACATTAAATATATTTAATAAGTAGGTTTTCAATACTGCAAGGTACTAATCACCTAAACTATAAGATGTCAAAGTCTAAGAAGGAATACACAATTCTAGTTGATTGAAAAGAAATTGACACTTGTGCATAAGTAATGAGCTAAGTGTATATTAAATTTTGTGGACTCCATTGGAATTTAAATGAGTGGAGAAAAGACTTTGAACATGGTTTAAATGGTCTTAATTTGTTATATACCAAAGGTTTTGTTACCTCAAATGATGGAAAAAATGTATAACATAACTAGGAAATATTTTGAAGAATTTCTATTGAATTTTGCAACATATAAAAAAAGTTAATTGCGTTAACAAAGTTATTTTTTAAGGTCTATGGATAAGGAGAACAATTGACCCAACTGATTCTTGTGGATATATAATTGATTTAGTTTTGAATAAATATGGCACATCAAGGATGTGCATGGACTATTGGATCTTAAAGAAAATAACAATCATGAACGCTTATCCATTACTACACATCAAAAACATATTGGTTCTTAACAAAATGGATTGTTGAGGCAATATATTTAGAAAAGCACTATCAAATTTGCACAAAGGTTATAAGTACCGCCAAGTTTTACTATGTATTGTGTTGGAATCCTTCAAATTCTACCTATGATACTCATTTACTCATAGATTCTTGGTTTTATATGTTTATATCAATAATTGTGTACAATGTAAATGATTTATATTAAATACCATCTTGCATGCATTTTTTAGGTATGGGGAAATGGGGAAGATAATTATTTGTTTGAATTCCCTAAATATTCTAAGCATAATTATTTCATAGCAAAATATCAATAAAAGCTTCAGATGATAGAAGCAGTGCATAATTATTATTTTTTAAACCTGATATTTAAAAAAGGAAAGGAACTATCACCCATATACTATTTAGAAATTCCATCTTGTCTCTTCAATAAAAGAGAATAGAAGGTGCACATGTTATGTGAATGCCTTATATGTGTGCATAACCACATTAGGTTAGGTTGTTAGGGGTGTGACTTAGGTTAGTTTCTTAGGTGGATTACATGGATTAAGTTGGTATCTTAGGTGAATTAGGTGTGTATATTAGCATTGACACTTTGAAATTATGTGTATCTTACTAGTGGCATGCGGGTAAAAATACCGATACTTTAACTCATTATCTAATGTGAACTATCCAAGAAATTTATCTAATGTCAACTATCCATCTAAGTTACATAGAATATGAGAATCAATTCACCATTAAGATCTAAATAAAAAAAGGATCTTGAATTCATAAGGGAAATCATAGTAGTACCCAATTTGAATCGGTTGATCAATTTATAAAATAAGATATATTACATATCCATATTAGTTTAATCTTGAACTTGATACAATTCAACATTCGACTCATGAATATTACAATTTGTGTCCAACCCTTCAAAATCATTGTAGGGATTGTCAATAAAAACATCTAGGATGCATAGCACTAAGTAATCATCATCAAGATGAATAATAGAATGCAATGCAATGATTGTCTAGTCAACTTGATTCACCTCTTCGTCCAAGTACACTTCTTCCTAGTCCTCCCATGCATGTTCTTATTCTTCTTCACAAACATCTTATTCATGAAAAATATAATTTGCAAGCCTTCCTCTTAGATAAAATTTAACAACAAATGACCAACCTTCTCTACTTGGTACCTATGAATAAAACACTTTCTCACATTGAGTTGGAAGTACATATGGATTTGTACTCATCTCATACTATGTAGTATTAATTATGGTAAATCCATTTTCATGGTCAATAATATTCCTTTCTTTACATTTTAGCAATAGTTTATGCCACTTGGCCTTAAATAGAACCACTTTGAAGGATTTAAAGTCTATATCCAATATGTCTTCCAAATATTCATAGTACCTCAAATATGGCACTAGTTAGCAATGGTTCACCCACCTACTAGTTCCTTGGGTTGGGGAGGAGGCATTAAATACTGCAATAAGGGATATATGGGACTCAAGATAACCTTAGTTTTTCATTTACACATTAAATTGGGTCATACAAATAATAAATATGGAGAAAATAAAGTGGCATTGATTCATGAGGACATTTGGAGGTTCATAGAGACCTTGGGTGGCTAGATTCTTCCTTACACATATCATGACTTAACCCCAAATTTGAAATTATGAGTAATGGAACACTATTGTAAGGTGAATATGTTTCAAGTAACATATCATGAGCCCAAGGATTCTAATATGTGAAAATCAGTAACTCCCCATGGAAGAGGAAGAGGCTAGGTAGAAACTAGGTGCCACTTGGAGAGAGATTCCCTGTGTTTTATGACAACAATGATGGAAGACTTATGAAAAATCAGAACTGAGTGTAGACCTAATTGAATACCTATGACAATATGACATGTCAGGGCTAAAAATATCCACCAACAGGGCTCACTTTGGGTTTCGTGGCAGCAATTTGAATTTGGAGGAAGATGAAGGGTTGAGGAGAAGGACAAGTGTCATGGAGGTTACTAAACATCAAGGATGAGTTAGAGGAAGCCTATGGGAGTGAATTCGACCTTGGAGGACCTTATGAGGGTTATAAAAACATTTCATTATTTATTATATTGGATTTTATCATTTGATAATTTATTTTTGGCATTTTGGAAAGCACTAGCTTGTCCATTGCACGGTGAGTGCTCACTTGCCCTGCTAGTGAGCCAATTTCAAGAGAGTTAGATTCTCATACAAGTTGGTTGTTGGAGAGGCCACCTTTAAATCTCATTTGGATATTAATGGAGTTTTTTTATTGCATATAGGAGTTTTCTACTATTCGTGGCCCGTCTTTCCTCCCATTCTCTCAATCCCTACTTCAATATTTCCATATTTCTCTATGATGGCGCACTTGTGCGAATGGTGGTTGCACCTTGTTGAGTCCAGTTGATGCCAAAGAATGGGTGAATTATTTATGGCTATGTAATATTTCTCCCATCCTCTCTGTAAATCTAAATTATCATAAATTAATATCAAAATGTCTACATTTCCAAGCTATGGTGTGACTAGTTTCCATGTGTTAGTTTCCCATTTCAATGGAGTTGTATATCTGATTTGTGTTGCGACTTGGATATTATTTTGTATGATTTTGGTGAGATATTTATATTATTTTAATGGCATACATTCCATATTATCTGTTCTTAACCATTATATATACCATTTATGAGCCAAAGTTAAGCTTTTACATGTCATTTCCCTCAAGAAAATATCACTGAATTTATGAATTCGAATATGAATATTTGAATATATGTTATATAAATAATATCCATATAAAATTACAGTAAATTTATTATAATATCATCCCCCATACTCTTTTTTAAAATTTTTTAGGGTCGCATAGGAGTTGGAGAGCCATTTCTACTCACACCCTAGGGGGAATTGCACCACAAATTACTAGTAATTTTACCATTTATTCCAATGTACCCAAATAAATTTGAATATATATATATATAAACTATTAAAAAGTGACCATATATTCAATTTATTGGTCTTAATACTCACCATATTATTCCCTACCAAATTTGAGACCCTCTTGTGCCATTCGAATCCCCTAGAGTCAAGACTAGTCAAGACAATTTTTCCCCAATTTTTTCCTTTTTATGGGATTTTAAAATTGGGTCATTACAAAATCAGATGTGATTATATGTTTTCCAACCCTATGGTAAATATTTTTAACCTATAAAATTTCAAGTATCCCACTGCCACAAGTTTTCTTCTTATCATCCAATGGTTTGGTGCGATACTTTCAGCCATTCCACCACATTGATTTATGATGTTTCACTTACATGCTAAAAATGTTATAAATTAATTGTCATTAATTGATAACTATATGTATGAAATAATTTTAGTGATATAAAACAACACAAAAATGGCATTTGAAATGTAAAAATTAAAGTAAAATATTGCTTACATTTCTATATTTTGCACCGTGTACTAAATCAATCTCCTTCTAGGTAAAATTTGTATCATTATCCAAATAAGCTCTTATAATCATATTTTACACCCTAGTACATGATAATATATGGTAAACTTCTTTGTATTTTTCTATCCATGTCTTCATTCAAACAAAGATTATTTGCAATGCATAAATGGATGCATTCCCCCTCCCCACTACTTAGATGAAGAAAAAAATTATATTTAGTGAACCTTATAAGCTTCAAAAAGTATGTACGAAGATATTAAGTATAATAAAATATGTTACCCTTCACTTTTATCTATCTACCTTTACCCAAAAACACCTCCCCTTCAAATCTGTTAGTGGAATTGACAACCCAAAGGAGAGGCACATCGATATCACCCTCTACTTGGAAAATACTAACTAAAATATACAATGGATTGATATACAATATATATAAACTTCAACCGTTGATCCATTTGGAAGTTATATTTTTTCTAGCAAAAAACTTCAATGCTTTCAAGTGCCTCACCACCAACCACATTAACATTGTGTGTGTGTATCCACATATTTCAATCTCCTCAAATAGGTGTATGAGGTAGTGCTCATGTACATTAAAAAAACTTGGAGGTAGATACTTTTTTGTTTCACACATTAGATGGACAATTTATGTATTCTAATACTTGATATATTCTTTATGGACTTATTTAAATGAAAACCACCTACAATTGCAAAAAAAATAGACGTGTCAACATTACAATATATAAGGTAAGAAAATAAAATACTAACAAGTTCTACAATTAACAATTAATTTATAACTTTTACATGCCCTGTCTACTTGTCGAGATCATATATAACTTGCTTTATTTTACTGTCAATTTTGTTTTGGAGAGGTAGTGGTAAAACATACTACAACAAGGAAGAAAGATTTACCATTTAATTCTGATTAGAACCGAACATATATTACTAAAAAATAATGTATATGTCATAAGATGGTAAATATTATAAAATGTCAAACTTTGCCTGTTGGGATTCTATTTCCTATTATAGTGATCACGCATAAGTATTGTTATAGTTAAACATTATTAAACAATGGAAAAAAAAACACAAACACATAATACTTAGAAGTTTACCCTAGAAAACCCTCTACAAGGAAAAACCAACAAACCAATGAGCTTTACCACTCATCTATTATCAAAAATCTGAACTAGTGTTTATAACATCGATGTACAAAATCACTATAGCTCAAGAATGAATTCACTTACACTTGCAACTCACACAAGTTCTCTTACAAGTGTTTCATTCAATTATCCTTTCACATTACATTCTATTTATAGATGCAATACTCTAATTCATGATAACCAAATTAATTATAGCTAATTTCTCCATTAATGTAGATCCATAAATTCCTAACAAATTTCAGTTATTCTGTTACAGGTGACTTGACTAAATCAACCTTGGTCAATCGTAAGTTGATCTTCTCATCATCTAAATGTTCATCAAATTCTTTCTCACTTTATGTTCATCGAATTCCCATCGGCCAATCATCATTATCAACGTGTTGTCTATTCTAGTCTGTTAATCGACCAAACTAACATCATCTCCCAACTTCAATTTGAATCAACTATTTTAGTCTTCCCATCAAATAAACTTCCATCATCTATTGACTTTAATTCCATTCGACTATGGACTTTGAACATTCATTAACATGCAAAGAATATAACATTCCCAATTCTCCAAATTATTTTTTTATTTTCATACATAGGAGATTTCATAACTTTAGTTCACTTGAATAGGCTTGACAAGCCCATTGTTTTACTAGACCAGGTAAACTTCTTGGTTCTCATATGCTTGGTTAGTGAGTCTCTAGTATTCTCTAGTATTCAGTTCTCCACCATTTCTCTCACAATTCAACCTAAAATCTTGTTTCTTAAACCTAAAATTTGAACACAATCTTTGCAACCATACTACCTATTTGTTTGAATGAGTAGTTTCCATGTATCCAACTTCAATAGTCAGCAATGAAACAAGTAACTAAATATTACTCATCCAACTGACTTCCCCACCATATAATTTGAAAACATATCCATTTTTCTACCTTTTATAGTCGATATCCCCAACCTAGTCGGAGTTGAAAAAAACATGTATAGTTATTGTTTTATTTGTTTTAGGTTTTCCTTGGTGTTAGTCACAATCAGACAAACCTAGGGTTCAAAAGGGTTCACCAAGAAGTACCCTACAATCATTGCCTTATTCAATATTTTGAATATATAATAAATTCTCGCCCAAGTTGTGTATAAGAATCATAATCACATCAAAAGGGCGCGCAAGGAAATATGGGGGATTACTCTCCATTTACTTAAACATTCATTTACTCATGCATTCACTCGAGATAGTAAAATGTTAACCATACATGTCCTTATACAGAGCATACATTCATACACAGTACAAGACAAGAAACTACACAATGTAGAATAGGAGGAACATGATTTCTATTATCATTAAAAAAGGATTGAATACATTCTACATGCCTTGGCTAGAAGTCCTAAAATTTCCATCTCTATCTCAACAGCTTAGGTCTTACAATATTACAACATCAACATCGATATTAACCTTGGCAATGATCAGTCCCCACCCTTTACAAAACGTTCCTATAAATAGGATCATGCTCCCTTCCTGGGTGCTAGTCTATGCACGACTTTTGTGGCATTTAAAATTCCAAGCATAGACTATCCTTGGTGTGTGGCACTATTTTCCCACATGTTGGTGTGTTTTTTCTTTCCAGATAGATTCTTTGGAACACGACCACTTTCCTCAAAACATGGGAGCCAATAGGCCCAAAACACTATGTTTTTCTTTCCCTTGAGCAAATCTTCAATATTTGGGTACTACTCGATCCACTAAAGGTGGAACTTCAGTGATTTTTCTATGAATTCACCCAACCATGTATTCAGCTATTCTATGGAGTGTAGCAATACATCAAAGTCATTCTAAAATTTGTGAATTTCATCTGAAGTAGCATATTGCAGCTTTGGGTACTTAATTTCTACCAATTTAATGGATTTCTTGTATTATCATGAACCTCTGTTATCTTCAAGTACTCATTATCAGCTTTCTCTTGGAACTATAATACTTGACTAATCACTTGTTTTGTTTTGCATGATTCAAAACTATCATCTCTATCAAGGATGATATTTCGGTCATAGCCTCCATCTATGCAGACATTGGATATTTGTTAATGATTGTCTTTTATTTTTCACTTATTCTTATGATGTCTTTATTTGTTTTTATTTATTTGAGACTTCAACTGCTACTTTCATATGGCTCCATAACTCGAACCTGGTGTCTAATAATTGAGAGAGACCTTATAGTTGAGTCTTAGCAATCTCAAATATTTCTTGTGCTTACACTATCTACTTCTTCAACTCCATTTGTTTGGGAATCTCTATTGTGTTCCTTTGTTCTTTCAATATTTCATTATGTGCTCCCAGTCCCTAGATGAGTGTCTTTATCTCCTCACATTGTGCATAGGATGAATCCTATGCATGCTCTTCTATCGTTTCCTCATGTGCTAGCATGTAAACATCTTCCACAACTGTGATTGGAATTTATTCTCAACCCCCTCTTTGGCATGTCTATCTTGAATATCATTGTAATATTTGCCTAATTCTAGGTGACATGTTCCCATTTCCTTGTTTACTACTGCAATGTACTCTTGCAACTATTGGAATGAGACTTTTGAGAGGTCTACATCAAATCTAGAGCAACTTGTAGTTAAGGATGATGAACCCTCCATGTCCATGAACTCCAAAATCTAAGGATATATAGTAAGAACACTATTCTTTACCATTTGTTTAGAATGATTATCCAAAATTGATCCATCCTTTCATGCAGTATCCTCTATATCCATATATGAACCTTGTTGGATTGAACCTCTCAATTGTAGCTTTGATTTCAACTTAGATAATTTCTAAGCCAAATCCAATTGAAGTACCAACTACTATGATACTCATACCATGCCTGAATTAGGGAACATCTAGTAAGGTCATAATCCATATCTTGAATAACTTCTTCTCCCATTTCTTAGCAATGACCTTCTTAGTACCATCTAGTTCCTCAATAATTTATGCATAGTTTGGGACTTACAAACTAGGAAAACTACAACATATTACAAATTAAAATCTAAAAATTTCATGGAAGGGACCTTATCGAGCAATGACACTCTAATTTCAACCCTAGTATCTATTTCCACGACTAACATCTCAACTTCCTTGATTTCCTTAGCTTTAGGGCATGCTTTGTGTGTTGTAATATCAACATGGTAACACATGTATCTACTACCTTTCAATTATTTTCTATGAAAAGTTTGCTCTCTAGTATATCACCATGTTCACTACTACATAACTCCTCAATAGAACTGAAATGTTTGCCTTCGCTTCACTGGTTTTAATTGAAACTCTTCCTTAATTTTCCCATCCCAATGTCATCATTGCATACTTTTCATTTCATGACTCCTGATGCGGCTCCCACAATCATTCTGATTTACCTTTTTGGTACACGTTATGTCCTTCCCTTTAGCAATGATTAATTGAACTAACCACATCATGATCTTTTATAATGACTACCATTCCTTCCATAAATGTAGCAACCCACTACATTGTGTCATTTATTTATTTAAAATTCAATTCTAACTACTTTGATGCAGTTTCCAACTAATAAACACTTTCAACCATAAATAGAAATAGCTTGTACTTTCCACTACCTATCTAATCATCCTAATTGTTATCTTTATGACCCTTGCGGGTCCTAACATGATTTATGTATGTTGTGATATACCATGCCCTTTATTGGATCTCCCCATGATACCTGCCACTTATACTTTAATTTAAATCATAAGAAATTACCTAGGATTCTATTACATATCAACTTTGACAGATTTATTCGACACTAACTCGTAGCTCTATCATACATTATTGCTTTTATGATTGAAAAGGACTTACATATATTCTTGTCCATGTGGGTCATTATAGGGATTGAGCCAACTCCCATTGATAATTCCTTTCATTGGCTAAATGATAAGAGTGGAAAGCATCGTTGTGTCAACGTCTCTTATGAACAATATGTGGATGGATCCAATCACATCATTCGTAAATTCCTTTGGTTATTAAGAAACTTTCTATTATACATTAGGACCAATTCTCTAGGTTCCAAAATATTGGTCTTGATGTTTATTACATGCCATGCATGTTTCCTTTTTTTGCTACCAATTGGTTGAAATATGTGAGGAATGGATCCTCTTCCAACTATGATTAATTCATCTAACCAATGATAAAGGGAATCATCATCTGTCATCCTTGTACCTATGGAAATGCACAGGCTCATAATGATGACCAAAGAAACATTACCGCACCCTTACCATATACTAGCCTAAATGGGGTGTTCTTAGTGAGCCTTTTTATTGTCACAATAATCCCATAACAAGGCTGGAATGTGTTGATCACATTCATCGCGTTGCACATTGCATATATTCATAAGAACTTGCTCCAAAATATTGTTGAATGCTTCAACCATACCATTTTCCCGAGGATGGTAGAAGGTTCTCTTTAGACGGTAAATCATGAATTCTTAAGTGAGAACATAGATATTGAATTTCAGGAAATGGGTTCCCTGATCACTCATTAGTACCTTCTAGAAACCCAACCTGTTTATTATGTTCTCTAAGATCAAACCGTGCAGCTATCTCTGATTTGCAGTCCTTTACTGGATGCATCTTCTAACAAGCATGTCAAATAATCCGTTGTGGTAATAATATATCACACACCATCTCTTTGCACAAGAAATTCAATAGGTCCAAGAATTCGGTGGCCCACTTCTTAAAAAGTTCAAGTGCAGTCATGGGGAAGAAAGGAATCTCATCTTTTCTTGATGGATTTCCTATGCATTGGAAAATGTCACATTGGTTGCAATATAATTTTGCTTCTTGAAAGAGTGAGGGCCAACATAATATTGTGCATAATACCTTTTGATAAGTTGTATTCCCTACAATGTTTCCACCAAAGACACATCCATGAGCTTCCTATATGTAACACCCCGGTTTCGACCCCATGGTATTAAATTGCACATGATGTAAATATTGTATTAAATAATGGTGTGGAGCTCAAGGAAAAGGACCCACCATGGGTTTAGTGTTTGATGTTTCGACGACTAAAATTGATGCCAATGGTTTATGTGCTATCCAGGCACAATGTGTTTTGAGAGATCATGTAAAATGCAAATTAATAAAAATACCATGACTAGCTAGACGCCGCAACGTTAAAGAGATGGGGCCATGAATTCACAAGGAATAGGGAAGGGGAACTATTCAAACCTTGAGCCTATGAGGAAAATCCAAATGTCTAAGATAAAAACCCATAAAGTTGTCAACTACCATTTTTTGTCTTTTTGTGCCTAGTCATTGAAGTGGTTGAAGAAATTATCTCCCTGGGATGGGAAAGGCATGGAGGTCAAATTCGAATTTGGGAGGTCACCCATTTTTGGAAAGTGTGTTTTTTACTTGTGGGGCAAGTAAAATCTTGGGAAGGCATGCCCAAGCCATTATGCACCCATGAATTTCATTTCTCACCCATCCTCATGAAGTTTTGGCTCCCTCACGCAGGAGGAAGAGACTGAGCTCTCTTCTCTATGGTTTGGTTGTCGTTTCCTTCCCTTCTCCATACTCAAAATGTATTTTGGGTGTTGCTGGGGTGAATGGGAAGGAAGGGGCCACAATTTTTGGGTTTGAGGAGGCCATTTTTTCCCCTGTGAGAAAGTTGGGAGTTCTCCTCCACATTTTTCTGCAATTTTCCTATTTTCTCCAACCTGGGAAACTCATTTTTGGGTTTCCAGCGAGTGGGAGAAGAGACCCACTAATTTTGGGTGTTGTTGAGTTTGTTTTGGCCACATTAGGGCCATAAATGAATATGGAAAATTGGATTGTTGTCAGAGGGATGTTTTCCCCATTTTATTTTGTCAGTTGTAATTGCAAATCTCGTTTTTGGTAATGTGCAGCAGATGGGAGAATAGATCCGTAGTCTGAGGGTTTTATGAGGCTGTTTTTACCTCTGTGAAGCCCAAGAACGTTTCCTAAAACCATATTTCCTCATGCTGGGTTGTTTTCCCCAATTGCCTTTTCTGTTTTGGTTCCTAGGAACGTTTGTTCATATCCAATAGTTGTGTATGACTGTGTGTTTGATGCGAGTGTGGCTTCACTGGATAAGTCCAAGGAACTCATGTGTTGCTGGTTAGTATCCTTAGCAGCTTGTAAAACCCAATTTATTATTGGCTTGGCTAGACAGTTTGCGAAACCCAACAGTGTGTTGGCTTGACTGTGGATGTTTTGGTTTTGTGCTATGTGTGAGCCTGCTATTTCCCTAGTGCCTTGTGAAATCATGCCCAGCTCAGGGGTGGTAGTGATGCTGAGAGATTGATGAGCACAATGGCCTATGGTTGGGTGGAACGTTGTAGCGATGTAACTAGTTGTGGGCCAACTTGTTTTCTAAATAAGTATTCTTATGTATTTAATCTCTTCAATAAATTGTTTATGAATTAAAATGAACATGATGAATGCATGAATGAAATAAATGTGTTTTCTTCCACTATAGATTGCATTATGCACCTTTGTATGTTTCTATATTAATGCATTTTATTTTTATGTTTATGATCATGGGGCTAGATTGCCCAGTTTGACCACAATAGTATGTGTAGGTCACGTTCTCTCCACTGTGGGTATGAGAGGTGGGGATGTGACACTATAGTATGGCAAATAATTCATGTTTAAATACACACTTGCATGGTATTCCATCATCTCCCAATTTGTAGAGTTGTCCTATAATCAGTTGGAAGTTAGTGTCCCTTGTAACTAGCTTCCTTTGTTATGGAACTTAGTATTTTGGAGCTCTATATATCACTGGAATGTTTTGATATACTTGAAATGGTATGGAACTTCTTTAATATGGAACACAAGTGCCTATGGAATATCGTCATCCCAAATCCCTCCTACTTTGCCAGACACAATTCTAGATAGATGGTTTAGCTCAACGTTATACTTTTTTCATTTTACCAATACCTTGAACTCAAATTCTTGAAATAGTAGCATCCATCTGGAGATCCCCCCCCCCCCCCCCCCCNGAAATTTTTTGGAGTGCATATACCGTGGTGAGGCTTTCATTCTATATGGCCATGTAATTTCTCTCAATTAGGGAATATTTCCTATTGGAAAAGGAAATGGGGTAGTCAATGTTACCTTAACCTGGTTTTTCTAGTACTAAGCCCTGCGTGACAGATGATGTGTCGACATGTACATGACACATGCACACCCAGTTAGGGAAGATTAATATAGGCGTCATCACTCACTTATCTTTGAGGATGTCCAATGCTTGTTAGAACTCCAACGTCCAAATGTACTTGATATCCTTCTTTAACAATACCTTGATAGTGTTATAATACTAGCATAGTTCCAAATAAACTTTTTATCGCTGCTCGTATTGCCTAGAGTAGCTTGGAACTCCTTGCAGGTTGATGTTGGAGCCAACTAGTTCACATTTACAAGAATAATTGTTAGGTCTAATAGTATTCCTTCATTGCACATAGTTTTCCTTAAAAGGATTCCAAATGGGGTACACAAGATGTATTTATTTAGGTTCAAGGATATCTACATATGTCTACATCTATTAAGCATTAATCTTAACACTTGGAAGTGATTCTTTAGTAGATTGAACATTGTTTAGTCATCCAATTACACCTTCATAAACGCATTCAAAAATTCTTTAAACAGTGCAACCAATATCATGGAAAACATCATTGGTGAGTTCCTCAACCCAAATTTCATGGCATTGTAGGAAAAGGATCCCCACTTGATTTCAAAGGTAGTTTTCTAGTGCTCTTCCTTTGTGATGCAAACCTAATGGTACCATAAGAACCTGTCAGTAAACAAATAAACATCCCTGCCTACCACATTTTTTAGTGCATTCTCTGTTAAAGGAGTAGGGAATGGATCATGTACACAGGATTCATTTGAATTCCTCATATCCACACATATTTGGATCTCGTTGGTATTATTGTCTTGCAAAACCGTAGGGATGATCCATTTTGATTTTGTAACCAAAAATATGATCCCAACATCTAGCAATCGGAGGAGTTCCTTGTGTACTTTTTCCTTGTACCTTGGGTTTATCCTGTATGGTCTCTTTCTTACTAGATCAGCTCCTTCTTTGAGCTAGATCTTTGTTTCTCCTAGAGAACCTATTATCCCCTTCATTTCTGGAATGTTGCATGGGAACAAGTCGCCATACTCCTTCAAAAGGTCAACTACCTAGGTGACTGCTTCTTGATCCCAATAATCACCTATGATGGCCATATGTGGTTCATCTTTTATACCTATGTTATTCTTCTTGGTATTCATAGGCTCCAAGAACTATGGCGTTGTTACCACCTAAGTTGTACTTAGTGGTTTTTATCAAGTGAGCCCGGTGAACCGGACAGGGTTAACTTGTTCAGACTTCAAAAAGACCTTTGGAAGTACTTC
>LPNX011057437.1:189645-210826 GCA_001517045.1 Pseudotsuga menziesii
CGGATGCGTTACGAACATAGCCCCAGAGACTCCATTTCAGCCCACAAATTCCTTGCGAGTAGCCGTATATGTTTTGTTTTGGACATACTCCAAGTACTCTCGAGTATATCTGGAGTCCCCCTTTTAGCCTAATTTAATCAATTCATACTTCAATTTTAACTTAAAACATACCAAGATGCAATCGCAAAACATTCACTCGAAACACATGCAAGCACACTGATCTCTTTGATTTGACTCCATTATTAAGGCACTGGTCATTTTTGCTTGACATATATATTGTTTATCAGCTTTGTGCTTTCGTGTGTTATTTTCGTATCTTGTCATCTTCAATTGTCTATAGTTAAAATATTCGAACTCCTAAGTAACTGATTCAGTTTAACATCACCACACTAAGTAATCATCCTTAGTAACTTAATAGGGTCTACCCTCCTTGGCTCCGTTAGGAGTTGAGCCTAAACAAAAGAGTCAAGAACAAGGTGACAGCCTTGACTCGAGACTTGCCCCTAAGGACACACCGAGTGGCTTGAAGATTTCTGCCACGTGATCCAGGTGTGTGAAAAGGCGGCAACAGGTGCAATGTTGGTGGATGGTTCGTTATATACTACACATTCCCTTGAAGTTTCTTTTATTTCTATATTATGCGGGTCTTCCTCTTCATCCATATATGTTCTTCCCACCTTCCAGCAATATTCAAGTTAGTTCAACTATGCTAGATTCTTGTGGTATGTCCATACTAGTTTTTGCACATGATTCTATATATTATGTTTAAAGATAACATACTTCATGCAATGGATAATTCTATCCAAGTCAAGATAGCATGTGCTAAATTTAAATGTCATAGTGAATTGTGTACTTATATTTTCCTAGGTTCTTGTATTCCTCTTTTTGTCTTGCTGCACATACCAACTATGTAGTATGAAATCTAAGGTATGTATAGACCTCTGGAACCATTGACTACAACTAAACCTACACCATCCCTATTTTATATTCTCCTCCTACAGTGAATTCCGAGTGCATGGAAATATCCAAGGCCCCTGACTATGTTCCCACATTCTGTTGAGTAAGGGGAACTCTGATATGTGACAGCATTTCCACAAAGAACCACTCTTGATGTTGTATACCTTGAATTTGAAATCCTAGGCGATCCAAGAATATCTCAAATCGATGTTCATAGTCCTAGCTGAACTCACCAACTCTTTGTTTAATTTCTTTAATCTTAGCAGTGCATTTAGATTCTAACTTGGAATTTTGAAACTCCTTTAATAGATCCCTATTGATGGTATCTAGTGGTATTGTATGTCTTTGGGATAGTGTTGTCTCATATTTCATGTACCAATTCAGGGCTTGGTCTTTGAAAGTAGTCTCTAGCTACGCAATGTTGGCTTCTTCATCAAATATTTGCCATTGAACAAATAGCTTCACAGGTAAACTAGTGTTTCTCAAAATCATCTTTTCATGTCCCTTGGAAGACATACAATGTCAAAGTTGAATCAAAGGTTATCACCATCCAATTGTGTACTCATGAGCTAGATCTTCTTTTCAAAACTAGTATGGTTGGCACTGTAGTATTCTCTTCTGGATTATGAATTTCTAGGGTAGAATTGGATTCTACTTCTCTTGTCACTTTTTCTACTTCAGGGATTATTTTTGGTTCAAATTGGGATAAGAAACTTTCTTCTATATCATCTAATGGGTGTAAGGGGGTTGAGATGAAGAGGGGTTTTCTTCTAGGTATGTTCCTTCATGCAACATTGAGTCTAGGAGAGGTTATTTCTAGCTGCATGGTCTCTGTGACAATCATCTAAGTGCCTCCATATAACTATGATTTTTCTCCTTATAATTCCTATAGGTGTCCTCTTTTGATATGTCATCAAGATTCAATCTCGATGTTGTATTCAGATCTCCCACTATCTTCTATCCCACACCTCTTTGTTGGTGTTTCTTATGCTATGCACTCTTCTAGCGGATGCAATGTGCACCAGTCTAGGACATTTAATCCTCCTGAAACCCTATTGGAATAATTTATTCTCTTTCATTCTTCTTACCTCTCATATCAAAACTATTCTCCCCTTTGGATTCTTTCCTCTTCTCTCTTTTATGATTGACTTCCTTATATCTACTCTATTTTCTTATTTCTCCTCCCTCAAGAGCCTATGTTATTCTAGATCCATCGTTGTTCTACCTATTTCCCTACCTCTTTATTCCCTTTCCCCTTAGTGCAGGGTTTATGACTCCATGGTATCAAGTTAAATGGTCATTAACCCTTTCTCAATAAACATCATTTTGATCCACCAAGTTATCTCTACAAGAAACCTAACCTACCTAACCTCTTTGCAACTATATGAATTACTACACTCTATTACAAACTATACAATGTATCTTTCATTGACCTATTGGAACCAAATATAATTTTTTCTAGACCATTTATTATCCATATTTTTAACCTCTCTACCATCTCCTAAGTCCACATTATGGGATCTGGACTTCTTCATGTTTTATTGATTTCATTCTATTTGTTTACCGACTCATTCAAAAGACGAGGAAATTCACCAAATAAAATTTCATGTAAATCAGAGTATATGTACCTTTCTTCCCACCATGTAGAATATATAGGTAGGCCTCTAATATTTTTCTTCCCAAACTCATCCTCTTTAACTTGCATCCATTATTCAATATCGTGATTTGTGGGTTTCCACGTCATCTCTTCATCCTTCTACTATGATCTCAATGTCGATCTTGGAAACATAATCAATCATTGGTTGTGATTAGTCAGACACGAGGTTCAAAAGGATTTTCCAGCAAGTACCCTAAAAGTGTCGACATATTCAATTTTTTGAATATAGAATAACACATCACCCAGTATGCACATAGGAATCATAAGGACCATCATACAAAGTGCATAGGGAAGGATGGGGGATTACTCTCAATTTACTTAAACATTCATTTACGCATACATTCACTCCATATAATAAATAGTTTAACAATCGTGTCCTTATACAAAGAATTCATTCATACACAATACATGACAAGAAAATACGCAGCACATAATAGGAGGAATAAGATTTCTAATATCATCAAAACAAGTATGGATACATTCTACAACCCACGACTATAAGTCCCAAAAGTTCCATCTCTAGCTCAATATCTTAGGCATTATATTATTACAACAGCAACATGAATATTAATGTTGACGCCGATGAACCACCACCCTTTACAAAAAGTGCATATACTCTTCTTCTCCCTTCCTGGACACTAGTCTACACGTGGCTTTGGTGGCATTCAAAATACCACACGTAAACTATTGTTGAATGCAGCATGATACTCCCATGTGCTAGTTTGCTTGGTGTTGTCTATCCCACCATGTGCAGTGTTTGATGCAAGAATACTTTCTTTAAAACTTGGGTGCGAACACTTGGTATCATATTACATAATCTATTGTGCCATGTAAGTACCTAGAAACTCTTTTAACAATAGTCCAATGCTCTTTTCCAGGTGTCCATGTGTACCTATTAAATACTCGCACTGTGTGGGAAATATTTTGTCGAGTATAGACCATTCCATACATTAGACTACCTTTATAACCAGCGTAGGTTACATAGGTAACATATTCCATGTACTCGATATTTTTATGTGTCTTAAGACACTAATCAACATATTATTTAAATTCTACATGAATAGGAATATTAACCAATTTGCACTCTTACATGTCAAAGAATTTCAAAAGTGACTCAATATATTTACTCCTATTTAACCAGAGCATTCTACCTACTTGATCTCTTTTAATCTCCATTCCAAGAATTAAATGAGTTGCACTGATATCCTTCATGTTGAACTTGGAGGACAACTAAAATTTTACCGCCTTGAGCAGATGCATGTTGTTTTCAACCAACAACATGTCATTAGCATAAACAATTACATATATAAATTGTTCATCGTCTTTCTTACTATACACATAGTGATCATCCTAACTTATCACAAAACCTAGTTGTTATATATATAAGTAAAAAATTTGGTACCACACTCTGGTTGATTTCTTTAGACCATAGAGGGACTTCTTAATCTTGTAGACCATCATCTTCTCCTCTTTCACTATGAATTCTTCATGATGATTTATATAAATTATTCTTCAATATAACCATGAAGAAATGTTTCCTTCACATCCATCTATTCTATTTCAAGATCAAAAGTCGCATCTAAATCCATTATTAATCTAATGGAAATTATCCTTGCAATGGGAGAGAAGATCTCACCAAAGTAAAATCCCTTGACTTGGGAATATCCTTTGTACTTCTTGACCTATCCTACTACATCAATTTTTTATTCAACACCCAATTATGGTGGACAGGATTTATTTCATTTAGAAATGCAATTAGATTCCATGTTTCATTCTTCTACAAGGACTCCATTTCTTCTTCCATGTCCTTTTTCCATAATTTACCCTCTATAAAGTCAATCACTTCCTTTACTGGCCTAGGATCCTCTTCTATGGTAGTTAATGTAAAAGTAGAGTGGAAATAAGGTGGATTGTACCTTTCAGGTTGTTTCTTTCCTCAACCAAACCTCCTAATGACCAAATTCTATAGCTCAGCCTCTTCATTAGATTAAGTTGACTCATCTGAATCATGACTTTCGTCACTCCATTCAAACTCTACATTTTCTAGTTCATTTTCTCTTTTATCCTCTTTAATTCTGGAAGTACCTCTAACTTGTTTGAATATCACATACCTACTATAAGCTTCTTTCCCTATAACCAAATTCCAAATCTTATAATCTTGCACTCCATCTTTGTACCCGATAAAGATGCATTTCTTAGACTTGTTGTCAAGTTTGCTTCTTTTTTCCTTTTGGACATGAACAAAATCATCACACCCAAAAACTCTAAGATGTGCAAGAGAGGTAATTTTTCAAACCCATGCCTGATATGGATTCTTATCGACCAGAGCCATTGATGGTGACCTATTCAGTATTAAATATGTAGTGTCAACCACCTCTTTCTATAATTCTTTTGCAATACCTACACCACTGAGCATGCTCTTTGTTTTTTCTATCAGCATTACATTCATTCTTTCATAAACTTTATTATGTTGAGGCATGTAAAGAGTTGTTTTTTTTTCAATCTATACGATGATATATGCAAATTTCGTTGAATGCCTTACTACATAATTCTCCTTCATTATCAGTCAACACCTTGCTATTTTTTCCAATCTAATTTTCTACAAGATAATTGAACTCGTGGAACCTTTCAAAAACTTCATATTTCTTTTTCATAAATACAACCATGTCATTTTGGAGAAATTATCTATGAAAGAGGCATAATACTAGGAAAATCCTAGTGAATATTGGTAATGGTCCAAACACATCAATATGTATTAACTCTGGTATTTATTTATCCCTTGTTGCCCCAATAGAAATATTACATGACTATATTTACCATAAATAGAATGTTCATAGTAATATACTTCTAAAGAAAAATCAGGGAGACAATCAACCATAAATTTATTGCGCATATCACGAAGACCTTTCTCATCAATTTTTCTTATATGTTTATTCCACAAGAAGGTTGATTCAACTAGACAATAAGATATGTTTTATTATCAAGGAAAGACTATACTCACACATCCATTGGCCTTTGTCCTTCCCAATATGGTATGCATTGTTCCATCCTGAACTCCTATCATTAATATTGATGCTCCTCACACCATTTTACACAAAAAAATTTCAAACACATTATGTACACCTGAATTTCCCATATTTATTATAGATATCAAGTTTTGAGCCAAAGTAGGAATATATAGCATCCATGGAAGAGTTCTTATCCTTTCATATTTTAGTATCAATCAAACTTTACCTCATATGATAATCCTAGTTGGTTAATCATATCATATTCTATAATAGCATCACCATCATCATATTTCTCGCATTCACAAAACCATTATCTACATGGTTTCATATGATATGATGCACCGGAGTCAATCGACCAAGAGTCTTGATTCAACTATGTACTTGTCGAGGCCAAATACACATATCCTTAATCTTCATTCAAATTCATACTTTCAATCGATTGCACTTCCTTGGATCCTTTGTTCTTCTCACCTTCTACCAACTTACGGTTGTGCTTATAATGCCTAACTTTACCACATTGCCAACATTTTCTCACCGTATGTCCAAGGGATTTACATCTGGTCTTAGATACACCCCTCAACTTTTATTTTCTACTATAGGTTTTACCTTTTCCTCTGTCTATCAGTTCACCTCTCACCATTATAGGATCATAGTTCGATCCTTCCATGTTCTTCCACCTCATCTATTATGACAATAGAGATGTAACCACATCGTCAATCTTCACTGTGGTGTTACTTCTTCAAACAACCATGACAAGGGTATCCCATAAGTTTGGAAAATAACATAGTAGACTGATACATTTCTCCTCCTATGTGATTTTGATATCCATAGAGAACAACAAACTTACAATATTATTCAATGTAATCAGGTGCTTTGTTATTGATTTTCCCTCATTCATCCTCATAAGATTAAACTTCTTCCAAAGAAACAAGATTTTGACTAGATATTTCAATTGCTAAAAGTTCCCCAACTTTTCCCACAGTTTCTTTGCAGTATCTTATCCTTAGACATTCATCTATACATAATATGATAAACAAAGGTGGATTGTACTCCGTGCTTTCATTTCGATTTTCTACCAATATCTGGATGACATACCTACATATTTGTCTCAGGGATGACAACAACCCACTACTCTTGATCTATAAGGAGATACTCCATTTTGAGCTTCCAAAGCACAAAATTGTGTCAATTAAACTTTTCAATTTCTATCTGTGAATTGTTGGTCATTCTAACTAGGAAACAATATTCTATAACTCCCATTGAAACTAGGTATTCTCCAAATCTGGGACCAAGCCAAACCCTTAGCAACAAATACCTCCCCTTGAATCCAAATAAAGATTTGATACCAAATATTGGGATTCTTCTTCCTATTACAGTGAGTATGCATAATGATTATTATAGTTAAACATTATTAAACAATGGAATACAAACACATAGTCGCATAATACACAAACACTTCTCTTGAAAACCCCTCTATGGGGAAAACCTAACAAATCAATAAGATATACCACTCATATATTATCAAAACTATTAACCAACATTTACAACAATGATTTCCAATAACACAATAGCTCAAGTTAAATTCACTTCCACTTACTTGCAACTCACACAAGTTCTCTTACAAGTGCTTTGTTCATTTATCCTTTCACATTACATCCTATTTACAGACGCAATACTTGAATTCATGATAACCATATCACTTATAGCTAGCTACTCCATTAATATTTATCCATAACATCTTAACAACTTTTAATTATTCTGTTAGAGTTGACTTGATTGATTCAGCTTGTTCCACCTCCAGTCAAGCTTCTTTCCATCCAAGTGTTCATCAAATTATTTATATATTTATGCTTATTTACTTCCCATCAACTAGTCAACCATTCTAGTCTTTAGTCTACTAGACTACCACCATCTGTTGACTTGAATTCCAGTCGATTATTCTATTTGACCCATCAACCAGACTTCCACCATCTATCGAATTTAATTCTAGTCGAGTTGTTCACTAGTTTACTATCTACTTATATTATAAATTAACATGAAAACAATATAGCATTCCCAACAATTCCAATCATGATTATTATCCCCACCTAAATAATCTTTCTTTCTTAATATAGTATTTATGTTTGAAGAAAAACCAGTGGGGAATTTCATCTTTTGTACAGCCGCTTTTACAACATTTCTCTCTTGCTCTGTTAATAACCATGGAAGATTAGTTAGATTTCCATCATTATAGAAATGAGTTAAATGTTGCATTGAGTTGGATTCCTCAATGTTACTAATAACTTTACCAATTGTGTCATTGTTATTCCTCCCATCTATAAGTTTCCATAATCATTCTATGGAATTATTTCCAATATGCATTGTGTCAAACAAATGAGCTACTTGTAGGTTCTCATAATATGGCGACCAACTAAATTGGATAGAGTATCATTTCAAACCGCATGGAATCTCACCCTAACAACATTTGGGAATCATCAATGGAAGAAGATTTTTATGAAAGTAAATATGAGAACATAAAAAATAATACAAGTGACAAGTATGAACGTAAGTAAAACCAATTGCTTACCATGAATCTTCTCAAATTCCTTTTTCCATAATCAATTTGTCATTGTTTGTGGTATTTTATTACTCCTTTCCTTCCCATTAAAGAATTGTTTTTAGTATTTTGATACCTATGGTCCTTAGGGAGGAAATGCATGAACACATTATACACCTCTTTTGCTAAACTTCTTAAACAACTAGATATCGTTCTTGGACCACATACTGGACATGCATATTTACAATTTGATTGAATCCCTAGAACTTATAAAATAATGTTAATAGAATGACAAAATTACTAAAAAAAAAATTTAATAATAAATTGTATATAGAGTTACAACACAAATTTACATCCCACAAAAATGTGTAAGCCTCTGTGCATCATGAATTCTCCATGTAAGTATTCCATGGAATTGAATTTTTTTTGGCTTATTGTTTTGGATATGTTGCACATATTGATATCGATCCATAATTTTAAAAGTTCATATATAAGAGGCTCAAGCTATACATTCATATCTCTAACTTGGCTCTTGCCTAGTTATTTAAAAAATAATATACATAACTAAGTTCTTGGACATGATTTTTTTTTTAAAATGAATTGATTATATGTTGTTAACAATTTTAAAAATAAGTACCTAGAATAGATCCCTCTTTATTCAAATCCAAGGAGGAAGGTTCTTGTTTATAACAAAAATTGACCAAACAAGGTAACTGGTTCTAAGCTCTCCAAATGGATCGATACCCTCAGTTTCCATTGAAAGTATAGCATTACAAGGTTCTTTAAAAATAAGTCATCTTTCCTCGATGTCTCTAAATGCAGAACCATGTCAAAGCATTCGCATCACACCATCTTCACTTCTCTTATGTGCAAGGTAGTCCATAAATTGTGTTATATTTTTACACCTGAACAATCCTTGGAAATGCAAAATCATTCGGATATGATGAACTTTGTGAGGATCCTTATCTATACCTAATAAGTGCGATATCTACTAATTCCAAATTTAGGGCATTCATTTTTTTATGCATATTTTCTATAATATATAATATGTTCATTAGGACATGCATCAATTGTGTTATACTCTATTCTTATATCTTTCAGAACATCACACATTTCTCTGTATGTGGGAGGTAGAGTATTTGATGGTGATAGGAGAATATCACCTAATAATCTATAAGAAAATTTAAATTAATATACTGGAAAATCAAAATTAAAGGAACTATATCACAAATAAACCACAAACAATTATAATTATATACTGAAAAATATTGCATACATAAACAGCTACTTGTGTTTGAAATATCATTCATTACCTTCAATTTGACCAACACTAAAAGACCATAAGTAATACTTATGTTTGAGTATTTGTATAAGATAATTTGAGGGACAAAAAACAACACAAAAAAAAGATTTTAAATGTAAAAAACAAAGTAAAATAGTGCTTATGTTTCTATATTTTGCACCATATGCTAGATCAGTTTCATCCTAGGTCAAATTTGTATCATTATCCAAATAATCTCTTATAATCAACTTTACCACCCTAATCCATGATAAGATATGGTAAAATTATTTGGATTTTCCTATCCATATATTCATCCAATCAAGATTATTTGCAATGTATAAATGGATTGCATAGCACTCATCACTACCTGGACGAAGGAAAAAAATATATTTATTGAACCGACTAAGATTAGTTGGAGCATAGTCGACGGATCCATATTGTAACATAAATTTAGCAACAAAACCCTTAAATTCCATCCCTTTCTACCCAAGTCTCACCCAAGGCATCTATGGGAACTGTAGGAACCAAGTTTCTACAATGATGAAGTGATAAGAGGCAAATCCCCTAACCATTCTACTTAATATTAGAACATGTGCATGAAATTAGATAACACACTTACTGAAATGGACATCTCATAAACCATCTCACAGAAACAAAGCATTCAACACACAACCATTTCACTTATAGCAAGTTCACTCCTTTATTAACATCTCCAAATAGTGTCTTACAAAACATGTGCATTGCACTCAAATTTGTCTCACAAAAACCCCAAAGTATTACATTGCATTCTCTCCAAAACATGCCAAAACATGCTCAAAACTCTTTAAAACATTTGTTTGTGCATCCTAACATGTCTTCTACCTTAATACCCCTTACATATTTATACGTTTTATAAACAGGCTTAGCCTGTAATAAGTGGACAAAAATTTCCTAACGGACTCTAACTGTATTTTTCCTTTTGCACATGTTGATCCTTTCATGTTCATCATGTAGTCCACTTCATGCATGTAGTTCCCAAAACTGCTCTAAAATTTCTTATTCCAATAGGCCCCCAACACTCACTTGTGGCTCATCTCGAGCCACCTCAGTATTCTATTGCGCCTTCTTCCTTGTTTCCATAAACTTCTGCAAAGTTTCCTTCAAAGTTGTAACCTTTTCTTTGGCCTACATTTATTGTTCTAAAATTCTTTTTTCCATCTACGTGGTGATTGGTTCCTTCAATGTTTCCATGTTATTCTGTGTTGTTTGTTTTACTACTTCCTATATAGCGGTCAATTGTTCTGTCACTTTAAAAACTTCTTCCTACAGCAGCTCCAAATTTTGCGTAATGATTTTCTATTCATATCTTATCTAATTTATCTCTAAGTACTGCTAGCTATTTTCCATCATTATCGCCATTCGTTATGTTGGAGGTAGAGTGCTCATATTTTCCTTATGCTTCTAATTCTTTTCCTATACAGACTACAACTTGTGTTCCACTGTATATAGCTTGGCATGCTCTATCAACTATGTCCATACTTGTGTACTTTCTTCCCATAGATTTGCGCACTCTCGCTCTAAATCCTTAATGCTTTCTACTGTTGTGGTAGTTGTATTTTTCTTTTTCTCTCTTTCTTCCAGAAAAGTGCTCAAAATTATGTGCACTTCCAAATCTACTATCTTCATGCGAAATCCCTAACTGGATTCACTTATCTTCATTACCATATCTCTAATGGGGTATGTTGTAATCTCACAGATCACATAAGGTTACCAATAATACATACTAAAACATAACTATAAATCAGATACAAGAGACAAGAATAGATAGGAAAAACAAATTATATTAATGTAATGAGTTCATACAAGGCACAGAACTGAACTAAGTTCTTTGCTTGGCTCAACAGCCTAATATATACAAGTTAAAAACAGTTACAAAATAACTACTTGTTGGTTCAGTGAACCGACACGACTGTTTAGTTAGCCGACTAATCTTTCTAGTTAGTCGGCTGATCGACTTAGTCAGCTGACTAAGTCGGTCTTCGTTCAAGTTGACTTATGTCGACTTTGTTCCTTCTACATCTCCCCCACGAACAAAACGTTTCTTCGTCCCGAAGAAACAGGGAGGGACAAAAAATGAACTTTTGTCGAACCATTCAGATTTGCTCTTGCTGTGGACTGTGCAGACGGATGGTCAGTCTTCTTTGGACGCAGACTTCGACGATAGCTGGAGCTGTGATGGCAAGATGATGCTGAAAGTCAGTCCAACTCTGCAATTCCTTCTGGATATCGATCGTTAAGGTAGTGAGACTTGAAAGGATCGACATCTTTTTGGACATGGGCATTTTTGCTATATTTTCCATGTTGGGACCCAACAGTTGGTTTTGCTCTTCTGCAGCATTGATGAGTCATTTCATCTGTGGGCAGATGATGTCAACTTTCTCTAAGTTGGGAAGGGCCTGTCGAACCCATTGAAGTGCCTCTCTTTCTAGCTTCTGCAGTTTATTGGTCTCCATCACAATTTGTTCTTCAATGGTCTGTCGTAGTTCTGCCTCTGTCAACTTCCGGCCCTCCAAATCCTGAATGCCCTGTCTCGCCTGCCTTGTCTACTGATAGACCTGCCCATAGTGATTAGGCCAGTCTCGTAATACTTCCTCAGTGACAACTGATTCTTCCATATGATCCTGGAGAACTTTGTATGCTTCCGAGAATGCATTGTGTTGGGCCAGGAGCAGTCGAACAGTCTTCTCCTTTTGTCCTTCCTTAGTCTCTTACAGCCAGGTCTGGACGGTCGATACCATCATCTCGAAGAGCCGATATTCTCTTTCAAGTGGTCGATCTATGTCGACTTCGATAGGGCCTGGTATCATGGTCTGGACTAGAGCTCTGCATCTGCCGAGAAACTCGACTTCTTCTGCATTTTTGGCTACAAGCTCTTTATTTTTCCAATCTGTCCTTTTCTTTGACTCTTTGGCCACAGTTTTAAGGAGTTGGCCGACCTCTGTGTCGTCCAAGGAACTTGCATCCCTTAGGATAATCCGGAGACCAGATGTTCTATGCTGCTCTTTCTTTCTCTTCTGTTTGTCTGGCTGTTGCTCTTGGGTATCTGCAGCAGGTGAGGTTGGGTCTGTGGTTGATGGAATGGAGGCTAAGGGTTTTTCTGGTTGGTTAGGTGGTAGGGAATTTGGTTGTGTTTATTTTTGAGTATGTGGTGGGGAGGTGGCGGGTGTTTCTGTTTGAGGAGCTGGGATGGCCACTTCTGGTTGTGAAGATAACGGTGGCTGTGATGGGTTTGGCTGTAATTCTGGGGGTGGGGATTTTGACGATGGAGGTGGTGGGGAGGGAGGTTGTGATGATGGTGGTGTTGGGGATGGAGTGGGGGTATGGAAAAGGGTCGAAGGGTTGGCTGGGGTGTGTTGTGAACTTTGGTCGGAAGAGATACCTGCTTCCGAAGGTGTAGTGGGTAGGTCGTCCTGGGCGTCAGTCTCAATTGGCTCAGTGACAGACCTTGATGTTCCTATTACGTCACCCTATTGGTCGTGGGTGAATGTCATCGTAACAGTTGCATATGGCTTTTTTCTTGCATAGAGAGGATATTTTGTTTGTATTTTCTGGGCCAACTTAAACAGTGCAGGAAGTGTCACAAAGAAAGCTTTAAGCTCCACGTCCTGGTCGACCCTGGCTCTGAGTGCCTCCGGGATGGTGCGTTGATATTCCTCAGGGGGACTATCTGCCTAATGTACTTGTGCTTGTTCCTCGAATATGGTTGTTGGGGATGGGGGTGGAGGGGTCGACACAAGGTCGACCACATTTTCAGGTGTCTGTGTCGTTTTTGCTTTCTTTGGCTGACCCTCCGGAGCTCCTGCGTCCAGGTACCATTGAAACTGAACTTCAACGGACACTTTATTTGCATGGGCATCCTTGACAATGTCGACGGACGTGGCTGCTAGTTCCTCCTCATCGTCAGATGAGTCAACCAGAATAAGCTTGCGCTTACCCCTACCTTGTTGTAGTTTTTGGGCCTTGATTTTTTTCCTTGCGACAGCTATCTCCTTAGCCAGCTTCTTGATGATTCTTTTAGATAAAGAAAATTCCGGGTCGTTGCCTTTGACTTCACCTGTCTGTACTTGAGTGGGGTCGACGGTTTCTGGATCCATAGGAGTTGTCTGTTGCTGTGGTGGTGTTGTTGGTTGTTGTTGTTTTGTCGGCTGGGGGTCGACCATTTTTGCAGTCGGAGGTTTGACAGTGATGTGTACCCGACTAGTGGGCACGGTTGGAGTGTCCTTCGACACAAATGTGCTGATGTATAAGTTTAGCTTGTAGTCCTCTTCTTTTACCTAGTCGGTGAGTGGCTCTATGATGGAGAAGTCAACTTGTTTGGCAGTCTATGGAATTGGTATCTTTGTCTGTGCTTGTCTGGTCAACTCTCGAAAAATCTGCTCGACCGTTGGGTAGTAGTCGAGGTCCTGTGCTTTGGGGTCCTGACCTCACATGTACCATACTGATGTGTGGTCAAGTTCTAACTGGATATGAGACTCAGTAGGGAGGTTTTTTCGGATGTTCTGGGGCACCCTCCACCTCGTGGTGCGAACCTTCAACTGCTGGAACCAGCTTTCCAGGAAGAATTTCCCTTGTGCCAGCTCATGTAGGGTACCTTTTTGTGAAAAGGGCTTAAATCGGTGCATTTGGAACTTGGTCGGCTCCCGGAAGACTGGACTACCTTTCGAGAAAATATGGTACACAACAATCCAGAGAATGAGAGAGGGGAATTTGATCATACCTCCCGTCTCCTGACAGCGTTCATAGATGGTTTTGATCATGTCGGAAACATAATCTCCCCATCGGTAGATCCGACCGTTGGTCGCGATTGTGTTGACCGCTTCCAACATCTCTAGTTTAAGGTCGCTGCCCCGACCTGCCAAAGTAAGGGTGATTGCTATGATTTTAGCCACGATTTGTGGCATCCTTGTCACAATCTGGCCGATCATCAGTCCTTTGGAATTCTTTCCCGACGGTGAGCCCGTAAGTTCTTGGACTAACTCGTCTTTGATCCCAATAGGTACAGGGCTGCCTTGGTTGGATAGACCCATAAGCTTGGAGATAATATCCTCGGTGATATCAATCGGCTGGTCGAAGTAGAACCGGTCGTTATGGTAGCGACTGATAATGAATTTAACAGCTGCTTCCTTCGTCCCACCAAAGCTTGCCATCAATGGTGCATTAGGGTAGTTGAAGATGCCGCTCTTCCAAATTTTCTCAGCGGCCTGGGTCATTCGGTTGTCGACATAGGCCCACTCTTGGATCTCTTGCCATAGTTTCTGGAATGGGCCCTCCTGTACCTTTGCGTTTTTGATGTTTTTTAAGCGGTTTAGCAATGGGGTGTCCTCTACTTGCAGTTCCTTTTCCTTGGCCGTAGCTCTGGTTAGTTTGGGTGCCATTGTGTCAGACTGGTCGGGATTTTGACAGGGTTCTTGTGCTTTGGTCGACTGAGATTGTGGGTGCTCTGAGGGAAATGGGTGTGGTGAATGAACCTTCGACAGTCCATTATTTATGGGCATGGGTGGGGTTGAGTGTCGAAATGGGTGTATTAATGGCGGACTTGACAGTCCAACTGCAATACTCGAGTGCGACTTAATGGAGGATCTGTTTCGGCGCTCGAGGCCATCAATGCGTGATGGGACTTTCGAAGTCGATGGTCGGTGTCGTGGGTGAAAATGGTCGTCCTGACTGGTCGATGAAGATGGTCAATGGTGGTGATGTCGGTTGTTGAAGTAGTGAGTTGCTGTCATGGCTTGTTGTGTTGGATGTATTATTTTGTTTTGGAATTTTTCTATCTTTTTATGGGTTTTGATTGACAGTTAAGGTCGTTTTTTATTTTTTTTATTTTTTATTTTATCTGTAACGTTTGAGTCGGGCTCCATTAACGAGCTTCTGAAATACTAGGCCATGTAACATTTTCAGTCGGACTGAACCGTTGGGATGTATTTCTTTGACAATGTAAGGGCCCATCCATTTTGTGTGTAATTTCTTGGGTTTTCCCTTGACTTGACTATTATAAAGTAAAGCAAGGTCGCCGACTGAGAGGTTTTTGTTTTTGATGTTATGGTCGTGCCAGGATTTCTGTTGTTGTTTGTGAATTTCCTGATGCTGAATAGCCATGATTCTATGTTCTTCTAGCTTACTGAGTTGAAATAGTCAGTCCTTTCTTGCCTGTTCGACATCGACATGTAGTATCTGTGCAATAATATGTGTCTGCTGTAAAAAATGTAGGGGCATGACTGCTTCCTGCCTGTAGACTAGTCGAAAGGGGGTTTGATCGGTCGACCGCTTATATGCTGTCCTATATGCCCAGAGAACTGTAGGGATTTTCTCATCCCAGTCGTCTTTGTTGGTGTTGCATATTTTGGTTAACCCTTTGGTTAATGTTTTGTTAAAAGCTTCAATCGCGCCGTTCGACTGAGGGTGATATGCAGTGCTTTGTCGGTGGTCAATGTGAAACTGGTCGGTCAAATTTTTGATGGTTTTGTTGATAAAGTGTGATCCGTGGTCGCTAATCAATGTGAGTGGGCATCCAAATATAGTGTTAATGTTTTCGTAGATAAACTTAGCAGCTACCTCACTTGAACATGTATCGACGGGTTCAGCTTCTGCCCATTTAGTGACATATTCGACTGCCGTGATAATATATCTTGCACCTGATCGTTTGGCTGGGATAGGAAAAGGTCCTATGAAGTCTATAGCCCCAAGTTCAAATGTGAGACTAGGGTTTACAGATATCAAGGGCATTTCTATGCTCGGTAGAGGTCGACCAAGTCATTGACATCTATCGCATCGACTAACAAAGTTTTTGCAATCCTTGTGGATGGTTGGTCACCATAAGCCCGACTGTTGGATTTTTCTTGCAGTTTTATGCGCTTGAAAATGTCCTCCTGCAGGTCCATAGTGTGCTTCATGCATGATCTGTTCTCTCTCATGGTCGAGTACACAACGTCTGAGAATGTTTTCTAACCCCATTTTGTACAAAAATCCATTGATGAGGCTGTAGGGTGTAGCCTTCATAGCTAAGATTTGTTTCTTCTTGGTGTTCAAACCTTCGGGTGCCTGACCTGTCTCTAAGAACTGAGCTATTTCTTCTAGTTCTTCGGGTACTGCTTCTATGCAAAATAGATGTGCATCCGGTAAGTCGTCGTCGATTCCGGTCGGTTCCTCCCCTGTGTCGATACGTGATAGGTGGTCGGGTTCGACATTTAGCTTTCCTGTTCAGACCACTGCTTCAAACTCAAATTATTGAAAAATAAGTAACCATCGACAGATTCTTCCATGATGAAGGGGTTTATTAACAAGGTACTTCAAAGCTTGATGGTCGATATAAAATATGAAAGGGTTGGCTAATAGGTAATGTCGATACTTCTGGAGAGCAAAGACCATACCTAGGGCTTCTCGTTCAGTGGTCGAGTAGTTCCTTTCAGCTTTATTTAATTTTTGACTACTATATACGATAGGGTAATCCATCCCATCATCCCCCGGTTGAGTAAGGATGGCTCCAATTGCAATGCCTGATGCATCAATATGCACATGAAATTTAGTCGACCAGTTTGGAAATTTAAGTATGGGAGCTTCGACCAGTTTTCTTTTCAATTTGTCGAAGGATATTTGGCATTCTTCTATCCATATAAACTCTTGATCTTCTTTTAGCAGTTCCTCTAGAGGGTAAGTCATATCTAAATAGTGTCTGATGAATTTCCTATAGTATCATGTATGGCCCAATAACACCCGGACCTGTTTAGGGTTTATTGGGGGTTTTAGGTTGAGGATGATTTTTATTTTGGCAAAGTCGACCATTATACCATCTTTGCAGACAATATGCCCTAAGAGAATGCCTATGGGTTTCATAAAAGTGCATTTCTTAATATTTAGGGAGAGTTGTATCTGTCGACATCTCTCCAGCATAAGTCAGAGCCATGTGCAATGATCCTTTAGGGTGGAATATATGGTCCAGTCATCGAAGTATACTGCCATGGTCTTATAGATATACTCTTGGAATGTTTTGACAACAATTCGTGAGAATACTGCAGGTGCATTCTTCAACCCAAAAGGCATAACTCTGTAGGCAAAGGACCCAAATTCACATACAAATGTTGTTTTCTTTTGATCCTCTTTTGCTATGGGTACTTGATTATATCTTGAAAATCCATCTGTAAATGAATAACATTCATGGCATGCAACTTCATTCAGGATTTCATTAGCATAGGGGGTGGGGAATGGATCTATGAGTGTAACTTTGTTCAGCTCCCTAAAGTCGACACAAATTCTTAACCTGGTCGGGTCATGTTTCTTGGGCTGTACGACCATGGGACTTGCCCATTCTGACTGGTCGATGGGGTAAATGATCCCTGCTGCTAACATGTTGTCTATTTCCTTATTAACTATCTCCTTATACTTATGAGCTAGTTTGTAAGGTCGTTTCTTGACAGGTCGGACATCAGGTTTAATATCTATTTTCATTTCTCCCATTTCTTGTACTAACCCTTTTAAGGCTTTGTAGTCCCTTGCAAAGACATCTTGGAATTCTTTAAGTAAGTTTATGATTTCAGTGGTTTGGTGTTCGTTCCAGTAGTCCCCAATCTTAGCTATTTTTGGATGGTCGTCGTTTGAAATGTTGACCTCCTTAGTTTTCACTTTGGAATCCAGCCACTCTGGTGCTTTAGCTTCATTGATCGACCGACTTCCTTATTTAAACTGTGAGAATGTAGCTGAAAAATCGGTAGCAGTCATTCTGTCTAAGTCTGGTTTGTTGGTGGTCTCGACTTTGAGGATTGAGTAGAGCGGTTTGGTTGTTTCAATGTGGTCGGGCTTCCATCTAAAGCTCTTACCTTCTGTATGCTCATTTTCTAAGTGTAACCGTGTCAACTGTGATTTTGATTCAGCTTGTATCTTGTTACAGTCCTTGATTTGTTGATGGTCTTGGACGGGTTTTGATTCTGTCGGTTGAAGAAACTGTTTGATTTGGTGTGCTGTCCCGGTCAACTTTTCGTTTTGAGGTATGAACTGGAAGTCCTTAATAAAATTTTCTTTAAGTTCATGCCAAAAGAAGGTTTCTCCTCTAGCTTCCTCCATTTTATACCATTTATTAGGCAAGTCGGATAGGGTTGAAGGGAACAAATGTGGCTAGGCTCGCTCATCTTTGTGTCCAAGCCATCTCCACTCCTTTTCACAAAGGTTGATGTGTGCTTCTGGGTCTTGGCCTTGGACAAAGATAGGGATTTGAGTGTCCTGGGTTAAATTTTTCCCACCGAATCGTTCGACAAAGAAATTTGAAGCAGTTGTCCAGGTCTGCAATTTTGTCTGATGGGTGTTCCACCATCTAGCTGCTTGACCTGTAAATGTTTCCACTAAGCTTTGAAGTCTGCCATGTTCTCCAATATTTTTAGATACTTGTTCAAGATGCATTATTGGGGATTCTCTTTCCTTATACCTGGGCAGTTGGGTATTATGTAAGTTGGTTGGCTGCAATGTAGGTCATTCCCTGATTTTGTTTTCAAAGAATTTGGGGACAATTGATACAATGAAGCATTGTCGGGTGGGTTTTTTCTGTACTTTTTGTATAGTCCAGCACCCTCTTGCTTGTGTTTCATAATTTTCCATCTCCCAGTCATATAATTCAGCATCTGAATTGTAACCAATTGAGTCTTGGTTACCTAAATGAAGCTCCCCATAAATGTTTGGCTCGGTATAGTCCGTATTGTTATGGATCTGGTAAAGATGTCTGACATCGACTTCCTCATCAATCGGTTCGGTCCAAGGTGCTCCTTGGGAAGGATTAATGGGTACAATGAATTTTTGACCATTTCCTTTTAACTTAATTCATTCTTTGTCTAAGGATATGGAGGCTTTCATCTTTCATCCCCAAGGTCGACCAACTAGCGCTGGGAAGGAGCTAGATCCTTCTTTTGGGTTGATGATTTCAAAATCAACCTTAGTCGATATTCCTTTGATGGTCGTGTCGACATCTTTCCAAACCCCAATGGGTTCAATGAGGCCTTAGTCGATGAGTTTTAGGTAAATGCCTGACTCATAGAGTCGAGGTCGACCCATCTTTTCCCATGTATCTCTGGTCATGATATTTACCTGAGACCCGAAATCGAGCACCACTTGTCAGACGTGATAACCTTCAATTTCCAGGTCGACAAGTGGGTCGACATCGTTTTTGTCTTTTTTATTTAGGCTACAAATGTTCTTAGTTTGTTTTCCAAAGTTAGTGCTTTTTATTTCGTGTAATAAATCAATGAACTGGGCTATGGATTTGTCGGTTTGGATGAGATGAGTTAATTGCTGTGTCGTGCTAAGTCGACTGGTAATAATGTCTTCTTGCTGTGCAATGTCTTGAAATATGTGTGTGGCTTCTTGATAAGTTTTTTTTTCCTTCAGAGGATCCAGATAAACATTTGTGTTTTTAATTTTACTAATTTGGGGGTTATCATGCCCTGTTTTTGTGCCTTGGCGAGTGACAATATGCAGATTTTTAGTAGTTAATATATCATGCTTTTGTACACAAGACAAGACATTAGCATTTTTCTTATTATTGATTTTTTCTAATATGGTAGGAAAATCCTCCAGAGAGTGATCGCCTACCCCACAATGTGTACATAATTTAAGGTCAGTTCTGTCCTTGTACGGATAGTCTGCACATCTGTGCCCTTCTTTATAGTAGATGAAGCACTGGGTAGATCGATGTGGTCATATGTCGTGATTCCTGATGAATCGACCTCTTCCTCCAAACCCTCGTCGTCAATTGTCATACCGGCGCTCATATCGTCGGCCTTTGTATCATTGCCCATTCTGGTCATTAGTATTATTTTTCTCATTGCTTTGGGCCACTGCATTCGTCTAGTAAACCGCCTGATAATTCTGTTTGTTTTTCAGGTTTAATTGACAGTCGGCCGTATTGTGATTTTTTGTCTCACAGATGGCACACCAGGAAGCTTTTGCGTTCTTCATGTTAAACGCACATTCTTTCGTAGAATGATCCCCGGTCTCCTGGAAAATGTCGCAAAATACTTTAGTTTGCACAAATCGGACGTCTTGTCAGCTGTATTCATGTCGACAATTGTCTTTCGAGTGTCCAGCCGTCGAACATTTAGTACACCAAATTTCTTGATTTTTGAGGGACAGTTCTTTCAAGGACTTCTGCACACTTTCCAGCTGTTCTTCTATCCTGTGGTCCGTCGGATAGGTAGGTATATCTTCGTCCATTTCCACCTGCAGAGCTTTGGTCAGCACATCTTCATATGTCTTGAATGTTTCCAGACTGATGTGTCGGCAAAATTTTGTGATAAGCCTGCAAGGAACCATTGAATTAGTAATTGCTCATCAATAACATAATCTAATTGACTCAATAGGTCCTTCCAGCGTTTTTCGTAATCGCGGACAGTTTCCCCTGGCTTTTGCTGCGTTGTCTTGAGTTTTTTGGCAGCCAGGTGCTTAGCGTCTGGGGTCTTGAAAAAGGATAAGAACTATGCTTTAATTTCAGCTTTCAATGCTCTGGGTTGCCTTTCCGAAAAGTTCATGTACCAGGTCAGGGCCCTTTTCCGTAAGGCTCCTGCAAACTGAGCCATCTGTCGGTCTTCATCCTTCACTTGGTTTGCATCCCAGATGGACTCACAAATGAACCAATGTCGTCTAGGGTCTTCATCCCCCTCATAGAGAGGAATGTGAGTTGTTCCGTGACCCATGTCTGAGTCACTTTCACTGCTCTCAGAAGTTGG
>LPNX011057437.1:215939-285711 GCA_001517045.1 Pseudotsuga menziesii
TGAGATGCTTATGATTTTGTCTTTAAACAGTATGTCCAGCACATTCTTGAGTAGTCATCAACAAATGTCATAAAAGACTTGTTCCCATTTGTTGAAGGAGTTGGCATTGGGCCACACAAATCAGAATGCACTAGTTCTAATTTCCTACTTGCTCTGAAATTAGATTCATGGAATGGCAGCTTACTATGTTTCCCTAAAATACATGCATCACATTTATTTTTCTCTTTAGGAATGGTGGGCAAGCCAAATACACCATTCTTTCTCAACAAACGAAGACTGTTATAATTTAGATGACCAAATCTTGCATGCCACAATGAACTAGATGACATATTACCTTCTCCATGCTGAGAGAGGTAGGCATAGTTCTGAAATCTTGCGGATGAACCCTTGAGCTTCAGCAACTTTCCATATTCATATCCAGTCATGATGACTTGGTTGTCAGAGGACTTTCTTATTTCAACGATTCCATCAAATATGTGGATGGAATGGCCTTGCTGTCGAATCTCCACCAAGGACAGCATGCTTCTCTGCAACTATGGAAGATAGAGAACATTCTTCAATAAGAAATCAGGGAATCCAGGCATCTTCAGTCGAATGGTGCCCATTCCCTTTGGTTTAATACTAGACTTATCTGCAAAGTAAACTATGCCATCTATTGTTTCATTTAGTTCTTCAAAACAGTCTTTTCTAAATGTCATGTGTGATGTTGCACCAGTATCAAGCAGCCAACAATATTTATAAGATGAGAGAGAAGTCATTTCATTAAATCCAAGATTACAATGTGCAACAATACAAGAATCAGAAGATTTACTAGCATTTTGGTCATCTTTTTTCTGGTTGTGCTTGTCTTTGATGGAGTCCCATGAATCCCAACACTGATCTGATGTGTGCCCAGTCTTTCCGCAACACTTGCACTGCAAAGATGATCTTTTGTTTCTGCCCCCTCTACCTCTGAAATTTCTTCTTCCTCGTCCTCTCTTGATGCAATCTCCCTTGGAAGAGTCTTTGGATTGGTCTTTTCCAGCTAGGGCAGCACCAATACTAGATGCCAAAGAGTGCATCTTTACAACGGTTAGTGTAATTTACAATAATAAACTGATATGACAGGTAGAAATAGAAAAAAATAAGAACCTTGCAGGTCTACAGTCTCTACCAAGGTGTTTTACAATCTCAACTTCAGGTTTTAAAGAGATACAATAATAGTATCGCAGCTTCAATTCGCAGCAATTTCAGGGAGAAGAAATCAGAATATATCAGTCACGAGCAATATGTGTTATTATTCAACATAAAACACAGTCTTCAGCAGTCTTGGTAATGTTTGCAACAATATTTAGATTCGGCCTCCATGCACTTCACAAGCAGTCTTGAGGGAGAGCACCAGCTCAATTACAATATTCAGGTGGATATGAGAAGTAATTTACAACAAACACCAACAGTGTGCTGCTATATCTATCACTCAAGCTCAAAGCACAGCTTCAAATGGAAAGGAGAAAACCCATGGAATTCAAACGTCCTCAAATGCTTTCTATTTTCAATGGGAAAATGCAAGAGTGAAAATCTTGACTTGCCTTTATCAGTTCTGCCGAAACCAAAAGCCCTATGCTTCCAATCAATAAGGAAAATGTTAGCCTATATGTCGTCTAAGTGTTATATCAGACAGTACCGGGGACTAGGGTTGAAAAACTACCCAGCGCGAGGAGACATACATTCTAACTCAACGCTTTAATAAAGCAGTCACAGTTTCAATATAGTAATCAATCAATGAGAATAAACAAATACTTGCAGAATTTACCAGCGCACAGAAATTAGGGCATAAATGAGGTTTTATGCACTTCCAAGCAATAGACTCGGCAGACGCACCAGACGCACCATACTTTGCAGCTCATATATGGTGGAGTTACAAGCAGGGAAATAGGTTGTTTTCACAATGGAGAATACAATTTTTCAAGAGATATCAACGCAGCATATATTATTTCTCAGTCACTCTCCACGCAGTTGATAGGGCAGACTATAATCAACATGCAGTCTCCAAACTTCAACGCAGCTTTCAGGCAAGCAGCAATCTGCAGGCAGTAATCTCTTCACGCACAATACTCAGTCAGCTTCAGGCAGCGTGAATCTCCATGTACAATTCTCCAGGCAACTTCAGGCTCAGGCTCGGTCTGTAACATATATCAGAATTCTCTCATTCCTCATCGTAGCTTCAGGCTCGGTATTTAATACTAGAACGCAGAACAATAGTGCGCAGTCTTCACAAAATTCTTCAACTCTCTCAAATTCGAACCAAGAGAGGTGGTGCTCTAGTGCTGGAAGTACAATGCATTCAACATACGCAGTGTATTAATCTCCAACGCGGGCTTTTAGGCTCCACGACAGCAGTCTTCACTTATCAGAGAATTAGGTCAAGCAGCAATTCTGTCATGAGATCACGGTTCCAACACAGCCTTCATGCAGGAAGACGCACCAGGGTTCAGTCTTTAGTCTACACGCAGGTGCTCGGGCTTCACGCCAGGCAGCTTCATAGGTTCAGTCTTTAATACAAAAAACATGGATTAGAGAGTAGTCATGAAGTGATATTCAAATGATGATTATCACACTGTCATTTCAAATTCTTCTACAAGACGTAGCTCCACACAACGCCTTCACCATTCTGTCTTCAACGCTTCACCATTCACGCTCCAGTGCACAGCTTTCCCACTGACTCCTCCAACGCATATATTATTTCTTCAATGCAATATATGGACAGCACACAGTAGTAGATATATTGTATGCAACACGCAGAAGCAGATATATTGTATGCAGCACACCAAAAGAACTTCTTATACAAAATTAGGGTTACACTCCATAGTTTTCAACACACCAAAGATCACGCAGAGGGAGTTCATCAGGTGGAATAACTCAAAGCAGATATAAACTCACAGATATAAACTACTCCAGTAGCAAGCATACCTCAAAGCATATACTCAATGCAGAGAACGGTGGGGAAATTCAACTTAGGGTTAGGTAATTCAAAAATTTTAGCAGAGAATAAACGCAGCAGATGGAGGAGTAACGTATACACTACATGCGACTCGAATGGCAGACTGATGGAGCAGTCTGGCAATGGACTGGCAAGCAGAATGCCAGGAATGGGCAGACTGGCAACAGGTAGGAGTTATGGCAGGCAGGTAGCCAGGCTCTGATACCACTTGTTGGTAATAACTCCCGATTCAATATTATTCCCTTACCAAAGCAAATATTTATACATTACAATGGCGGTTGAGAACCAGCCTTTTCACCTTCCTATCTATTCATATTCCTATTTATTATTTATTTACAATAATCCCGACGGATTATTCTAACATGTTGAAACCATTGTTGATGAGGTAGGAGTCAATCCTACTGTACCAAGCTCGTGGAGCTTGTTTTAGACCATACAAGGCCTTTTTCAGCTTATACACTTTGCCTTCATGACCTTTGACAGTATAACCAGGTGGCTGGTCTACATAAACTTCTTCTTCAAGAATGCCATTAAGAAAGGTATATTTCACATCCATTTGATACACAAGACATTGATTTTGTGCTGCAATGGCAAGTACAGCTCTGATGGTATCCATCCTTACTACAGGGAGCAAAGTTTTCATCATAATCTATACCATACTTCTATGCATAACCTTTGGCAACCAGCCTTTCCTTGTGCTTTTCAAGTTCTCCTTTTTCATTCAATTTGGTCTTATAGACCCATTTGACTCCAATACTAGTTTTGTCTGCAGGGATGTCAACAAGATCCCAAGTCTGATTTTTCTCTATTGCATCAATCTCTTCATTCATGGCTATTACCCACTGTGCATCCTTCACTGCTTCATTAAAAGATGTGGGCTGATAGGATAAGAGAGAAAAATGAAGTTGTTCATCAAGAATTGGAGTCTGCTCATATAATTCTATCAAGCTTTTGGTTTTCCGGTTCTATGGTGGACCATCTACTGCATCTTCTTGCTGTTGTACTTCCAATCTGGGAAGTCTGGTAGGTAGATCTGAGTGATATTCATGTTGTATGTCTGAAGGATCACTCCAGCATTTGTCTTCAATGAACTTTACATCTCTTCTCACCACAAGTTGTTTGGTGATAGGATTATATAGCTTGTATGCCTTGTGTTGTTCACTATAACCAGTGAAAATGCAGTGCTCACTTTTCTTGTCTAACTTTCTTCTGAGTTCATCAGGTATATGCACAAAGGCACTAGAACCAAAGATTATGAGATGTGAGACACTAGTCTTAGTGCCACTCCATGCTTCTTCAGGAATCTTGTCTTGGACAGTTACTGTAGGTGATCTGTTGAGCAAGTAGAATGAGCATCCAACAGCTTCAGCCCAATACTCATTTGACAGCTTCTTGTGTGACAACATGCTACGGGCCATGTTCATGATAGTCTGGTTCTTTCATTTAGCAACTCCATTCTGTTGTGGAGTGTATCTGGTGGTGAACTGTCTCTGGATGCCATGCTGCTTACAAAAGTCTGAAAACTCATGTGAATCATATTCACCTCCACCATACGACCTGATAATTTTAATGGACTTTCCAGATTGCTTCTCAGTGAGAGCCTTGAACTCTTTAAATTTGGAGAAGGTCTCTGATTTGTGCTTGAGAAAATAAATCCATGTTTTTCTACTAAAGTCATCAATAAAGGTCAGAAAATAGAAACTGCCTCCTATGGATTGGGTTTGCATGGGTCCACAGAGGTCTGTATGAACTAACTCAAGTTGCTCTTTGGCTTGAGATGTGGAAGTGGGAAAACTATCCCTATGATGTTTACTAGTGATACAATCCTCACAGGTGCTGGATTGTTTATGAATAAATGGTAATCCTTTGACCATTGACTGTTTGTGAAGGAGATGGAGACTTTTGAAAGGAAGATGACCGAATCTACAGTTCCATAACCAGGATTGATCTTGACTAGAAATTGTATGAACTACAGGATGTGGAAGGTTAGCACCCCTAATTCTAAGAGGAAATATTCTATTCTTGGTCATTTCAACTTTGGCTATGAGTCTCTTACTGGGAGGTTTATCATAGATAGCACAATATGTATCATGAAACCTAACATCATACTTATTCTGAAGTAATTGACCTATACTGATAAAATTTACAGTCAAATGAGGTACATAAAACACCTCATGAATGGACATTTTTTCATTTTGATTACTAAGTATAGGAACAATATCTTTTCCTTTTGTTGGAACCAGAGAGTCATCTCCTAGTTTGATATTCGTGATAATAGAGGAATCTAGACTAGAGAATAATGACTTGTTACCTATCATGTGATTGCTGCAACCACTATCTAGTAGCCATTGATCTGAGTTACAGTGGTCTTCAGTTGCTTTATAAGACAGAAACATCACGTCTGACGAGCCTTCTTCTTCTTTGGAGACATTGGCTCTACTGTGGTTCTAGTTATTGTTCTGGTCCGCTTGCTTATTTTTGCATTCACGTTCATAGTGCCCATACTTCTTGCAGTAGTTACACTGAACATTGGACTTATTTTTCCATCTCTTGTTTCTTCCCCTCTGACCTTGAGAGTTGTGAGAGTGTTCTAAATGCTCTGAGTGTTCATGATTGGTTCTGTCTTCTATAGATCGAGACCATCGGCCTCTTCTTCCTCTACCTCATCCTCCTCTACCTCGACCTCTGTTGAGGGAAGCCTGAGTGTTGAATGCATTGGTCAACGATTCTTCTTCTTGAGTGAATCATGCTTCATGAGATAGAAGAGATCCAGTCAACTCTTCTAAGGTGAACTTGGACAGATCTTTGGCTTCTTCTATGGCAGTCACTACCATAGCAAATTTCTTGGTGAGACACCGAAGAATCTTTTGAACAACTATTTTTTGTTCTAATGGTCACCATAGGTTTGGAATTGGGTCACAAGACCCGAGACCTTAGTCATGAATTGATCTACAGATTCTGACTCTTTCATCTTCGAACTCTCAAATTGTAGGTGTAGGGTTTGCAGTCTTACCGTTTTGACGTGATCGGTTCCCTTGTACGCTGATGCAAGCAAATTCCAAGCCTGATGTGCACTGGTAGCACTTGAGATCCTTGTGAAAATGGACTCTTCAATGCAGCTTTGGAGCAGCCATGTGGTTGTGAGATCTCGGTCTCGGCGAGCTTCGAGAGCATTTTTCTGTGCATTATTCATTATGGCTAGAGCAACCGTTTCGGGTTCTGTGAACTCGGTTTCCACCATATCCCAACATTTGTTGAGTTGTAAAAATGTCTTCATTTTGATATACCAAAATTCATAGTTAGCTCCGGTCAAAACAGGTCTGGAGATTGACTTCAAAGAGCTTGTATTAGCCATTGGATATGACTAGTAAAAAAAAATTCCCTTGATTTAAAAAAAAAAAAATACCTTGCTTGTCACTTTTTTTTTTAATATAGATGAAAAACAAAACCCTTGTTTTTTTTTTAAATAAAAAAAAATTCACAGCACCGCTCCTGGTGCAAAGAAAAAAGGCGGTGAGGGGGCACAGTGCCCCAAATCAGTATAAGTGACTGCAGTTCACCGCATTCTTTAGAAATATGAAAAGCGGTGGTACCGCTTATGGAATTTTCAATATGGGCAGTGGCACTGCTCTCGCAATGTGGGAGAGAGGCAGTGCATGCAAAACACAAAAAAAAATAATGAAAAATCGGATCTCTACCTGCCCACAGGAGGTTGAAGATACAAAGGGGGGGCTGCGCAGCTTCAGAAGGTACCCAACGATCTACCGACGATTATTAATGAGAAAAATTTGAATTTGTTATGCAGTTCATGTCTGAGCAAGAGAGCTAATAATGGATTTGCTCTGTTTCTTCCAAGCTACACAATTTCTGCTCCGGTGGCATATATAGCGCTGTCGGTGAAGCTATGTGGAGGTCCATTGGTTGCTACTGAGGTGAGCTGCCTGTGGGAAGGAGTCACTACCTTCAATTTCTTTTGCAAAGAGAGATGCCCAGATTCATGTCTGAACAACGCAGATTTGAACAACGCAAGATTGGCAGTGGGATTCGAATCTAGGTCTTTCGAACAGATAAGCTAAGCATGTGAGGAAATGTATGGATCAACACGTATCTATCATTGATGACATATCTGATTTGAAAGCTACTTTGTTTTTAATAAAATTGAATCTGATTACGAGACTTTCACAATCTAATCTTCACACCTCCCCTTTCCATCCGCTCGTCCAGTAATTTACACCCGAAAGTGAAAGTGGGCAGGCTGAGAATCAATCTCAGGACCTGTTGTTTGCCTCAGTAAGATCAAACCAGTGATCTCAACAACATCTGATGGCGTGTAGTAGGAGGTTGGTCAGATATGGAAAGATCTATAAGACTTAGATCTGAATCACGGATCTCTGTGACTGTGCTGTGACAGATCAGATCAAGTAATCACCCCCTCTGCTTGAGCTAGAGTGCTTTCCACTCTGTGAAAAGGCTTACCCCAACAATGGAAGGATCAGGCCTTAGGCTCTAATACCATGATAAAGAAAAGAATGGAGCAAAAGAAGCATGGGCAGATGATTGCCTTCTCATTATTCAGATGTGATTAAATAGGAAGTACAAAACAATATTATTGTGTGTGAATACCACAGTCAGGTAAATACCGCCGTGGGTTACCTAACTCACTAACCTAACTACGGGTGAGATTACTCTCTTCAACACATTTTGTGTCCCAGTCATTTATAATATCTCTAACATCTTGGGCTATCAATGAAATGTATTGGAAACCATTGTGCATTTGGGTCCCTCTTGGATTAAATATACATGTGACACATCCCTGTCTTGAAGTGCACAATTCCCTTGTATACTTCAATCACCTGCAGTTGCAGTTAGATATGAGGTGTGCTCTCAATGATTTACTTAATTGTTTCCTTATAAATTTAAAAGATGAAATTATTATACATCTGCCCATTTTTGTTTTTACTATGCCACAAGCTTACATATCACGTTTCCAAACATTTTTTTTGCGTGGCATCCATGAACTATGTGTCTTATGGCTCCCTCCATGCAACTAGCGCAATTAAAATTAATAGTCAAGCAGAGTGTAACTATGTACCATTTTCCTCCACTTCCTCCCATTCCGTTAAGAATTCATTGACCACAAATGCTTCTTAATTCATTTGTATGCATGTTGTGCACTTCTCAGCAACTTCTATCACTCTTTTTGGAACTTGGTTTTTACGAAATTTCTCTAGCGTTTTGAAATCAAAAAATTGTATCACAAACCTAACTAAGTTGTCATTTATACTATCGGTGTCCAAGAATGTTTTCCTCTATGTGTATCATATTTTTCGTTCATTCTTTATGTGATTTACTTCTCTTACTTCTTGTCCCTGAACAGTGGTGTTGGGTTTTCCCCTCTTACTGGTAATCAAGTGATCTGTGCAATACATTGACTGCTTATCGACACTATCCTATCCAACTTGAGGAACCCTCCATGCACACAGATCAACAATAGTTGTACACATTTGTTAATCTCTACGCTCCTCCTGAGGTGTGGGATCTCGAACAGGATTAGAATTCTTAATTGTTGCGGTCCTATTTCCCGTTGTTGAGGTAATTCTCTCATTTTAGCTATGGAAACTTAGTTTCATCTATGTTGTTGTTGGTCTATATAATAGAGATATCCTACTTCTCCCAATAGAACATCTTCAACCTCCACTTTATCCAGAATTATTGGTGTTAACAAGTTATATTTTGGCACTTTGTCTAAATTCATTGGCTTTATTGTTGTCTCCATCAATGAGACATATTCCCTTGGAAACCTCAGTGGGTTTGATCCTAATGTTCATTTTCTTGGTGTCTCTTCTTGTACCATTAGTGATGGCTACATAGTGCACAATTTATTTCTTGATACAAATCTAGCTTCCATTGGTGGTAACATTGTTATCTGCAACTATGCTCTATCTAGAACTCTATTTTATATGTATTCAGCTCTGGTAAACTCAACTTAGCTCTAAATAGTCAAAGGATTGTGTATTTTCTTGTCTCCTTCCATCTGGTTTTGTAGCCTCATGTTAGTTGTCTCGTCCATTTTCGCATCGTTGTTTTCATTCAATACTTACCCTGATTGTTAGTATTCAAGTCTGTATTTGGTCTAGATTTGCCTTCGATTTTCCAACTTGTCTAAATTTCGTCGCAGATCCTTTCATTTATTATGTCGTGTTTCCATTGTCTCACTATCATGTTTGTTCTTAAATTATTTTCTTTCCTTCTACACAAATATTCATCCTATCTTTTTGTGTGCGCAATTTCATTCTCCTTCCCGCACTCCTATGCAAATCTGAGCAATCCTTTCTACGACATTTTCTCCTCTTTATTTTCTTCATTTTTTCACTTTTTCTTTCCAAATTTATTTATTTTCTTTGTATTTTTTTTACTCTATATTTTCTCCCTCTATTTTTCTTTATGCATATATTAAAAAAAAATCATGGCTTTTTATGGTTACTGCGTAGAAGGATGATTGTCCCTATACACTTTCAGTCGACTTCCATTGACAAATATGTTCATGAATTCCTTGTTTAATTATTTCAATTTAACAACACATGCCTCTTTCACAAATTTTATCACATATGGACCCAACTAGTGCATTCTAAACTTACCTAGGTGCTTCAAACACTTATTGTCATATAATAGAACAAGGTCTTCTACCTGGAACTTATTGTGTTTGATATTTCTATTATGCCATGCCTTTTCATGTGTTTTCTACACCTGTTAGTGAAATCTTGTGATGAACCAGTCTTCCTCCACTTCTACAAGCTCCGACAATATTTTCTCTGTTGCATCATAAATTGTAAGGAGCTAACAAAGTTCCTAGTTTTATTAATAAGAATCTAATGTTGACAATTTTTTTGTTATCAATTGGTTCTAATTTAATCTTCTAACATGTTTATTTAGGTTTAAAAACAAATCTGTTCATGTAAAATTTCTATATAGGTATAAAACAAATCTAATTTTCCTTATTTTTATAGGTAAAGAGAAAATTAATGTTGCAAATATAAATCAATTTACAGCAGATTCTTTGAAGCTTATTCATCCAACTTTCTTTCAAAATATAAAATTCAAAGAATTAAGTAAGGATACTTGTAATTAGTAGTTTGTCCCAGCTTCGCTTTGTCCTTGCATTCTTTCGCAACTAGAAAACCCCACTATATGATAGTTGTAGATACTTAAAACTCAACTGACCAAATCAGTTTTCCACCCTGCCAACTAGGAAAGTCTTGTTGACTTCCTAGCTCCAAGAACTATGCACTTGGACCCTTGAGACCAAAACATGAGTACAACATTCTCAACCAGTTCTGAATGATTTCCCTTCTCTGAAAATTTTAGCCTCTTGTGCTAAATTTTCCTCAATGCGGAGATCCCCTTCAAAATCCATCTAACTCCTTTTATCTCCTCTCCTACCAACTCTCCCCTCCATTCTTTACTACCTCATGCCTTTATTAAACGTTTGAACTCCCTTGTGAGAGTTATTCACTTTAGAATATTGTTGCAGTTATTTCCCCACAAAAAAAATATATATATATATTATCATTTAATAACCATGGTACTAGTCAAATGTGACTTATCAACATTGAATAACATTTATTTAAATTTCTTGTTATTTGGGTAACCTACCATATTAATCACTTCATTGCAGAATAAGGTTCACCGCCTTACTGGACATAAATTCAGAAATGATGTTCCTTAATAATATATTCTCAATAAGATTTAATCAGCATACCTATTATTAATTAAAATTTTATCTAATTATTATTTAATAATTAACCTAGTTATTAATTAATAGTAAAGTTTTATATAATAAGTTTAATAATAATTTAATCCAACATAAACTTGAAGTCGCAAGTTTATTACTAATAGCGTACTTGGAAACATTAATTTGACATATCCATTATTTAATAATACAATAAATTTCATAATTTATAACGCATCAAGCTATTCTTCAACAATATATTTCACATAGGTTATGATATCAATATCGTTTAATAAAGCGATAAAATCATAATTAAAAGACATTTAGCAACATAATTCACATAAATATTGGCATAACCATTTATTTTTAATATTGTATACGACACTAATTTTGACATAAATTATTGTATTATAGTTGAAACTTAATTAGTAATTTTAATTAATTAACTATTTAATACCCTTCTAGAATCCACTTATCATTTATTTAATGATTACACCCAACAATCAACAGTGAAACCTTAGTTACAATTAAAACCTATCTAATATTTACTAATCAAGTTAATAATAGTCCAAGTAATCACTAATTAACCTTTATTTAGTGATGACCACAATTAATAATTAACCTTAATCACAACTAACCTTTCATTAACAGTTCATAACTTAATAAGTAATAATATTATAATGTAGCTAGTCGGAATTATAAAACATAAACCCTCAATTTTAATGGTATACATAATCCATACACCATATGTAGACGAGTTATGTAAGTGTGGCTAATGTTTACATACATCGTGTATGTCACGTACCCATACCCCAATTATCATGCGAAATTCAAAATTTTCTTAAAGAACCATGGTTCTTCTTTTGAAAACAGAGCATGGTCATGAAAAAACTCTTCAACATTCTTGCTTAAGAATAAACATTGCTGGAACAATCATTCCTCCCCTGATAGATCCACCTTGTAACCGGAAAGATCATTTTTCGCATTGAATGTTGGATTCATTTACCCAACTTCCACACGTATTTGGTCAATTTTGGCCTATTTAACCACTATCCTAAGTTTAATTGACTTAATTGGCATTATATGAACACACTATGACATCAACATGAGCACACCCATGCCTTCCTTCAATAAAGGAGGCCAACTAAGCCTTCTCCTTCAATCGGGGAGGCTAATTGGGCTTCCTCCTTCAAACATGGAGCAATTCTGGGGTGATCTGAGTGTCATAAGTGCAACTAATTGCTAACTGTTTGTTGTTTCGCTTAATAATCAATTAAGCTGAGTTGTAAAGGCACCTCCATCATGCAATTGCCTATTTTGGGTTGATTGGGATGAACTAGAGTTAGTTAATGCGCCTCCAACTGCCTTTGTTGACTAGTATCACTTCAGTTAACTTCATTAGAGCGACTTGGAGTTAGTGATGCACTACCACCTACTATTTGGCATGCAGTGAGATGTGTATGAGTTACATTCAGTTAGACCCAGTCATCTATTGCACTCTGATTCAGTTAGGACTCAGTGTGAGTTAATCATAGCTAGATTAGTGGTTAACTAAGTGTGTCTAGTGTTGCTGAGATTCAGTTAAGCTACACCCATCCATGCAATTCGAACGACCTCCTTATGACTTCAAATTGTCTTGGCATTCATGCATTCTGCATGACATTATATTGTATTACTCATTCTATTATTGATTATGCAGAGCTGCAACCTCCTATTGCAGTACTGTTGCATCATTTCATGTCTAATTTGTCTTGAATCTCTTGTGAGTATGTGCTTTGTCTCAAATATTGCTGTGACAGAATTAATATGGTATTAGAGATCATGGTGAGATGAAGCTCATTCTTCAAGAAAAACATGATTTTTGTCAGATTTGGCATGCAAAGTTGAGCAAAATCTCAAATTCCAGCACTGCACCATAAGCCGAAGGTTAAGTACTTAATACCCAAAGTAAAGGAATTGTTGATCAAGATTGCTTGATCAATTATGCTAGGTGTGATGAAAACCTGAAATGTGCAGGTTGTCTGACCTTATGGTGACTTTATTGTGCTGATTGCAGGTTTTTATAGGTTCTTGACTGCATTCACTATAGTAGCTCCATGGCTTCTTCTCTGGATCCTCTCACCTCCTTCAATTACCACTATTGGAAGGAGGATATGGAGATTTAGCTCCGTTCAAGAAGCTCTACCGGGTCACAATGAACAAATAATTAGAGCCTAATGCTGCTATAGAGAAGATAAAATACTGGAATAAGCTGGATGAGGCTTATGGTTTCTTGTGCTTGTCTATATCCAAATATCTTCTTTTCCACATCTCAGGATTGAAGACTCCGAAGGATATTTGGGATCATCTTGCTACCTTGTTTGATAAAAAATATGATCTTTAGATATATCATCTTGAGAACAAGTTAATATCCCTAAATCTAAGCAGCTTCGAATCCGTGAATGAATTTTTCACAAAATTCAAACATTTGGTGCTCCAGGTAAAGTAGTGCAAGGTGGGGAAGGAATATTACCAGCTCATCCTAGCTATCCTCTCCAAACTTGGTCCAGACTATTAAGTCTTTGTTTCAACATTCCATATGGGGAAGCTAACAACCCCAAAAAGGAAAATTCTTTTTCTTGATTCCTTCATCAAAACCCTCACAAACAAGCATGACAATATTGTTCAGATGGGGATCCTCAGATCCTCAAAATATCAAGCTCTATTTGCTTCGGGGTGAAAATATTCAAAGGAAAAAGGGAAGCAGAAGAATTCAAAGGCTAAATTTTATGCTCCAAATCCTAAAGAAAAGAACCAGCAAGAAGAGCCTTTCGGCTCAAAGAAACACAAGAACAAGGGAAACGAAGGAAAGGAGAAAGTCAAATGTTCCTACTGCGGGAAGGGATTCCACCCTGAACATGCCTACATGAAGAAGAAACTTTATGAGTTGACCTCTCTTCTTGAGAGAAACAACATCAATCTTTCAGAGAGCATTCAAAAGAAAGATAACCAAGATCGAGATACCCAGTAAGAAAGAGGGCATGCTCTCATGGCAAGCACCTTGAATCCGAAGGCTCTTCTCATAGACTATGGATATTTGAATCACATGATGGCAAGAAGAGATTATTTTTCCTCTCTAGACAACGAAAAAATCATTCCCATCCACATGGGAGATGATTCTACCATTATTTCGAAGGGACAAGGTACAGTAAATATTAAACATGGCACTTTTTTCAATGTTCTGTATGTGCCCTCCTTGGCCTCCAATATTTCAAGTGTATATCAAATGACTCATACCAGAGTGCCCAAGAGAGTAAAATTCAGCCCCAATGATGTATAAATCACTGAGAGTGCATCCGATAAACTTGTTGCAAAAGGCTTAGCAAATTGTGATGCAAAAGCCTGTGAGTTTTCCCATTTTCTGGCGGATAAAAATCCCACCACTCTTCTAAATCATGGAAATGAAGTCAGTAGACTTTGGCATGAGATATTTGGTCATTTAAATTTTAATTACTTGCATCAACTTCAGAAAAATTCCATGGTTGAAGGCCTCCCGACAATCAGAACTACCAAAGGAATTTGCAAGGGTTGTGTTGTGGGAAAACACCCTGAGCGTAAGTTTGATCGGGGGAAGGCTTGTCGAGCATCAAGTATCTTAGGGATGTTACATTATGATATCAGAGGAACAATTCCCATCACATCCATGAATGGATATAGGTATGTAATCACCTTCATATATGATTTTTTTAGATACACCTGGGTGTTTTTCATTAAGAAAAAATATGAAGTTTTAGAGAAATTCTTTGAATTGAAAGCACTGGTTGAGAATGCCTCTGGGAGAAAGATAAAATTTCTGAGATATAATAATGGAGGGGAATATATTAGTTCTGAGTTTCTGAATATATATTCCTATAGTGGGATCAATATCCAACATTCCATTCCCTACACCCCTCAGCAAAATGTTGTAGCGGAAAGGAAAAAACGCTCTCTAAAGGAGATGACCACATGCATATTGGAAGAAAAAGGATTGGATGCAAATTTGTGGGTTGAGGCCATGAATGTTGCTGCACACATTAATAATAGAGTACCTCACTCCTCCATGAAAGTTAAGACACATTTCGAATCCTATTTTGGACACAAGCCGGATGTGTCAAATTTTAGGGTGTTTGGATCCACTGCATGCACTCGGATTCTGTCTGACTAAAGGAAATATTTGCAACCGCAAAGTGTTGAATGTTGAAACCGCAAAGTGTTGAATGTTTTTTTATTGGATATCCAGAATAATCCAATGGATTCAAGCTGCTGAATATCAGAACAAAACAAATTTTCATCGAAATAAGTGTTCGGTTTGATGAGCCTCTCCAAGAAGTAGAGCTAGTTGAAGAAAATTCTGCTGATTTTCCCTTCTGTTCTACTGACAATTTGGGTGATAAAAGTGGGAGTGATGACTCTGTTTTACAGAACTGATATCTGATATCAGTGAGAAATAAATATCATATTCTGAAGTACAAAAAAATATCCCAACTTGGGCCAAGAAGATACTTTCTTCTGCCGAGGAAAACATTGGAAATCCTGTTGATCCAAGAAGAACCCGGTCTGAATTTAAAAGAGAAGGTATTGCGCTCTCTTTACATGATGATTTAATATTAGAGACCTATTATTTGATGATTGGGTCATATCCTAAGTCTTACTACCATGCTTGAAAAGATCTGATATGGTAAGCTACCATGGACGAAGAGTTTAATTCTCTTCGGAAAAATGCTACTTGGGAGCTAGTTTCTCTTCCACTTGGGAGGAAATTAGTTCAATTGAAGTGGGTGTTTTGGAAAAAGGTTGTTGTTGATGGAAAAACCTGAAAATATAAGGTAAGGCTGGTTGAAAAAGGGTTCTCCCAGGTCCAAGCTGTGGACTATCATGAGACCTTTGCACCAGTGGCAAAGATGGACTCCATCCGCCTAGTTTTGGCCATTGCGGCATCCAAGCATTGGGAGGTGCATCATATGGATGTCAAGAGTGAATTTATACATGGATATATTCATGAGGAGATATACATGAAGCAGCTTGAGGGCTATATTTCATATCCTACTTTGTTTTGCAAATTACAGAAGTCATTATACGGGTTGAAACAGGCCCGAAGATCATGGTATGCCAAGATGGATGCCTTTCTACTTTCACAAAACTTCCAAAGGTGTAAGTATGAATCGAATGTGTATATACAGTAGTATGATGGTAACTTAATTATCATTTTTTTATATTTTGATGATATCTTGATTACTAGTAGCACACTTTCTTCCATTTCATTCATTAAAACTGCCCTTCATGATGAATTTGAGATGAGTGATTTGGGCCTGCTGAAACAATTTTTGGGGCTCGAAATTGCACAATTTTTTGATGGGATAATGGTAAATAAGTATAAATACATTTCAAACCTATTATTTAAGTTTAACATGGCTGAATTTAAGTCTACACCATTCCCTTTCCTCTCAGGAATCATCCTTGAAGAAGGAAAAAACACTCTGCCCATGGATTGCACTATCTACCACTAGCTGATTGGTAGCTTGCTTTACTTGAGACATTCTCAGCATGATATTTGTTATTCCATGAATGATATATTAAGATACATGTAGTGGTCTCATGAGATCCATTGGAAGTCATCCAAGAGGATCCTCCAATATATTCAAGGAACCAGGTCCTACGACATTCACTATGTTGCAGACTCTGAGCTAGAGTTGGTTGGTTATAGAGATTCAAATTGGGAAGGGATTCTACAGATCAGAATTCCACTTCCAGCTATGTCTTTATGTTTGTTGGTGGCCCCATTTTCTGGTCCATAAAAAATCAGGCCACCATTGCATTGTCTTTAGTAGAGGTCAAGTACAAGGGAGCAGTGAATGCTTGGCATCCAAGCTGTTTGGTTGCAAGGCATTCTTTCAGAGTTTGAGATTGGTAGTACTTTGTCCACAGTCATATTTTGTGACAATAAAAGTACTATTAATACCTCTGTATATCTAATTACTAGGTAGAGGACCAAACATATAGAGAATCACATGCACTACATCAGGGAGTTGGTGCATGATAGGACCATAGTTCTGCAATACTGCCCTATAGATGAGTAGATTGCAGATATCTTCACCAAGAGATTTACAGAGAAAATTTTCACTTGCCTCCGTTCACTTTTGGGGGTGAGTTCATCAGGATGATTATATACTTCTTCAGTGTTCAGCTTGAGGGGGGGTGTTGGAGTCATTTACCCAACTTACACACTTATTTGGTCAATTTTGTCGTATTTACCCACTATCCTAAGTTCAATTGACTTTATTGGCATCATATGAGCACACTATAACATCATCATGAGCACACCCATGCCTTCCTTCAATCAAGGAGTCCAACTAAAGCTTCTCCTTCAATCGGGGAGGCTAACTGGGCCTCCTCCTTCAAACAGGGAGCAATTCTGGGGTGATCTAAGTATCATAAGTGCACCTAATTGCTAATTTATTGTTATTTCACCTAAAAATCAGTTAAGCTAAGTTGTAAATGTGCCTCCATCATGCAATTATCTATTTTGGGCTGATTGGGATGAACTGGAGTTAGCTAATGTGCCTCCAACTACCTCTGTTGACCAGTATCCACTACAACAAATCCCGGAATTAGCATCCCTTTTTAGTGTAATTTTTTTCACACTGAGTGGTCAAACTAGACGCTAAATGGGACGCATCATGGAAAAAAAATTAAAGCATCTCAAAAAGCGTCTTTTTTTGCTTCCTAGATAGCATCATTTATGGCGTCCAAAATAGCATCTATTTTTTTTCTTCCAGAATAGCATCCAACTTTGGTTCCTAAACAACATCGATGTTTGCTTCCTAAATAGCATCATATTTTGCTTCCTAGCAAGTGTCTACTTTTTCTTCTTAAATGACATCCCCGTTAGTGCCATATTTGCATCCTTAATAGCACCATGTTAGCATTCAAATTAGCATGAAATATTGCATCCATTTTTGCTACCGCTTTAGCATCCCATTTTGCACCATGTTTTACTTCCAAAAATGTGTCAATTTTTTCTTCCAAATTTGCACCAATTTTTGCTTCCTTTTTTGCATCGTGTTTTGCGCCATGTTTTGCATCCAAAGTAACGTCTTATTTTGCTACCATATCAACGACATGTTTGGCTTCATCATTAGCACCACGTGTTGCATCCTTTTTAATGCCTAATTTCATGTCTTATTTTGCTACCATATCAACGCCATGTTTGGCTTCACCATTTGTGCCACATGCTTCATCCTTTTTTATGCCTAGTTTTGCATCTCTCATTTTTTGGTCACTAATTTAGTCATTTTTAGCAATTTTACATACGAATTTTGGTCATTTTGTTTGGTCACTTAACTCTTACTTTTGGTTACTAATTTAGTTGTTTTTAACCGATATTATAATATCATTAGGGTGTGGAGGAATCGAACCACCAACCTCCTGCTTGTTAGGCAGGTGCTCTTCCATTGAGCTAGCACCCTTTAAGAATTTAGGAACCTAACTTACAGAGCCCTCTATAATGATAAAACGGATCAATACACAACTTTGAGTATCTAATGGTTGACAAAGGATGATAGATTGTGTAAGTTCACAATATATGATCAAGCAGGTTATGAAATCCATAAACCTTTTCTAGGAATTCTGAACAAAACTCAAGAAATCGGATTAATGGGATTGTAAAAATCACTATTCCCAAAGAACCATTATGTTTGTTTAAGGTTTGATATTTAATCATATTCCTTTAAGACCCATGATAAGAGGACATGAAGACACATCCTTAAATGAGAATACAATGATATTCAAGAAAAATAGCCATTGTCTACACCATATTGCAATAAGAGGGTACTGCTGTAATTTTAAATCATCAACACACTATATAATGATGCTAAATCTTGGAAAAAAATGATTGTAAGAAATATCAGGTCATAAATACCTTTATTTTCAAGCGAAAATAGGACTTCTATAGAGCTGGAAATGATTGTTGTGTATGATTTTGACACTCAAAAAATTTATACCAACACTTTGACACTCAGAAAATTGACACTTACTAATGATACAATATTGGAATTGATTTGATATTTGTTTTTATTACAGTAATGTTTGAAGGATTACTGTTTCACCGCAATGTGTTAATCTCAAGTGATCTCAAGGAATGTTTTCGACATTTATGAGTCATTAACATTTTACTCTTTGCACGGCACTATGTGATTCTAAGATTTATTAAGTATAGAAAATGTTGAATTACATATTTGAGAAATGTAGTTATTTCAAAGATGGTTAAAATGAACCGAAACAACTGCCACTTAAAAATGAAGGACGAGATACCAGAGACTAATCACATCCGTGACTTGTTTGAAAAGGATAGTGTCAATCATGTTTAGGGAATTTAAACAAACTCATGTATTGCCTAGTCAACAACATAATTCAAAATCAGCCAAATTAAATAATTACAGAAATATTTGATGGAGAAAGATGAGAACCTTGTGGTGAAAGAAATGAAAAAATGTGCTTAGCTTGGGAAGTTACTATTAAACTACCAAATATTGGAGATCTCTTTGGTAAATGTGTTTCATATAAATCAAAGTCTTCGGCTGGTTAGTTAGAGGCATGAAGGTCATCATACTCGATAATTAAAAGGAAGTGCATTTAGTGACAGTGGCTCAGTCACTCACTTTAACGTCAATCCAAGCGTGGCTATAACATTTTAAAGTGAGCACAACCATATTTACTCACCCACCTCCAAAAATAGTAGCTACTCTTCCCAAAAAGGTTTCTCATATAAGATAAATGGCACCCCCAAAAGCAGCAGGCAATGGTGTTAATCCAAATCCTTGATAGTGGAAAACAAGACTGCCAAAGGATTTCCAAGTGAAAGTGGGAAATTTACCGACTTCTTTGATAGAAATCAAAGGCGGAGGTCATGCAGAAGTAGTTGAAACTAAGTTGAATATACTCCAATGTCTTCTTAGGAACATGAAGGATGAAGTGAGAGGCTACTTCTTCTAAATCCATAAATTAAATTTGTTGAAGTACTTCAGAAATAGCCTTTGATTAGAAGACGGTGGCAAACTATTCCTAGGGTAAAGTTTTAGAACTAGCTAAAAGGCCCTCTATTTGATATTATTCATAATATCTAAATATTTTTGGGAGCTAACCGAATCCATGGTTACATGTTGAAGAGAATATTTCAAAGAGTACAATTGACCTACAAAGCAAACTTTTTTGAATTTTTTTCTTTTTATACAAAAAGATATTTTTTACTACAAACTAACATAAATCATCTAGAAAATTTAGATAAAATTCTAATCAGATTCACTATATTTGCAGTATAATATTATTCTCAACTTGACTATATTTGTAAGCTAGTGCAAAAGATGCTCAAATTTAAAACCATTTGAAACTAAATAATTGACTAACCTTCATGTCGATCCAAATGTTTTGATGTAGTGTATCAAAGCTTGTGTCATGTCCTGTCCTTTGAGGGTACAAGCCATGCAAATGTATAACCTATGCTATATGAATTTACACCCTTTCCTACAGTCACCTGCAACATATCATTCCATTCCCTGCATGCATGATCATGATCAACACAGCAAGTATGGAAGCCATTGATAAGAGACTCATGTGGATTCCACTCACCCACCTATTTTCATTTGAGAACTTAACCACATTACTTATAAAGATAATTACCTCAGTTTTCCACTAGCACATGAATATTCCAACCAATATGACTCAGTTTTAGCTTAGCCGCAAGGTTTGAAAACGTTCAAGCTTAGCTCACAATAATTTTCTGGGATGAAACTTGACCATACAAGAAAAGGAACCTACATGACCATAACATTATTTTAAACCACCTGGTTTTATTTTAGTTCTGTAATAAGATGTGGAATTCAAACAGACTTGGAGGCTGCCCAGCATTGGCATGGAGATGACTGTGACTGTGACAGTAAACACGGCCCCATATGTGCATGTGCATGTACATGCAGGAGAACCAAAAATCGAGTAGATTAACTAAATATTCCAGTTCAAGATACTTTTGACAATGAATTTCCAAATGCAACTTCAAATGAAAAAAACTATTAATCAAACAATAGGAGAATATAACCTTATTTAGAGTTCATGCAAACTGACTAGCATGAGTATCATTATCTTCTGGCTTATTCTAGCTCTTGGCAATTTGTGACAATACACGAAGATGGACCATTAATCTCTCCTTCTTTGAATAAATTTCATCCCTATGCACCCTATAATCCTCAAATATTTCTTCAACAACAGATGAGTTAATATCTATGAAACAAACATGAGACAAATCTTATCTTTCTAAAATTTAAAATGTTTTACATAATACTATGTACTTTTCTAGCATCCAATTATTACTATAATACAAATCTATTTTCCTTGACCTGCCATTGAGTGATTTCACATTGAAAACCAAGAAGATGAACTAACAAACCTTTTTTAGTAGAATTGTTTGTCATGTTCTTTACATATCTCCTGTGTCATACACTTGAAGTTAGAGAGAGACACATGTGTGATCTCAACATAGAGAGATGGGGGTTATGATTAATGATGGAAATTCAAGTTTTTCCATCAATTGTAAGACAATCTACCACTTAATTGATACATATTCGTGAGTACATTGTTTTGCATTCTAGATGTATTGCCAAAATTAATCCCAAGGCTCCTCTTAACAAAGTTTGTATTTTAAGATGTGGTGTTTCTACAAGTAAATTACTACCAGATCCTTTTTTAATCAATTTTATATCCATGTACATGTCTAGTATTAACCATATTTGTAACTATAGCTCTCCATATTCACTAAGAAGCTATATAGATTGTCTAAATAGCCCAAACAGATTAACCAATACAGTTGGTTGTACCTCTTCTTCCATAAAAACAGACTTCAAGACTTCATTGATGATTGTCTCCATACAATATTCACAGGGGCATCACCTAGGGACCAATATGATATCACGTCCATTCATATTGGGGGGTTAAAAATAAAATAGTAACAAGCCAATATATTGGTGGTATATTAGGGGTAAAAAGGGTTTTTTTTAACTATATAAATATGCAATATGTTGGAGGAAATTTTATTTCACAATGCTGCCCGCGCCTCCACCATAAGCCTGTGTGCACCCTGGGTGATGCTGCATAGGGTTTTCCTGTGGTTTTTCTCCATCATTTTTTCTTGGGTTTTCTCCATCGTATTTTTTGGATAACGAGGGCGTTGTTTCTGGTGCATAGAAGTGTTGGTACTTGAGTTTTCTCAATCATGTTTTCTGGATAACGAGGGCATTTTTCCTGGTGCATAGTAGTGTTGGTCCTTGGATTTTCTCCATCGTGTTTTCTGGATAATAGGGGTGTTTTTTTTGGTGCGTTATACTAAAAAAATAGGACGATGCCATTGAAGCTCTGCGTAGTTATGAGGAGCTTCATCCCATAGCCTAGGAACTAGAGATCATCGGTGCATGTACTAAGGCATTAGCACTGTTGGCATGCTCTAAAATCATGAACAAGAAACATGGATCCACATCGATTCCTTTGTCACCCATGGAGATTGGGTTTGATGTGGGTGTTCACATGGAGAATCATGACAAAGATTGGCTGATCGACGACCTGTTAATGCTCCCAATTGAATACTTTCAACAAATAATGGAGTCCATCAGGAGGCAGGGAAATTAGGAGAGATTCATCGGTCGAGCTTTGGTATTATACATTGACAGGTGGGTTTATAATGTGATTAAACCCCATGGTTGTATGAAGGGAAAGGGATATGAAATGAAAAATGTATTAGAATGTATCATTAGGCTGCTTCCCATGGAGAAAGAAGATACTATTTCTGTTAGCTTTCTGTTTGGGCTCCTTTGCTGTGCCTTCACATGGAATGTGGGAAAAGAGTGCACGTTTAGGCTCGAGATCAGAATTGCATGCCAGCTCGAGCAGGCTATGTTTACATATTTTTTATTACCATTGATGGAGAAGAATGATAGTGGTGATGAGGAGGATATATTTTATGGTAGAAGAAGCAATTCCAAAAATCCTCATTTGAAGCACTTAGGCCTATTCTGAAATTATAAATGCTCCAGGCCTGTGTCCTCTCATAAATAAAGAGTTATCAATACTCAAGATGTCCTTGGGTATTTCCAGGAAGCCATGAATGAATATTGAGACCAACGAAGTGGAGAGTAGTTTGGTGCATTTTGGGTATCTTGTGATCAATCGTCAGGGTTTTGTTGACCATAGTGGGAGAAACAGGATAACAAGCACTACAAAACGAGCAGTAGTCTCTCCTGATGAAGTGCCCAAATATACTCATACAATATGTTCTTGATGTAAATCTAGGGTAAGCAACTGGTGTCCAACGTACAGTTGCAATCTTGGTAATATTAGGTGCTTCGATCTTGATACAAAGGCGCCATAACTTGCTTGTAACTATCAAAGCTATGGTTGTTAAATAAACATGTTGTGCTATTCCATATATGCATGGGAGTACCCTACAGTTGTTCTAGGCACTGTTACATCAGGCATGGGCTTTCAAAGAACCTTGGGCTTGAGCAACAAGAAAAAATATCAGGGTCTGGGTGAATTTCCAAGCAATCGAGGCATGGGTAGTCCTTTGAATTTAGAACAGTCACTTGCAGCATTTGAGTCCTGGGTATAAATCAACATCATAGCAATATATAAGTGCATCATCAAAATATGGGCAGTAAACCCTATGTTCTGAACATCTTGTGATGATAAACAACAATAGGGCTGTAATTGATGTTCACCTTCATACAAATCCAGGACTTTATCCTCGGTAGATCAGTGGATTGGATGGATATAGGATGCACCTATAAGGGATGTTTATACATTTTTGATGTATGATATCACATTATCACTGCAATTCTAACCTCTATAGCAGCATGCAAAATAAGAGGGTGTCTTTAGTGAAATGATCCTCTACAACCAGTGAGTTTCTGAAGCCTGAGGCATGGACAGCAAGCTAAGATTCCAAATAGTAGTTCCAGGCATTTTTTGGGAGTTCTGAGCATTTCGAAGGTGGTTCTGAGAATGTTAAATGCATGAGAGGGGTACTACAACAACATCAATCAATTATGGGCACTCAATATCTTCATTCAGCAGTAATGAGGCAAAGCATCAAATGATTGATTGTTCCAAGAGTTCATATCAACCCCCTAAATCAACAAATACATATGATTATTTTTCTTATCTGAGCAGGGATTGGTGGGCAGAGTTAGCTTTATTCCTTGGAGGATCAGAGAATCATGAAAACACTGTGGAAATCTAAGGTAAGGAAAAGGTCGAAGACATATATCCTAACAGTTGAAGAATTTCATTTTTATTTGAGGTATGTTGACTAACATTAAGTTTGAAAGTTAATTCTGAAAGTGTGTTGGGGCTCCATCTTAAGTCCGTCAATTGGGACATCTTAAGGACTGATAGTAAAGAGAAGTATAATAATTTGTTTAGGGTGTTAAGAAAATGGTAGAGTGCTAAAGGACAGGAAGGGCATTAAAAATACTCAGAGTTAGAATATACATAAAGCATCATATTTAGCAGTAGAAACAGATGCTTTTGATCAAGATAAATGCCATAAGCAGAGGAACCTACACAGTCAAGACGTTTGTTGCCTATCTGAGTATGCTTTCATTTGCTACAGACATTGTAACACCAATCAATCCATTCTTTAGCATTATGGGAGAACCATTAGTATCATTCAATTTAATTGTCTCCATGAAGTTTTCAGCTATAAATCAATGATGTTTGGTGTACACCACACTTGAAATATCTGTCGAGTGGTATGAAGCCATCCTTTCTGGTGATAACCATTATAACCGTTCTATTTAGTCTATAACCAATATAACCATTGAATCCAGTCTATAGCCTTATGGGATAATCATTAGCACCATTCAATTTGGTTTCCTTTGGCTTAGAAACCATTGTGTAGTATGTATTCTACCAAGGTTGCTCAGAAATTATATCTAGCCCAATTGGGATTATGGTGGAACCATTTGCACCGTTCAATTCGTTTGCCTTCAACTTTGAAGTCATGAGTGGGGTTTCTATTCCACCAAAATTTCCTAGAACTTCCACTAGCCTTAGATTTTGTTGGCTTTGTCTTAAAATCCATGAGTGGGTTATCTACTCCATCAAAGTTACCGAAAAATTGCGCCTGGCCCCAACCACTGTTGGTGTTATGAGAGATCTATTAAAACCATTTAGTTCATTTTATTTTGGCTTAGAATCCATGAGTGGGGTATATTTTATGCTACTGTTGCATGCCCTGGTGCACATCCATGTTACTTGGTAGAACTTGAACCTTGGTGAGGGCTATATCAGCTACCTTGTTTCCCCAACCTAGAGAACCACTGTTAAAAAACCAAGACCCTATTGATATAACTCCATTTTAACAATGCAACATATCATTATAAAATTTGGGGCAGACAAATATAAGGACCCAGGTTTTTTAGGAGCTTGCAGTACAAGTGTGCTACTGAAGCTAGTAACATAGCAGAGTTGATCAAATCCAACTATGGAAGGACAATCTGGACCCAATTATATCTATAACGGTGTGGTAATGAACACCTAATTATTTCAGATCCTAATGGAAGTTTTCAACTCGTTCTTGTGGTTATTGTCGCAGATAGTATCCAGATATCGGAATTGTTTCTATCATTTTTTACTAACAGTTTGTTGTCAGCTTTTAGATAAAGCTTATGCATTGTTCCGATGCTTTTTTATGTTAACTATATGGTATTTGATAAGCTTGTTGATGATCACCATATTGACCTTTGAATTATGGTGGCCCTGCCCCTTTTATTTGGACTTCCATGGGGATTTTGAGGATGAAGTATCCAATCTCACACTCTATGATTAGGGCCTTTATCTAGGATGTTCTTATCAATATTTTGTTTTGATCCTTTTGTGTCAGTATTTGAGTCAAATGGATTGTAGGATGTAGGCATGTTGAGAAAATATACTCTCATAACAAATGATCAATATCTTCCCCAATATTTCAAAAATATTCCAGTCTTCCTTGAGCATATTTCAAACATAGTTCTAATCTAGTGCACATTTTGTTTGTTTGGCATGCACGATAATTGTAAATTAAGAATTTTTCCCTCATCTATGGTCAATTCAAACATATTTTTCTTTAAAACTTCGTTTAGGGTTAGACTGGTAATTCCAGATTTTGACTCTCTGAATGCAAAAGTTTCACATTATTGTTTTCAAATTTTCATGCACCAGGGGTCAATTTTTAACTCATTAGGTTAGCATTGCAAGATATTGTTTTCTATTTTTGGTGTTTTTGCTCATTGCAAACACTCTGTTCTCTGGTTGCTAATTGGAGTCTGTGGAATTCTCTTGTCATATATTTTATGTTCTAGAAACAACATTTGAAATATTTTGGAGATCATGACAAGAGTATTGCAACACTTCTAACCATTAAAAAGTCTTGGTGACAGTGGTGTAGATGACCTTACGTAACATTAAGATTGTGATTTTTAAAAGCATTAAAAGGACTCACTTTCAGTGGTATAAATGACAATTATGATTTTTCAAAGCATTAAAAAGACTTGGTGCCTTTGGTATATATGGCAATTGTGATATATCAAAGCATTTAAAGGACTCCATGGCAATGGTATAAATGAAATGTTATTGTTGAACGTAACCTTGCCTTTATGATAGCTACTTCTTTTTAGTTTGCTTATATTAAATCTACCGTAGTTAGTAATCGTGTGCTTTTTTTTCTCTTTGGATGTTTTTGTTATCATGTTATGCTGTGGTAAACTCAATTACCGTTGAGGCTCACAATTTCAGCTTTGAGACTCCATTACCCTTGTTACTGTAAAAGTTTTAATTTTCCTTTATATTTCTCGTTTTACCCTTTTACTTTTTATTTTATTTTATATTAACATGAATGGTTTTAGGATGTTTGAGAGAGATTCCAATTTCATTGGACTTCATATGAAGAAAATATAATTTCACATCCCATCTAAAATTCAGCAAATTCAACAAATTTTCAGGATTTTCAACATTTTAGGATGGAATTCTATAAATGATCTGTTCTTCATAACCTTTGCTTGTTATGCCCTTGGTAACAAGACACGCCCACTTAGTGATGAAACTACCATCTAGGCATATTGACCAATATGTTCCAGAAACCACCTCTATGCTAGCCAATTTGATAGAAGAATTGGACAGTGTTTATTGAACCATAGTTGAATTGTTGAACTTGGTATTATTTGATGGATTTCAAACTATTAGAAGTTTTAATTTATGTTTCAGTTTTTTTAGACAAATTTCAAGTGCCAAATTTTATATTGTCTAATTTAATAAGATGGATAAACTATTATTTTGTAGATTTTATGGATGTAAACTTAATTTTCAACACATTTCTTTTGTATTTTGACTTTTGTTTCTATTTGCTGAATTTCATTAAGTCTTCAGACAAGTTTTGTTGAGTCCCAGGTGTTAGTTTTTATACCTCAAAAGTGTCCTCTAGCCATCGTAGTTGCAGTTGTAGTTAGTACAGCTTCTATTAGGGAAAAGTCTTCAGTCTTGTACGACACATTGATTATGGAAGACAATATTGTGTTATAAAGGGACTAACAGTTCTAATTTTGGTAGTCTAGATTTAGCAGTTTGTTTTCCCAATTTTAGGAAAAGTAGTTTTTTTCCGGAATTAGTCACTTTTCTGCTTTTGAGTTGACTTTTCATATTTATGTAAGTACTATTTTTAGGTTTCTTTTTTCTAGATTTAGATAAAGTGCAAGAGGGGAACTTAGTCTTAGGGAGCAGGTGCAAATCTGAAGGAGGTTGTTCTTCTTGCTGGAGCATTTTTAACCTATAATTTGTGATTTGCATATTGTTGTTGCGGTATGCTCTCATTTATGTATTGGGCATTTTTAGCCTATATATTCTTAATAAATATAAAATGCATCATAGCCCAGTAGGCTAGCTAGAGTGGTTGAGTGCTTTGAGATTCATGTAGAAGGTCTTGGGGTCGATCCACTAGGCTGGATGGCTCTATTGTGTGCAAGTCCCTACTAGGTCAGGCACTGTAAAACTTAGGGAGACCCTAATTTGTTGGGTTTCCACACTATGAGATGCACTAAGGATTAACTTTTGTAAATGTGTTAATGTTGAGCCAAACCCTCCTGTATATACCAACATTGTCAAAGAATAGAAGTACACTAAGATATAAGCCACATGCTATATCATTCATCAAAATACCATGAAGACACTTCATCCAACAACTTCTAGTAGCAACCACAACATCAAATAAATCAAAAGAGAGTGACATCTCTAAGCCATAGCTCACATGTACCCTAGTCCATCAAATGAATCACCTTGCAAGCTCTATCTTTGTGATAAAATTCACAAGTGTTATCCTCATACAATATGAGGGATAACGATATGTAATTTCCTATCTCCTAGTTGGTCAGATTTGATATTCTACAGAGGGGTCAACTGTGCATAACTCTTGCCATCACTTTCCCCATTATTGGCCAATAAAAATACCTTGCCAGGTTAGCAACTATTTTCTCCTCCCCAGAGTGTCATGTGAACTTAGAATGGAATGCTTCATGCAACAACTAGATCTCATAATCTCCTTAGGAAACATATATTGTATTATGGCTGTAGAAAATTCCTTCCTTCAACAAGTAGTCTTGGAGCTCCCCAACATATGGAATCACAAAGTTAAGGTGATATTCCAAATAATGGTTAAATAATGTGTGTATCCAAAGGGAAGTAGAAGCCATTGACCTTGTTTGAAATATGTGTTACACAGGTATGCAGTTCCCTAACTAGATAAGTAGTTGCAGACTATTCCCAATGGTTCTTAACATTTTATTTATGTGCTGACTTGGTGGTTGAAAATTGTTACATGACACCTTGTTGGCCTGTCTGATAGAGTGGGTTTGACAGGATGGCCCAAGGTTTTACAGAACTTCCAATGGTCCTACCATGTTTGAAACTTAACATATTGCAGGTCCAATAATCAGATTCCATCCAAACCAGTTACTTCATTTATCTATGGGCACAAGTCTAGTTAGATATGCAATTCGTAAAGGTTATTAGATTAAAGAATGACAAACCATATCAAATAATTCCATTTTGGATGTTGTTGTCAGCTGTCCAATCTTCAGATACTCAAAGGAAATGAACTTGATAAGAATTTTGATAAGAGAGTAGAGGAAGCAGGTAAAGTTTGATTTAAATAGGGAGACTTTTACATAGAGATGGTGTACCTAAAAGATTATTTTCTTTTGTCTGTATCTTCTTGTCTTTGTTTCCTTATTGTGTTAGATGGAAAAATCAATTATGTTATTCCCCATCCTCTCTTATTACGTTGTTTTGAAAATCTATTGTGTCTTTGCTCAGTTTGATGTCTTGTGATCCTTTCTTGCCACATAATTATTTTGTTACATGTTCTGGAGATGTTTGATTGTTTCAATTGTCTCTCTTAAAATTTGATGATTGTAGTCTTTTATCAATAAATTTGATTGTTATGCATTGCTTTCATTTTTATTGTTTGAAAATTTATTCAAGAAACACATTTTTTTGAAAATTGCTTCGAGAAACACATCATGAGGTTGGGGGCTTGTTAGCCCCCATATTTTCCCATATGAAAATTTGGAGGGTTAAGAGCCAACTTGTTTCATCTAGCTAGTATTTAGGCTTATTATAGAGAGACAAATTTCATAGGTCAAAGGTATGTTCCCACAGGTTTAAATTGCAGGTTGATTTAGTGATGACTCATTTTCAGAGTTAGAGACATTGCATGGGTTTTCATTAGTATTGGAGATTTCAATTTTTAGTAGTTTATCTACTTTTTAGGAGATAGATTTCATAGGTTTGCACAGTAGAGATGATCATATTTTCGGCCTCCTTGCTAGCTCAGGATTAATCCTCCATCCATCAGTATTCCAGCCTTGAACTAATCAACCATATCATTGAATACAACAAGGTAGAAATGTCAAAACCATCTGTTAATAGGAAAAAAAATTGCAAGTGTTAGATGAGATACACAACTAAATTGAGAAACCATAAAATATCAATTGATGGCTCATCTAACTTCAAAATTATGGATCATTTTGAAAATGTATCAGTCAATTGACGTCTTGCAATCATTTCACTTTAACTTCACTTGACAAATCAGTGCATCCTATATAACTAGCAATAATATTGGAAATGCTGAGAAACACCTTCAAAATACCTCTCTCTGCACTAGTTCTCCAGGAATATCAGACCATCCACATAAGCCAATCAAAATGACCATGACTTCCTTTACAATGATGGCATATAAGGCTACGGCCTTAATATTCTAAACACGTAATCATGTATCTCTGGTAGTAAGTGTTCTACAACAGAAGGGTAGCTGCACAGAAAATTGATTATTAAAATTTAGATAGACCAGAAAAGTGCTTGGCTCTCACTATAACTATTCAGTTGTGTAGAATTAATTGTTTGCATTTGTTAGAGTAAAAATAAAATTCTATAATAACTCATTCAATATTTCTAGAAAGCTTTATCTTAACTTTTCATCAGATATATTTTCTCAGATAGGATAAACATACAGAATACAAGATTTTTTATATGTATTCTGTATGTTTATGGAAAACTATGCATTATAACTTTTCCTCATATATATTTGTTGAATAGATATATCTACTATGCATGTTTATGCACTAGAACATACAGAATACAGAGAGGAAAACTCTGATATATTTTCTCAGGTAGTATGTGCATTACATGGACTTATCATTAGTCTCATTGGTTTGATTGGAAAATCATCTTAACACAACACTTATAATATTATGCATCTATTCAGGAAATTGAATGACAATTCTTATACCTATAGTCATATTCCCTGATATCATATTTGGTGGCTTCTGCATATCAACTAAGCCATGTACAATAGAATTTTGACTAACATAAACTGACAAAACAACCAGTAATGTATTTGAGAAAGAACTTTGAAAAAGTAAACATGATAATTAATCATATGTGAACTGACTTCACAAAATCATATGTGAATTTGAATTTTGTTTTATTGTTTATATATCTTTGTTAGTAGGGTCCCAAAATCTTGATTCATGGGTATATTTAGTGATTCATAGACATTTTAATTTTTAATTGCATTCCTTCCTTTTAATCTCTGTTAGATAGCATACATTCAAATGGAAGCGCTTTGAAGGCTAATACAATATTAGGTTGAATAACAACTGAACCATGTACTAAAAAGAAACTCCTTCTGTCAGTGTCATCAACATTAGTACTTGGAGGAGCTATTGACATTACTGAATCTTTTATTCTTATCCTTGGAGAAGGACCCATCTTGAGCACCATGAGTGTAAATTTAGTAAGTGCACTAGAAATATTAAGTACTCTTTGTTGGACTATATGCTCAATAGTATGAAATGATTTTACCTTTCTAGTATAAATATCTTTTCTTACATCTGCAACCTTTTCTGGTTCAAAGTCAATCTGTAACTTGGTCAATTCTTACAGAAAGAGCCAAAACTATCTTGTTTTATGGATAGGGTACTCAGCAGCTAATGGCTATGAAGATTTGCATTATAGCTAATTAAAACATTAAACAAGAATATTACATATTGAGCAATAAATAAGATCAATACACTGTTTATTCTTTATTCAATATTGTCAAGAACAAAAGGGATTCGCCTACACAAGGCAATTGCTTCCTCTGCTCAATGTATAACTCTACATTATAAAACAAATAAAATCCATGCTTGGTGTCTAAGGGAACAACATTCTATATGCTTCATGTGCATCTCAGTCTACTATGAATTTTTATCTATTAAGGGAATCTTTGACTGCTATACCGATCCTCTATATCTAAGGGCTACACATTGTACCATTATATTGCATTGGTTTTTCTAACCAAGGTACTTTAGTTGCTTATTGTGCTTAAATTTATATGGTTTGTGAAAGTGGGAAAACAAGGACTGAAATCTATCCTAGTTCTTCTTTATCATTTGCTCTTGTTTCTATGCCAAGTTCCATCGGTAACTTTTGCAGTATTCATGGAAATTAAATCTTGAAAAATAACATGGTGCATAAAGGAGGCCAATTCTTGTGTCAACTAGAAAAATGTTTCAACTCCTTAGAAACAAGAGAAGGAACATAATCTCTCTATGAATTAGACCTGCAACAATGCAATTTAATGCAAGAGTCAATGGTGATCAATACATAGCAATTGAATGCCACTGTTAGATATATCAGTGTTGTGAGACTTGGAAGAGATCATGAATCTTGTTGAGATGCTTGTGAAATGAATACTCAAAGGTAAACATGCCCAGAGCGCTCCATGATTCATAAACTCACCAAACTCACCCAAGACTTACAATTTCGTCCCTTGGATGGCAAATGTGGATTCCACATATAGAAAGCTTGGAAAAAACATTGAAATGTGGGTTTATGAATGAAAAAAAATAGTGGGAACTCCACTAAGGCAACCGTAATGGAAAGTGAATTAATATAAATACTTACACTTGTATAAGCTTGTTTGATTTTTCTAAATGAAACTCTATAGATAGTGACACACCATCCAATTTCATTGCTGCAGCACCATTAATATTCACCTTAAATTTTGATGAACCTGTCACATTTTCTGATGAAGGTTCAGTGACATGTTTTATAGGGGAAACTTGCTTATGCTTGCAAACAAAAAAATGCTTAGCTAATTGCCCTTCTTTAAACTTCTCTTGAGGCCTCTGCTATTTTTCTTTGATGGGGTCACACAAGGTTTATTCACCCTGATTCCCTCTGACTTGTATTCATATTGCTCAGCCTCACCCTTTTGTGCAACATAAGCCATGATAGGAGGTGTGCTGATTGAATTGAGTTTCTTTGAAGCTAAATTTGAAACATCTTGCTTCTTTGGAGAAGGCAGCACTAGTGCAGTCACGCTCTGTAGCTTTTGTTCTTCCATTTTTGGATCAGCCAATGATTCAGTAGACATTTTAGCATGTGCACTCCTCTCATCCTTATCTCTAATCTGCCATTTATCCATATCCTTAGAGGACATTCAATCTTCAAACCATGGATCCATCTGCTTCTCCTATATCCATATGCTTAGGAGACATTGAATATTCAAACCATTGAATGATGCCAATGTGATTCATAAATCTAGGGAATAGAATATTCCGTCCAATGGCCTAACTATGATTGTTGATGTCCTAGACATAGGGAAAAGGAATCAAAATGCATGTATTATGCAGAAAATGAGTTCTCTAGATACTACAAGAAAAATGAGCAGCAAACATAAAAACTTCACACAGCTGTGATATACACCCAACCACCTTTGGTACACAGAGAATATAAAGAGTAGTTAAAAAAGATCAAAGTTGATAAAACCTGACCAATATATAAGAGTGTGCCCACAGAATATTGGGGGTGCTCATGGTCCCAAAGTGGGTTCCCAACCATTTTGAGCATTATTGAAGTTGGTGATATTGTTGTGGGTACTATTCTTGCACCCAGCTCTCATCGTGCTAGTGAGTGTAGGATGGATTCTTTTTATGCTGGATTCCCAGGTGTGTATACTACAACTTTATGTGTCAAATGAATTTTTTCATTGAAGGTGATTTTTCATGACAACTAGAAGCTTCTTACCATGTATTCTCTCCAGAGACTCTACTTGTCAAGACTGTCAATAGACAATTCTCTTTCAGTTTCCAAGCAGTTGCAGATGTTGCAGCTGCAATTAAAGCTGGTTGTTATGACATAGGTATATAACTATGTGATTGCTACCACTGGAATAACATAGCAAGTTTGGATTTATATATGTTTTTTATTTCAATCTGTCTGCTTCAGGAATTGGTGCAGATTGGAGCCAATGACCGCAAATCCTATGGCATGGGAAGGATTTGTCAATCCAAGGGTAGGCATCAATAAAAGTTAATGATGTTGAGGATTTTGACTTTCTGAGTGATTTCAATTTGACATATCTACCCGCCCTCCTATATTTGTCATTTACATAGCTTACTATTGTCATTATATTTATATACACCTAGATGGATAGATATATATACACACATGCCTGCCACAAGAATACATGTGACTTCTTGATTTTTATGAACGACACTGATGGATTTTGTGTTGTTCCATGTAATAGGTTGATTTTTTCAAACAAGCACAAGATTGTCTTTTTCCCATGGGTATCACCTCATAAAATGTGGCTGAGTGTTATGGGGTTTCACATCAAGAACAGGATCAAGCAGCGGTACATGGACGTCTTTTAAGTTTTGATCTAAGTGAATTCAATTCATAAATTAGTCATGAAACTTAAGGAATAAAAGTTGAATATTAACATCGATAGTTATATTTCAGGTTGAATCTCATAGGCGTGCATCGATAATAACAGTTGCAGGGAAGTTCAAAGATGAGATCATCCATGTTCAAACTAAGGTATGAAATACCCATGTTTTCATAATCAACAAAATGAATAGTGTGAGGATTGTTGTGATGGTGATTAATGTTTTTCTTGCTTTTGTGCTGAATATTTTTTATCCTAAAACTGGAGCTGAGAAGCTTGTGATGATTTCTATTGATGGTGGCATTTGTCCTACTACTTCACTTTCTAATTTAGAGAAATTCAAACTTGTATTTAAGAAGGGTGGAAGCACCACTTCTAGTATAGAGTTTGTTTTGCAACTTCATGCCAGGCATGGTTTTTAAGTTATCAAAAGTAGAAATGCCATAAAAGAGTTATGACATAATATCTTAGCTAAATATAATGGGATTTCTACCATTTTAAATGACTCAAAGTTGAACTTTCAATCTGTCAGTTTTGTAGAAGTGCTGATGCAATTTTACATAGGAAATTCAAGCCAAGTAAGTGACAGTGATGGTGTTGTATTGCTGATGATGAAGGAAGTGTCTATGCAGAAGGGTTTGCCTATTTTGGGTGTATTCAGGTCAGAACTTTGATTGCATTTTGAAAATTTTCTTTCTCTTATGTAATGGAACCTTTTCATTCTATTTTTCACTAAATTGATTGCTTTGCAGTGATATTGTTATGGGAGTTGGCCCAGCTATTGCAATCCTGGCAGCAGTGAAAGCAGTTGGTATAGAAATTGATGATATTGATCTATTTGAGATAAATGAGGTAATATATGGAGTTTATTTATAAATAAATTTTATTTGTTGAGGATCTCTTCTAGTTGATCAAAATATTGTTGATTGATTTATAAAATTCTCTTAAGCATTTGCCTCACAATTCATATACTGTATCCAGAAATTGGAACTGGACCCTGAAAAAGTGAATGTTAATGGACGAGCTATTTCCCCTGGTCATCCACTTGGAGCAACAGGTGAATATTTCCACTAGTCATAAATTTTCAGGAATTTTTATTGCAATTTTTGGGGATTTATTCAGATTAGGCTATGAAATTAATTTTAGTACAATTTCAAATGGCATTGTTTTCTTTTCTAATTTAGGAGGGGTGTTATTTGGTACATACTATATCTGTAGTTGATGTTTGCACCATGCCATTAATTCCATGTCATAATTTTTATATTTTATATTTCTATTCTTGATGGTAAAATGACATTGACAGTTGATCATTGTTGTAGAAAGGTCAATGTTCAAGAAATTTGACCCTTTTGGATAATTACATTACTAGGATATGAGTATGCATGTGGCTGTGTGTAATACTTTTGAGGGTCTAGTAGTTCATGTTACCCATTATCATACTAAAAACCTACCATATATATAAATTGTTGGGGCGCGCACCTTAACGTTCCCTAATTTTGGTAACTCCACGGTTTTTGTCCAAGTTGTAAGCAGAGTTATGACTCAAAATAGTCTTAGGGGTGTCGGGGTTGAGTTAAGGTTCTATTTTTGTAATAAACCCATGGTTTTTCTAGGGTTTAGGGTTTGGGGTTTGGGGTGCCCATGGTTTAAGCCCATGGTTTTGTAATTAGTGCGCTGTATAAATAGGCACTCTTGTAAATAAGTCAGGTTAGGCTTTTGAGGGGTATATCGTTGTTCACCCTTTTCAGTATATTAATTCTTGTGGGAGTCCACACAGGAAACTGACATTCTTGGAAGTTCGTCCTTTTCTCTGTTAACCTGGATAACCACTGGTGCAACTCTATGTGGATACTACCAAAGAAAATTTCATAAACGTCACAAAAAACATACCTTTGTAAAAATTTGTTTGCACTACGATGCGGATCTTTGTTCTCTTGCTCAGCAAATTTTAGATAAATTTCATCAAGCCAATCACCAATTTCCTTCACAAAGGGTCTCCAAAACATAGCCCTCGAGGTACAATGTAAACCCCTCAAATTCAAGCGCAGTTGGCAGCGATGGCTTTGGAGCTTCGTGATATGAAGAAAGGAAAAACTGGTGCACACAATGTTGGACACAATGTTGGATAGAAGGTCACGACAAGGAACAGTGCCCTGTGGTAAGAAATTACCTGAATACTGTTGCGCCAAACCCGTTCAATCCTACTATTCTATATTGCGAGATCTGTCAGAAAACTGGTCAGCATCGACCTGAGAATTGCTATCTGCTACAGAGGTATGTGCAAGTTCCTAAGAACCCTTACTGCAAATTCTGTAAGTCCGTAGGACATAATGAAGATGAGTGTCGCAGTTATGACCTCATGAAAGAGCGCACATATGATGCCTATCGGGTACAAAATGAGGGACAAAGCCATGATGGCTATGGCTACCGCGGTGGTGCATCCGAAAGAGGTGGTTTTGGAGGTCGTAGTCGTGGTGGCATGGCTGGAAGAGGACGCGGTCAGGTGGTGTGTTATAATTGTAACTAGGACGGACATCTGGCTCGCGACTGTTGGAACCCCACTACTACATGTCGGTATTGCCGAGCAGTAGACCATGTGATTGAGCAGTGCCCGTAGTTGATAGCTAAGATTCAGGAAAGAAACAGTGCCCCTACTCAGAATCTTCAGATGATTTCAGTTGAGCAAAGACCTGCTCCAGCCATTAATGTTGTTACCCAAAGTGGAGCTACGATGCATATACATCCTGCCGAGACACAGCTTGACGAGGCCTGGGTTCGTAAGGCCCCCGTGAAAGTCCCCGCCTTTGGTATTGAAGGAGAAAAGGAGACATTCATGGATGCCACGCAAGATTTTGGGGATTCTACCACAGCTGTAGCCCCTGTGCAACCACAGCAGCAGCCGCAGCCGCAAGAAGCTTCGACGGATAAAGGAAGAGTTGATAAGGAGAAAATTGTTAATCGTGTCCGATGAACTGGTAGGGAAATGAGATTGAATGCTCAGATAAGCGAGTATGATATGACTGATGTTATCTTGGACCTAGGATCAGAGGTAAATGTCTTAACCAAGCAAACTTGGGAACAAATGGGACAACCTGCCCTTGATTGGTCACCTATATAGTTGATATTAGCCAATCAGCTGAAGATTGTGCCACTAGGACGATTCCCTAATGCTTCAGTAGATATTGATGGCGTCTGTACTGTAGTAGACTTCAAAGTTATTGAGATCATTGACGATAGCAATCCATATCCAGCCTTGTTAGGAATTGAATGGGCAATGGAAAATGCTGCAGTTATTAACCTTAAGAAGAAACAAATGACTTTCGAAGGGAAAGAGCTGCGAGTCATCCTACCAATGGATCCCTCCCAAGGAGAAAGATACAAAGAACCACTCAGAGACGAAGATCAGGATGTTCTGGAGCATATCTATAACCTTACAGCTAAGGAAGAATATTATGTTGACCCTAGTGCTGAAGGTATTATGGATTGGCAGTGTGACAGCTCCTGTATGACGGACTCAGATGATGGTTTAGAGAAATGGCAGAGCAGGTTGCATGAACTACATGGACACAGATGTGCCAAGATTACCAAGTCTCTCAAATGGCTTACCTCACAGATAAGATCCTTACCCGTTTATGATGGTTCGGGAGACCCAGAAAAGTTTAGTGCACCATTCTCAGAATAGATATCGGATTCACAGAAACAGGAGATCCTGGATCTAGCATCCAGAGCCACCATAGCCAAATGGTGGAAGAGCCATAAGAAGTACATTCCTAGTTGGCCATCTTGTCAGAAATCTCTTCGCCTAAGAATTATGGATCAGCCACAGGGGGTGCGAAGCAGGGCTAACCCTCAGGAACATGTGGCACGGTGCTACGACACATGGAAGTGTGTACCTCAGGAAGGATGGTTACATTGGGTTGTGCATACTCTGGACCCGATAGCAAAGAATTGGTACGCGACGACTGAGATTTGCCGGGATACTGTAAGTTGGGTTTGTACTATTGATAGTTTGGTGCTTACCTTTTCTACTAATATGGTCTATCCAGCTTTAGATGTAGCTATCCGGTTGACCCATACTAAGGTCTTTGATGATCAAGAATCCGTCGAATCCCAACCTGATTGGCAAGCCCAAGCAGCTTATGCAGTAGAATGGTACAACCTCGCAATTGACGAGGATGATGATCCACGCAATAGTGATAATACTGAGTCAGAAGGACACTGTGACGTCCACAAACTAGCAGATGAAGCCCTCGAAGTGACTCAGCCCCTGAAGATGCGGACAGTTCACATAGGAGTTGGAGATTATTGGGATGAAGTGATGGTAACCAGAGCAACCCAACTTCTCCATGAGTATCAGGACTTATGTTTGATGAAGTTCTTTGAAATAAAAGGAATCATTGAAGCTGTGGCTGACTTTTTGTTGTGGGTAGAAGCTCGACTCTCTATCGCAGATGATGTTCAAAAGTGTTGAATGTCCTTAGTAGGGCGCAGTCATAGCGACTAATAGTGCTGAAGAGGAAAAGGTATGTCAAAACTAAAGAAACAACCGTTAGAATAAATCAAACTTGGCAGCGCCGGTACCTTATTTGCCTTAACTACTTTTCCTAAGGATATCCGTCGAAATCTAGTGCCGTGGAAGCAGGATCTCTGTCAAATTTGGTGCCTTCAATGTACATTTATGATCAATTTGATCGGTGGATTGTATAATAAGATACCCGAGCATGGGAAAATCACATCCCGCAGTTTCACAATTGAACCTATGTCTGCCGATCAAGCACTTCAGGACTTATTGAGAGAATTTGAACAGACAGGTCTGCAGAACATTTTCCACCCCCCACTTGTTCCTGTAGCACGTAAGGAGACTCTACCAGCACCACCTCTACCAATGCAAACACGGTCTGCCAGGAAACAATTCAAGCCTGAAGTTCGTTCTAAGCGGAACGAAGATCGACATAAGCAGTCTGGGAAAACATCGGAGGATCCGGGAATGAATCCGCTTGGGGTAGTAGAAATCCCAAGTGAAGGAGAGGAGAACATTGCACCACAACGGCCACCATATGTCCCCCCTCTTCGACCAGGAGTTAAACCACCTCAGTGGAACAAACAGTTCATAATAAGCACCCCTTCACTGCCACCAGGTGTGCAGCTGGTTGGGACCATGGTAGGAAAGATAGACCGGCTTAAGTATTCCGACCATGATACAAGCGATCGTGGCAAGTTTCCACTGTTCGCACCAGAAGCATATTTGCATTTTGTCAAGTACGATGAGATCGGGGCGACATTATTAGAAGTCAAATAGTGGGCTGCCGGCTTGGATCAAGCTGGTCTGCTGAAGATGCTTGACATTGCCCATTTTGGTCGCGGCACACAGGTGACCATAGTGGTCAAGCAGCTACTAGCGCTAGTTCATGACGGCCACCTATGGATACGAGACAAGAAAATCCCTATCAATGGTGAGCTCCTTCAGAGGATCACTAGTTTACCAATAGCAGGCCCTAATCCAGTGACCGAATTTCCATCAAAGCATGAGGATACGAAGCTCGCACAAACCATGAAGGAACGCTTCGGCCTGATAAAGGGAAAACGTGGGTATCACACTTCCACGATCCAGGAACAACACATTCACTTTGTAGTTGAGATTTTATCCTACAAAGTCATACGGAAGTGCAGACCAACTGAAGTACCTGCCCCGGTTATCCGAATTTCTATAAACTACGCTGAAGGATACAACTACAACTGGGCAGAGTATATTGCACAAGAATTCCTGGACGACGCTCGCGATGCGTAGGAGAAAGGTAGGCCCTTACATTACTCATGGTTGCTCGTCCTCATCGCACTGATAGGATGGCAAGAACCTATTGAGGCACAGTTTCCTGAGGCGCCATAGCACATGTCTGGCGCAGCCAGGTACGCATCGTTGTGGGTTTCATAGGATAAAGCAGACCAACAGATGACAAATTATGTATTTGCTTTTTATATAATGGATATCCAGTTTCAGATCGCAAAAACCCCACAGCTCAGTAATAATTTATTCTCTCAATATGACGGCACAACCACCTTCAGCACCGACATGCATCATACTTTCATCCAGGCCCGCGCAAATCGACAGCATCAATGATTCAAGCTACCATATGTAGTTACTGAGGGTGATATCCGGGCAGTATTTCAGCACTGGCCAGTTGAATGGTTGAAAGATGTAGGAAAACAACCTCACATTCCGGTCCCCATAGTTACCAATGTGGGCGCAGGCCCTAGTCACCAACAGCAGCAAGGTCCCCTGGAAGACAGCGAGGAACAGACTGAGTCACAGCAGCATGACAGCAACCAGGGCGGAGAAGTGGAAATCGATGAAGAAGAAGGACAGGACTTGGTCAAGACTACTCCATACCCTAATAGGCAGGATAAGTGCAAAAAACCAGAAGTAGAGGAAGTGGACAAACCGCCACCCCGAAAGAAAGCGAAGGCGTCAAAGGAAAAGAGTATTGATGACACACCCGGCTTGACAAGTGAGGAGCTTGATGAGGCTTTGTCGAAGTCCACAGAAGTTCTTACCAAGAAATGGTCAGAGTTTGCAGTTGTGCATTTGGATGCCATCAATGGTGTCGCACAACACATATCGCGCAGAGATGAACATGACAGTAGGAATTGATTACACCAAAATGTCCATGATAGAACTACATCTCTGCCAGTCAGCTATTGCAAAGGAAATCCAGGCCCGAGACCATTATTCACAAATACAGTTGGATGATACCAGGAAGAAGAATGATAGCCTCGTAGCGTAGCTGGAAGCCGCAGAGCAGCGAAAGAGGGACGCAGAACGTAAGTGGATTACATTGGTCTGAGTTTTGGATGAAGCATGTCGAAGTCTCCTTGACTTCGACATACAGCTGGTGGAAGAGCCATAGCAAATATTAGCCATGTTGAAAGACTATGCACAGTAGTCACACAGTGAAATAGAGAAGCTCAAAGCAGAACATGACGCTCAGATTGCAAAGCTCCAACTCCACATCCCTCCGGAGAGCCCACCAGAGGTTAGGGAGCAACGCCGAGCAGACATTCAGGCTTCCATAGAAAAACTCTCAGATATTGTGAGTAGCATAGCAAAGATGTTAGAAGACAACGTTGTGGCCTGGACTACATTGCAAGAACATCTAGAAGTCGGACAGCTGCAAGCAACCATCAGGCAGCGACAGACAGAGTTGGATGAAGTAAAAGTGGCAATTAAGACTCTGCCACCTACGAAGAAAATGTTCAAGGTAAAGCAAAGCAACGAACTCCAGTAGGAAATTGAGTCGTGCAGAGCAAGAGCAATAGAAGTGGAAAATTCCATGCTGCCGCTTATCAGCGAAGATTTTGAGTTGAGTACTACTATGGATACCCAACTCAAAGTTTTGAAGGAATATCATGCATTTGCGTAGGAAAAGGCCAGCCAAACATCAGCCACAGTATTGCAGGAGTTGGTCGAGAAAGAGCAAGCAGCTGACAATATTATGTGTGGCCTCAACAAGCAGTACACTCTTCTTGCCGACAAAGTTCGTGGACCAGAAGCACAGCAGAGTGTCTCGGGACGGGACATTGGTGAGTCTTAGGGGCCTGTTGGGGCGCGCACCTTAACGGTCCCTAATTTTGGTAACTCCGCGGTTTTTGTCCAAGTTGTAAGCAGAGTTATGACTCAAAATAGTCTTAGGGGTGTCGGGGTTGACTTAAGGTTCTCTTTTTGTAATAAACCCATGGTTTGTCTAGGGTTTAGGGTTTAGGGTTCGGGGTGCCCATGGTTTAAGCCCATGGTTTTGTAATTAGTGCGCTGTATAAATAGGCACTCTTGTAAATAAGTCAGGTTAGGATTTTGATGTAAAATGAAATGATGTGAAGCTAAGGCTTATTTTGTAAGAAAGGTTAAGTCCCAGTTGTGTGCGTGGATGACCTCTGTAGCTGTGTGCGCAGAGGGTTTTGGTTGATTAAGGAAATATGCAGCTGAGTGCACAGAGGCCTGCAGCTGTGTGCACGGCTTTGAGGACTTGAAGGGATCTGTAGCTGAGTGCGCAGATCAGAACTGTGGTTTTTGTAGAAAGTTGAATAAAACGCAATTCTGTGGACGTAACCCCCACACTGGGGGTGAACCACATTATATCTGGTGTTGTGGTTCTTTTGTGTTGTGTTTTGTTATGTTCTTTCATGCATTAATATCTATATATCTGATAAATAAATATCACTGCTAGATCATAACTTCGCTGTGAATTCCTAGTAAAGGGCTGCACAAGGCACTGTTTGTTTATCTAACCGTGAAGCTAAGTAAGTGGATGTTAAGCTCTATGATTTATATTTATAATCTGTTAAAAGCTAAAGGTACAGTAATATCCCTCTTCTGCTTGCAGAAACCTGGTTCTGTGGCACCCCATAGCTGTTTCGGGTGAGACTACAACCTGTTCGCAGGTTGTTGCCGAAAGGGCCAACACTGTGGGTCTTTTGTTGGTGCGAAGTGAAAGGTATAAAACCCGGGTCTGCCCTATTGCCCAACATAAATGTAATAGAAATGTATTTATTTCACTAGTTTGATCCGTTAGAAAGTGTTTTGAAACTTGTACACTTCTAGTTCTGTTCATAGCCTACATATTGTTTTGAGAGGGGACAAATATTGGTGAAATTTTACATATGAGAGAATCTTTCTCAATATATGAAAAATATTTCAAATTGACCGTTCACTCTTAATTCCATTCAGTTATTTCTGAGATAAAGTGACCTTTCACCTTCATATGGAAAGGTGTGTTTAATAGAACAAGGGCATCTCTAGGGGCTTGTTGTGTAGCAACCTTATTGCATGAAATGAAATGTTGTGGAATGAACTACAGGTTTGGAGTTATATCGATGTGTATGTGTCTCACTGTGTAGAAACAATATTCTTCTCAATGCAGATGGTCTTTTATGACGTTAGTTTTTTATCACTTTTAACTATTAATTGAGCAATTCCTTTGCATCATTGTTGACTTGTTTTGGATTTCTATTGATTCTGCTAGGAACTAGGATGGGAGAAGTAGCAGTATTTGAATGTGGAAGTGTTGTAGATCAGTTTTTCAATGCTCGACCAATCTAGGATCATACCTTGCTGTCAAGGGATGCACAATAGAAAACAATGTTTTCATGGATCCTTGAATGCTCTTAATTTATCTCATTTTTAATGGAATCATTTTAGGGGTTCTGGTTAACCTTTTACTGAGATGGAATTTCTGTCATATGGCATGCATTGAGATTTTATGGTTTATTACATTTTCAATATCATGGTTTGGGGAATAAATATAATAATGGCCATTTTTTAAATATTTAATCTAGATTCTAGAGCCTTGTTTGAATTATTGTGAGTGAGGAAAAAAACATGGATATGATTTGAAATGGTACTACTTTATTGGGATTCATAGCATATGAAATGTAAACTAGCATAGATTCATCATAATCCCAAAACTATTAAGCATTGAGAGGAAAAAAAAGATTGAGGTGTGAACCTCCTGGCACTTGGTACATCCTAGGTTAAGATGAATCTATGCTAGTGTGTGTAGTTTGGTTCTCTTTTAGGAGCATCGCATGAAAAAAATGAAGTAAATGGATATCTTCCCCCTTTTGGATCATAGAACATAGTGCTTCTCTCAATGCAATTACTACTTTTGTAATGGGAATGGAAGGAACGAATCTTTGTAGTAAGTCTCTATTCATTCCCTCTAAACCAAATGACATAATGTACTCACCCAAAGCCCCATGAAGATCATAGAAACTTGTCTTCATGGCCTCCCTGAACATCATTTCACTTGGTTGTTCTGGAAAGTTGTTCGAGAACCTTACCTTAATGATTATTTTCTAGCCAAAATCTCCTCCATCCATGCAATCTCTTTCATTGATTGGAGAATCATAACATTAACAATGTTGCATACAAACTTGGCTTCATCCAATCCATCGACCACATTGGCTAAAGAAAAATTCCATGCCATCGCCTACATTGGCTAAAGAAAACTGGGTTGCATCTAAAGAGAAGTCTCCTGATGCTCGATGTAAAGTATTGAAATTTAGAATTTGACATTTTTTTTTTCTGAATTCAGCTTAAGGTGTCCAACTCATCTAAATGAGTTGAAATTTAGAATTTGACATTTTTTTTCTTCTGAATTCAACTTAAGGTGTCCAACTCATCTAAATGAGTTGGTCCATTTTTCCTTGGGGAATATTACCATGTGATTGTAAATTCCAAACAAGGAATCAAATTCTTCTCAGACACGCAAAATAAAGGTTACTAGTATTCAAACTCTTTATTCATGTGTATCAGGAGGTCTAAGGGAATCTCTGAATGTGGGAAAGGATTCACACCGAATATATAATCTCAATTCTCTTCTATCATTTCTCTGGCTTGATTAGAGTAGTATGTTTAACATACACATCACTCCTTTGCAGAAGGTCGACAATAGTGTAATTTCCATGTATATTGTGATGTCTCATAACGATTCAACCAGAAATTGTTTATCCTAGGAATTCTTGTTCCATTGCAAAATGATCTAGAACATACCCACTATTGAAGGAATCTTATTGTTCCATGCCTAGTCTCATCATCATAGTAAACTTCCATCTTGGCGAGACAATAGTCTTTCCTTTCCACTGAGGCTCACCATAAGTTATCTATTAATGATCAGTATGGCCACATTGCATGTAGAAGAACATTCTCCTATTTCTGAAGTAACCAACACAACTTTGGAAGGGGAAGAGCTACCTTTCTCTATAGACATGTTGAAATTAAGCAAAAAGAATAGAATTTTATTTCAATTTTATCCATGATTGGAAGAGTGAATGGCAATGAACATACCGGTTACATATTTTATTCTAATATGATTTGTTTTATCCAAATAGGTTGCAAAATGATTATTTTGAAATTCATCTAAACAACTGATTCTCTTGAGAGATGGAGTTCGTGTCAAGTGTCAATAGGTTTATATTTTGTGGTCGTATTATCGAGATGTGTGGAGCCTTCTGTTTATTAAAATTTGTTGTTGTATCATGCTTTAAATTATCATAGTACTTGCAATTCTTGGTTGTATCCTTTGCATGACATAGTGGTAGAAATTTTTCTCATTTCGTTAACATTGAAATGGCTTCAGGTATGCTAATCAAATATTATAAAAATAAAAATAAAAATATATATGATATTATTTATAAGAAATTGGAGTGATATTATATGTTGTCATATATACATGTATAGAAATGAAAATATCTCTATGTATGTGAAGATACATAGAGATAAATTGGTCGAGAGCTTCCTTTGTCATGTGTGTGAATGAAAAAAAATTCTTTTGTCCCTACTGTAACTAATCTTGCCAGTAAATGCCAAGGCAAGGGAGAGGATATCAATTCCTCTCAGGAGAAAAAAATTCAGTGTCAGTGTTGAGTCTACAGCTAGCACTTATTACACTCCCCTTACAGTGTAGGGTCCAACATCCACGACAAAGAGAGAGAACCTTGCTGTGTGTACTAAAGGAAAAGACCTGCCATATTCAAATAAAGTTCTGTTTTGCATGGGAGACTCTACTTCCAAAAATGTTGTAGATGCCACAAACAATGATTCTGCAATTGGACACAAAGAAATTGGAGTTAAAAATGAAACCCTTATGAAAAATGATTGCATTGATTTGGGAATTGGAGAGCTAGAGAAGGAAATATCCCGTCTTACACAAAAAATAGTAGAATTGAAATTGCAAAACGATTGTGAGAAACCATCCCAGTAATTAGTATTCAACACAAATCCAGTGACAAAAACACACCAATGAGAATTGCAAATAAGATAGAGACAAGTAATGGTCATCGAGAAGGGAGTGTTGAGAAGAGAAAAAAATGAAGGGTTGTCTTTGCTAAATTTCTTCAATATAGTTTGAAATCCCAACAAAGATTTAAGAAAAAGAATGACAAAATGATGACAAAGAGCATAGCCAGTGGGAAAACTAGCCCTCAGATTCTGAATAAATTTGGGTCATCTGGGCGTCAGTTAGGAAGTACTCTTAGCTGGGTAGGCTGCCTTAAAGAAGACAAGTTTGAAGGGTAGAAAGATAACATTGGTAGACAATTGAACCAAAATAAAATAGTTGTGTCGAAGGATTGAAAAGGAGATGGGTATTCTTCTGGAAGATTTGATGGAAAGGAGAACATATCTCCATGCTTATCACTTTTAGAGAAGAATCACAGTTTTCGCCCAGGTTCAAATTCTAAAGAAGTTCCAAAGGATGAAAGAAATATAGGAAAATGCTTTCTTGAGAATTTCAAGAAGCTTCGTGACATACAAGGAGTGATCTCCCATCTCTTCATCATACCATTAGATGCTGCAAATCATAATGATATGTGGTTGATTAATTGCATTGTGGGTGAAGTAATGTGCATCCACAATATACATCAAAAGAAGAAAGGTGCATTATAGAATGTGTATGGGGTCATAAGAGGGGTGTCATGTCAATATACTAGGTAGATATATAAAGGGGTATAAAAAATGTAAATGAAAAAATGGATTCATACAATATATAGTGAAAATAGGGATTTTTTTAATTAGGGAAAGCATATTGGGAGGGGGTTAAAAAAACCAATTTTGGGAGGTATTTTCCAATATTTATTGAAATTAGGGGTATTGTTTCATATGCCACAAACGAACATTCTATGGCATGGTTCCACTAAGTGAAGACCCCATGACAATATTAAAGGTTACCTCTTTGTCTATCACTCCTCTGATTTTGAACAAGCAAATTCTTATCATGTTTCTTCTTTGTCCTAATAAGTTGGCTTACAAAACCTTCCAACTCTCCTGTACTTTTGGTAGAATGATTGATAATAAAGAGAATTAGTTAAGATTTCCTAGTTAGCTAACCAACCTGCCATATTATTTGTGGGCCTTCTTAAATTTTTGAACTACCATCCATGGAGATAAAAATAGATAAAAAAATCTCTTTTTGAAGAGGCCTTGCTTGCCATCTCCCACAAGTATCGACTTATTTGTATTTTATTGGTTCTTTCCTCTGTTATGCCAAATACCAAGCCCTCCATATTTGTTTGATCATGATGTCCATAAATTTGGATAACATCCCTCCAATGCGACCATGGTCATCTCTAAACATATCATCTTCCCCTCTCCCCTCAACACTCTTGTGTAAGGCATGGCTTGTCCTTGGATGTTCTCCATTTCTTCTTGATTGTTAAATTTAGGATCTGGAAACTTGGCTAACATCCTTGGAATGTGACCATGCTCATAAACATTCCCCTTCCTCTCCAAGGACTGCATTTCTCTTTGATGCTGAATTAAAAATGAATGATTCTAGCATAGTCAGAGTTTGTAGAGGTAAATGTGCTAAGTAATGAAGGGTTTGCAGAGGAATGTGAAATTTTTAGGGGGAGGGAAATTTTGTAATATCAATGATAAATAAAAAAGATGAAAGTGAGAGGTTGTTTGATGACAATTCCAATGGAAATGACTAACAAATAAGTTGAGAGAGTGACAAAATGGAAAAAGGGATTAGTTGCTAAGTGCAGGAAGGTCAAGCAAGGTTATGGTAAGATAAGAAATGACATAGATTACTTAGATTTGGTTGCAATAAGATATGAAAAGGTTATGATAAACAATGCATTTGCAAAGGAATCTAGGTCTTCAAGCATTATTAATGAAGTATTGCCTACAAATGGTATGAAGAGAAGTAAGAGGAAAAGGAAGGAACGATGTGATCTCAATAAAGACTCAACTAAGAATCTAGGAAAGGAATAAAATTAAGAGGATGACAATGGAAGGAAACAATATTGAGTACTCATTTAATTAACTTCTGAACAACTTAGAAACTCCTAGTATTGACTTTATTTCAAGACATATCAGAGAATGCGAATGTTTAAAAGTATGTAAAGGACGATGGTATTATAGATTTAATAAAGAGAGCCATAACTTTACCTCGAAGCAATTGCAATCCTAGTCCAGACTTTGAGGATGAGTATATAGTATGCAAACAATTGAGTACATGAAAAAAACATGAAACTAGTTCAAGGAATTTGATGATGAATTCCCACCAAACACAACTGAGAAGGAGTTAAAGGAATTACTAAGAAAATCTTATAATGATATAGAATGTGTTATACAAGAAAAGGTCAATCGAAATATTTCCATTGAAGAAGAATCACTAAAAATAGTTGGGAAGGAATGAAAGGACTTGCATTTAGTGAAGTAAATGATGCTAGGAAATATGATATAGAGAAACGGGTCAAACCTAGAAGAAAAATGTCATCCAAGCATGCTATTTTGGATTATGAGCAAGAAGATTCTGCTAAATATGTGAATGGTGAAACTAAAATTACTAAGCATAATCCTCTTCTTAAAAGAAAAATGTGTCACCATGGAGGACACAAAAGGGGTTTCAATTGCATTGAAAATATTGAAAACCTTGGAAAATGTTTAATTCTTGAAACTGTTCATTTCTTGGTTTACACAAGAAGCCTTAATATATTAGTTGAATCCTATTTTTTTTTCTAATATTAGAGTTACATGAGTTCAATTAAAAAAATATCTGAGTAGCAGCTTATAATTTACCTCCACCAGAAACCTTTGTTATATATTCCTCTCTTTGCGGAATAGGATTTTCATCATAAAATTCAATCCACTATCCTGAAATAAAGAATGCAGATTACAACCAATTCACCAAAGATAGATTTTGTTGCAATTAACATTAGCTTGAAAGAACATCTCATTCCTCAAAATAGAATACAACTCAATAGTTCTTTGCTTAAATTGAATAGTCAAAGATGGATTTTCAAAGGAATTAATACCAACAATTGACATACTTCTGAAAGAATTACACAATTACTCAAACTTTGATGCAACTGACAATTCTCTTGTTTGACCCAAGCAACATAATTTCCTGAATCCACACTCTGCCCCTTTTGGGTTAGCACAGAAACTAGATCATATATTCCAGTAAAATGTTCTTGTTTATGTATGTCCATCGCTTCTATCAAAAATAAAACTCGGCAGGTAAGAAATGTAGCTGAATTACATTTTAACAATTAGCTATTAGAAATGAAATCTACTAAAAACCAGGTGTATATGTGTTCAAATTCAACATATATATAAAATTATGTTCCAAAGCTGGTTGAAAAACAAAAAGTTAAAAACAAAAATCCATCTACAGCCAGGGGATTTCTATTAGAGGCTGCATTAAGAAACATAATTCTGGTCAACTGCTGAAATGGTTAATTCTCTTCAATTGCATATCTATCCATTTAAAGATAAAATTTTATTATTGAATATCAGTTCAAAATTTATGTAAAACCAACAGTGGTATTGTTTTCATTGAGGTTTTTCCTTTTTACGGCAGAACATAGTTGAGCCCTCTTCAAATTAGTCCTTTTCTTATACACCTTGCAGCTTGTGACCCCAACATAAGCCAAAATAGTCCAAATCCTTAAAATTTCAGACAATACACCAAATAAAAAATAGATAGAAATGCCATAATCACTAGATGTTGTACAATAGTTGGTGCCAATTGCAACGACTTCAAAAAATTTTGCATTTCCACCAGGAAATCCATGGAGCATTTAAGAAGAAATTTTAAATTTGTTAACGCATAAACTTGAACCCTAGGACAACAGTAGCATAAAAAAAACATTGATCCTAAACAAGAAGTTTGGTGTCCATTGTTTTGGCCAGTTACAGTTTTTGCTATGTTTTCCAACAGAGGAGAAGAGTTTAAGGTGCTCATCAAGTGAAGGGATTCGATTTGGAATGTATATTGTATGCGTAGCATATAGAATAGGGTTCTCTTTCTTTGATGTTCAGGGTGCCATTTATGAGATTTGGCGATGCATAGGGTATTTTAGTGAGATTCTGCAGCGTGTAGGTTGTTGTTAGTGTGATTCATTGATGTTCAAGGTGTATTTTATGATGTTTGATTTCTTCCTCACCAACATTGATATTTTCTTCAACTCTTTGACATTCTAATTTATAACATTTAATAAATCTTCAAGGTTCAAAATATTTAATATTTGAAGACTTCATTTACTGTTTGAGCTACGATGATGGACCTGATATGTTTCACAACATAGTTTACAATTTAATATCAATATTTTTCCCTATCAACATGGGATACAAAGTCCCTTTTTAAACATCCTTATTAAAAAACCCAAAAAAAATGTTTGGGTCCACCTTTCTTCAACAATTTTAAAATCTCTCCCAAAACCACTTATGCATTGTTTAGTTGTCCTAAAATTCCTCAGGATTCCAAAAATTGTCCTCCTTCATGTTCAGAAACCTTATGAGACCACCCAGGTTATCCCATAAATCTCCAAGTGACCCACCATGTAAAATGGGGGGTAACACATTGGAGTATAAGACTTGATAGTTCCTTGATTTTGCAAGAAAACGTATTTTAAGAGGGAGTATAGCATGCCTTATCCTTATGAATTCATTTGAAAAAGGAATAACCATAGTATTATAGATGTATTTGAAGCGGCTTGACTTTCCTACACTTGAATGGGAAAAGGCTTGCAAAGTTTTAAAGAGAAGGCATTCACATGAAAAAGGCCTTCAGTTGGTCACTTGGAAGTCATTAAGTCACAACATATCCTTACATCCTTCGGATTAGGAGAGGAAATTGGATGCTAGAAGTAAAAAAGGTGGTTTGTGAACTATATCGATGATGTTAAGGCCTACAAAATATTCATTCCTAGATGTTTATCTTTAAGGAATGTGGTTTTACTAACCATTCTATTGTTTTGCCGCAAGCTTGCAACCTATAGTCATAGCTGACAGCAACAAGGATAATGTACAAAAATTAAATTACAATATTATAAAATATAAGGATGAGGAGATAGATAATAAAATTAAATAACGTGCAATGAATGACCAAAATACATTGACAAATAAGTTAATGTAGGGAAAAATACTCAATGTAAAGGATTCTCATAAGTCACTATGAATGCATAAATGATCCACATGCAAGATATTCATTCTTCACTCTAATCCTTGAAAATTTTCATCATTAATTTTCTAACAGTAAGAAAAAATAAAATGAGCTGCTTGTTTACCATATTGGAAAATAACAGATATCAAGCTTACCTCACCAACAAGGCTAGATTTTGCATAGTCAATAGCATGACACAATTCTCTGCCAATACTTTCCTTCATGCTTGACAGTGTCTCTAGAATTCCTTCAAAAGTGTCCCTGGAAATTGCAGTTTCTGTATCCCCACTAAGTGTCCCTCCAACTGATTTTAGCTCTGAGTTTATTTTACCTTCTTCACTTGATTCCAGATCCATCACATTTGACAGACCCCACTGCTGCACATTAACTCTCATACTTCTTGATTCTAATGGGAAATGGAATCCTTTGTATCCTCAATTTCCTCACAAGTGAAGTTGGAGTGATAAACTATGATCTGAACTACTCCCTCAGATTGGTGAAGGACTATAAATAAACATAATAGAATCCTCGGTTTCTTCAATTGAAACAAAATGTGGCAGAGTTGCAGAACATGCTTGTTCTCGCTTAGCTTGTGCAGCTGCTATAAGATGCTTCATAGATGTAGATGGGGTAGCAATGTGTAACTCCAGTTGAAAAATACCAGCGTCTTTCCCATATGGAGGGTTACTATGATCAAACCCCGGTTTAGTGGGGTCTATGAAATAAATAACTGATTCATTAGAGTTTCTAATGCAAAGCTTTGATCCTTCAGGGTTTGTGTAGTACGACTCTGATTCATTAGTGTTTCTATAATAAAATCATCCTCCAGCAGAGTTTGCATAGCCATTTTCCTCGAAGCTTTGATCATTTTGAACAACTTTCAATGGATTTTCATCCAAATAAAGGTTTTTCTTTTCATTTTTCTTCTTCTTATTACTCGTAGACACTTCAACTTCCATGGCATCTTCCATTTCATTTTCTTCTTTTTCTCCTTGGTAACCCTATCACTGCCATGTTCTTGGTTTTCTTCTCCTTCGGCTTCCTCTCCGACATGAAATCACAGTTTTCTGGTTCATTTCTTCATTTTTTCGATGATTTCCAGTGGACAACCGCCCCTTCCTCAGCCTTATCGGCTAAGGCCTATAACTCTGAACTTCTCATCTTGTCGCCACCCAAATTTCTTCCAAAACAACTTATTGTAATGTCGAATAAAAACTCTCGAAAGCTTGGGTTCAATAGGATATGGAGTGAGGGGGCTTCCCAAGCTCATTGCACAATATCCAGATGACAATTGCAGAAACAAGCGCCTGCGCCTACACTCTACAAATGCTATGCTTGAAAACATTATTTAAAACCCTTGGAAAAATCAAAGTTTGCAATAGGATGTCGTATTATTGTTGTTGTTGTTGTTGTTGTTGTTGTTATATTGTTATTTATCATGTTAATATATGAAAAATTAAACTTATGGATCAATATTGTATATTAGTAATGGCTCCTTTAGTTGTAATAAAATTTTGAAAGGAAAATTCCAATATGGAAGAGAAAGGATTATAAAAGGAATAGTTGTCTTGTAAACATCTATAAAATAATGGAAATGGATATAAATATTTTTAATTAGTACATTGCAAGATAAATATGTGAGTTGAGTATTTTTGTTGCATATGAAAATGTTGAGTCTTTTTGTTGCATAAGGAAATGTTGAGGATTAAAGACCTTGGAAGTAAGTTTGCTATAAGGACCATGTAAATATAGGTAAATGTATACAGAATTTGCAAAAAAACAACAAGGTAATTGTTCTCAAGGAAGGTAAACTTCAATGTAAAATAGTTGCAACATAGCATTCATTTAATTTCTTGTTTGTTATGTTTATGGTAAATATTTAAAAGAATCAAGAAGCACACAAATATTTGCAACATAACCAGTTTACCATATATGAGAAAAAATTATGCTAAATGATATGAAGATGATCACAATTTATGTCATTCTTCAAGGGTCATATGTTTAAGCCTGTATTAAAAAACTCCATGGGTGGGGGGATTTTCATACAACCTTTTCTGAGTGGAAGGAAATGTAACACTGTCAGATACACTAAAGGAAATGTAACAAATGAGGATAGAGGTTGGTTTAGTTAGGAAACCTTTCATTTCGTTGTTAATCGTTGCTTAGTGAAAGTCTTAAATTCGAAGCATTAATCTAGAGAGTTATCCCTATAAGGGAATTAATAGAATGGATTATTTTTGCCTACACTAAAGAGTGTTAGATGGGGAGAAGATTCATGAGGAATTGTGAAGTAGGGAAATGAGAAATATTCCTTGTGTTGGTTAAGGTATTTGATGGGAATGTCATGTTTGATCAATGGTTGGAAGAGTTCCCTAGAATTATCTATAATGAGCAAATTCATTGATCTTGAAACCAAATGGATTGAGTTGAGTATTTCTGAGTTTGTAGCTTGATTCATCCAACCTAGTGGCCTCATAATCCAGTTTGTGGGTGGGATCTATCCAAGAATCCTATAGTCAGGTAAAATTTTTCAAATGCACAACTAGTTTCCTAAACAAACTCTATTTAAGAAATAATTATTATGTCTCTACTTATAAATATATAATCGAGTTGGGGTTTCTAATTGGAGAGCTCATCATGGCTAGAAATTGAGGATATATGGGTGAAAATAAAATTAGGGAGATGGGTATAGTGTTGAAAGGATTTTTAGGTGTCTTGCAAGTTTTGTCTCCCTAAGCTGAAATCTCTTTTAAAGAGGGACATAAACCTAGTAGACTATGGGGAGGACAGTGATCCAAACCCTAAGTCAATATTTTTCTTAAAGGAAGAACTCCTTGATATTTGTCATAGTTCAGGGTCTTTCCCCAGTAGATGTAATTGGCAATTGAGACAATCATGGTACTAAGGAAGGAAATGTGCTGAAATAGATGGTGTAGAGAGGGCCAAAGTTCCTATCAATGACTAATCCCAAAAAGCAATATAGAGAGTGCAATAAAAGCTCATTTTTGTGATTTAGGTTCATTGGTTTTGCGAACTCTACGTTTGGATGTGGAAGAGAATTCTGGAAATATGACAAAGTAGTATGTTTTCCTATAGATATCATTCTATAGAATCAAAACTTTCTAAGGAAGACCTGCTTTCTTTAATGTTGTTCGAAGTCACAAGCATCGTCCTTTTGGGGTTTAATTTAATTATCATTGGGTTTTTGTAGGGGAAGGTCAAAATTTGTACCAACCAATTCATGGTTCATGCTTTCTTCTTTGGGTCATTTACTTTCCCTTGTTTATAAATGGATAATAAGAACCACTTTCAACTTCAAACTTGTTTAGAAGCTTTTTTTCCCATGAGTAAAATTAATTGTTTCAACCAATTAGTAAGACTAAGTTTTCACATATATCAAATAAATCATTTTTTTAAATGTTAATAGATACATGATTTTTTACCATGAGTACCCACCTCTCTTTTCTTCTAAAATGGTACCCACCTCTCTCTCGAAGTTGCACTTTCTGACTTGAAAACTCACTTATAATCTAAAGGAAGGGCATAAGGAAGGAGAAAGGAACTAAAAGGAAATCCATGACCCCATATTGGGACAACGATAGGACGATATAAGAAAGAAAGAAAAAATGGAACGAAAGCAAAGCCTTTCCATTAAAGCAAAACTCACCCACCTACTCTTCAACCAAATGGGAAAGTTTCAATATCCAATATTATTACATATATTATAACATGTCACCTACTCCATGCCATGTATCTAGGCATACACATATCTTAACAAACCTATTAATAAAAATTAATGACGGTCTCAAAAAATAGTTAACCATCCGAAATATGTCCTAACAAAGTGTTTTCCCGTTCTTTAAGACGACCTGTTAAAAATTTTAAAAGTATTTTGATGGGTAAAATTCCTCATGATGGGCATATTCTTGTCAAATTCCAACCCTGCATGGGAGTCGATTGAGATGCTAATTAGCGTCCAAAATAGAACCAACTTTTAACAAGGGGTGCTAATTGGGATGCTAATTGGGGCGATCATTAGGATGCCAATTGGGATTCTAATTGGGATGCCAATTGGGATGCTAATTGGAATGCTAATTGGGATGCTAATTAGCATCCAAAATAGTGCCAGGTTTTAAAAAGGGGTGCTAATTGGGATGCTAATTGGGACGCCAATTGGGACTCTAATTGGGACACAAATTGGGATGCAAATTGGGACACTAATTGGGAAGCTAATTCGGATGCTAATTAGCATCCAAAATAGCGCCATAACGCGCCATCTCATGGAAAAGCGTCCACTTTGTCCAAAAAATGATGAAAAATACACTAAAAGTAATAATGGATGCTAAAAAGCAAGCCAAAAGAGATGTTAATGACATGGTTTTGTTGTAGTGATCACTTCAATTAACTTCATCGGAGCTACTTGGAGTTAGTGATGTGCTACCACATACTAATTGGCATGCAGTGACATGTGTCTAAGTTTCATTCAATTATACTCAGTCATATATTTCACTTTGATTCAGTTAGGACTCATTGTGAGTCAATCATGGCTAGATTAGTGGTTAACTAACTGTGTCTAGTGTTGCTGGCAGTCAATTAATCTACACCCATCTATGCAATTCAAATGAACTCCTTGTGAATTCAAATTGGCTTGGAATTCATGCATTCTGCATGACATTGTATTGTATTACTCATTCTATTATTGATTATACAGAGATGCAACCTCCTATTGCAGTATCCTTGCATCATTTCATGCCTAATTTGTCTTGAATCTCTTGTGAGTTTGTGATTTGTCTCAAATATTGTTGTGACCAAATTAATACCGAACAGGTCCTTCCCGCACTCCACCTTCCGCCTTCCACCCTTCCATCTTCTATTGCGAGACCCAGTAACTGGAAACACAATGTACAACCGAGTCCTTCAAACCTCTTTCTACCTTCCACCTTCTTCCCTCAGAACTCAAAAATCTGAAACATAACTTTTGATGGAACACTTTATCCATGTTTTCCCCTTCCTCATTCCTCCTTTCCTCTCTCTAGTGTGGAACTCAAGAATCAGAAAACTCACAAATGACGGAACCCTTTATCCATGGTTCTACCTTCTGCATCCTGGATTTCCTCCCTCTAGTGCGGAACTTGAGAAACTAACTTTTAACCTTAAATTTTTTCCATTTCCCGCCTCCCACCTTCTGCAGGAGGATCCCAGGGTGTGGAAAACACACTTTTACCTTGAATTTGTTTCCCTTTCTCTGCTTCTGACTTTCATCTCTTGCAGGTAGATCCGAGGGTGCAGAAAACGAAATATTTTACCTTGTTTCAACATCGCTCTTTTGCCTCCCGCCTTCCACAGGAGGATTCCAGGGTGTGGAAATGCTTAAACCATATTCCTTCTGACTCTGTAAACTAGGCTTCTGGCATCCATGATCATAAGAAAAAATGCATTGAAAAATACAAGGCATATATAGATGCAAATGTAGGAACATTTAAGCAACAATAAACTCTACTGAAATCATTAATAAGCATTCATCATATTCAGATCATTCAGAAGAAAATACATTGTATAAATAAGAATAACATAGAATACTTATATTGAAGATGTATTTTTCCCACAACTAGCTATGTCGCTACAACATTCCACCCAACCATACACTGGTTGTGTTCATTAATCTCTCAACACAAATACTGCCCTCGAGCTGGGAATGACCTCCGCAAGGAACTAGGAAATAGAAAACTTGCACACATCTAGATCATATCACACATAGTTGGTTTTATAAGACTGTGTAGCCAATCCAATACATAATTGGGTTTATCAGGCTACATGCAGCAAGCCAAATAGATGGGTTTCACAGGATACTCAACCAAGCCATCTCACTGCTGGGTTTCACAGGTTATTCATCCAAGCTAGCATTCATAGTTGCTTTTCATAGATTTCCCACATTCAAGACAACATTCACATTAAGGACCATCCAAGACAATAGATGGGTTTATCAAGAACTCAGCCAAGCCATCTCACTACTAGGTTTCACGGGCTATTGAACCAAGACAACATTCACAATTGGCTTTATCAGGCAATCTAGCCAAGGATTACACATGGACAAATTCACATCAAGACATAGCCAAGACAACTACCATTGGGTTTCTCAGGATGCTAAGGTAGTGGAAAGGAAGAATGGCTAAGCTAGTGGCTCATTCAAGAGCTAGGTACACCTCCACAAGACATTTGGCCTGGAATCCACAATACCTACACACCCAATAAAAGGAAGCATCCCCTTCTCTACTCCGCAGTCCCTCATACTATGCCTTCCCTTCCAATGCTCTTCAGGGTGTGCATATAAGATTCACCAGCCACTCTTATCTTTGCATGAGGTTCCTCTCTGCACTAACTTTATCAAGCTCGTTCCTCATCTCTTCCACTCCTAATTCTTGCATACAGATCAGACCCAAACCAGGGTGCACATCATAGCAAACCACAGGGAGACACAACAACATGGGATTCACTCTGTAACACAGAGAAACAAGGTCTCATACCATTCCGCAGTTCAAGATAACACTGTAACACCACAACCAGGGTCTCAGGAAAGGAAAATACTTGCAGAATAACTTTTTCGCAACTCAGGAGAGTGATCAACGAACAACATGTGAGTGAATGATCGAGAATGATAGAATGAATATGAACAATGAATGCTAAGGAACAATAAAACCTTCCCCGACCGAGGAAAGACAGACTGGCATGCATCGCGTGATTCCTTGCGTCAAAAGAAATATCATGGCTTCCCAGACTGTAGGATACAGGAAAGCTCAGTCATGAAATTGACTGCCATTCCTTGCTATGCCCAAGGCATTAAATTCCTCAACCAATCTTCTAGAATAATTAAATGATTAAGGACGGAGGAAAAAAAAGTAGCTGAGGGTTATGGGTTTCCCCAATGACATATGGTCTCACCCTATTAGCTCGGGAGTTTTACTAGCTCCCCTCCCTATTCCTTGTGAAGTCGTTTCCCCATCTCTTTCACGTTGCAATGCATAGCTAGCTGTGGTATTTTATTAAATTGGGTATTTACATGATATCATCAAAATGTAATGTGTCAGGATTAGCACTATCACCATATGTATCACCCTTGATCACCTATGCACAAAAAACCAAATCAATGGTAGGTCCTTACCCTTGAGATCCTTGCCATGATTTACATACAATATATACATTGTGTGCAATTTCAATACCATGGGGTAAAAACTAGGGTGTTACATTCTCCCCCCCCCTTCATTAGAACTGTCCTTAGTGCTTTACAAAATTGAACAAAATTGGATGTGTTAATCGCATGGAATCCTCCAGCTCCCAATGAGCATCATCCTGACCATAGTGCTTCCACTGCACCTTTACTTATCCAATAGCTCAACTCCAGAGCATTGTGACCTTCCTGTTGAGGATATACAAAGGCTCGATTTGGAACTCTCCCTTGGGTTCCACCTGAATCACATCCCAATTTATCACATGGTTAGGATCATGTACATATTTCTTAAGAAAAGAAACATGAAAATCATTATGAGCTCTAGTGCTAGCCGACAATGCAATTCTATATGCAATTGGACCTATTCTTTCAAGCACTTCAAAAGGCCACAATATCTAGGTGACAGCTTGGCACAACTTCCAAGCTTCAAAGAACTCTTCCTTGGTCTCACTCTAAGGTAAAAATGATCCCCAACACTGAACTGTCTACGCACTCTATGCTTATATGAATAGATTGTCTGTCTATATTTGGTTTCCTTCAGGTTATTCCTAATCTTTGAAACCTCTTGCTCCATTTCCTTAAGAAATTCTAAACCAAGCACAATCCTGTGCACTAGAGTATCCCAAGTCACTGATCTCCTACACCTTCTTCCATACAAAGCTTCATGTGGACTCATTCCCAGTGATGCTTGTTATCCATTATTATATGCAAATTTTACGAAGTGTAAATAATATTCCCACTTGTATGGTTTATCCATCACATACATGCGAAGCATGTATTCAAGCACCTGATTTACTCTCTTGGTTTTCCCATCATTCTAAGGATGATAAGCAGTGTTGAAGTTCAACTTGGTACCCAAATATGCAAAAAAACCCTTCCAAAACTTGGAGGTAAACTTGGGATACCTGTCAGAGATTATCGCCTTAGGAAATCCATGCAATCTGAAAATATCCTTCATGAATATTTTTGTAATGGAATCAGTCTTATATGTGGACTTAACTGGTATAAATTGTGATTCCTTCATCAACTTTTCCACCACAACCATGATGGAATCATGTTTCCTCCAATTCATTGGAAATCCTGTAATAAAATACATGGAAATAACTTCCCATTTCCATTCTGGGACTGGCAAAGGCTGCAACAAACCTGTTGGCTATTGATGCTCAACCTTCACCTGCTAACTTTTCATGCACTTAGAAATATACTCAATAGTTTCCTTTTGCATTCTTGACCAAAAATACCACTTTATGGTTGTAGCAACTTTCTAATGATATCCTAGGTGACCAAAATATGGAGCTTGATGGATTTCATCCATAACAATTCTCCTCAAGTATGCTACATTTGGAATGTAAATTTTGTTCTTATAAGTAAGAAGTTCATATTCTTCCAATTTGTATCCCTCATACTTCTTTTCCAGACTTTGTTGTTGCATTTTTTCCTTTATCTGCACATACATTTCATCCTCAACAGTATGATTAACAATCTTCTACCTCAAATCTGGTTGGAAAATACTAAGAGATTCCACATGCATTTCATGCGCCTTCGTTCTGAGTACATCAGCAACCTTGTTTTATTTTCCTTTTATGTGCTTGATTTCAAATTCAAACTCACATAAAACTTCATCCATCTAGATTTCCTAGAATTTAGGGTTGGCTGATCAAACAAATACTTCAGACCAGAATGGTCTGTCCTTAGCTCAAATTTTCTGCCCATTAAGTAATTCCTCCACATATTGAGAGCATGTGCTATGGCTGCAAGTTCCAAACCATGAGTAGCATGGTTCTTCTCATGATCCTTTAACTTTCTAGACTCATAACATACCACGTGGTTGTCTTGCATAAGAAATACTCCAAGTCCTTGATTACATGCATCAATACACACCACAAAGTCTTTTTCTGGATCTACAATTTTTAGAATTGGTGCACTTGTAAGAAGATTCTTCAACTACTGGAAGCTCTCCTCACACCTTGGTGTCCATTCAAATTTTACCCCCTTCTTTTGTTAAGAAGTGATTGAATTTGCAACCTTGGAGAATCCCTCAATGAACATTATGTAGTATCCTGCAAGTCCCATAAAAGATCTTACATCTGTCACATTTCTTGGAGTGGGCCAATTCATAATGGCTTCAATATTTTCAGGATCCACAAATATGCCCTCCTTTGAGATAATGTGACCCAAATAATGAATTCTATATTTAAAGAAATCACATTTTCTCAACTTTGCATATAACTTATGCTCCCTTAGCAATTGCAATGTTGGTCTCATATGTTCTTCATGCTCTTCCTCATTCTTAGAATAAATACGAATGTCATCAAGGAACAAGAACAAACTTGTCTAGATACTTGTTGAAAACACTATTCATGAGACACATAAATGTAGTTGGTGCATTTGTGAGACCAAGTGGTACCACTACAAACTCATAGTGTCCATACCTTGTTATGAAGGTTGTATTATGAATATAGTCATCTTTGAATCTTACCTAATGGTAACCAGACCTCAAGTCAATCTTTGAAAATAACTTTGATCCTCTCATTTGATCAAAAAGGTCATCAATTCGAGGTAAAGGATATTTATTCTTCATAGTGACTTTGTTCAACTATCTGCAATCAATACACAACCTAAGTGTGCCATATTTATTTTTCACAAATAGAATTGGTGCTCCCTAAGGGGACACACTAGGCCTGGTATACATCTTTTCCAACAATTCTTGCAACTGCATCTTCATCTCTAGAAATTTTGGTGTGCTCATCCTGTAGAGTTTCTCAGACACTGGTGTTGTTCTAAGCACAAGGTCAGTTGTAAAATCAATGTCCCTCTTTGGAGGAAGCCCTGGAATATCCTAAGGAAAAACATCCATGAATTCCTGCAACACATGAAAGTCCTTAAACCTAGGAGTTTCATTCTCTGCTACCTCCAAAACATGTGTTGCATACAATCTGCAACCTTTCCTACATAACTTCTTCAACTACATTGTTGAAATATTCCTAACAGAAATCACCTTTGGAATGCCTCTTACAACCCTTAGATTTCCTTCTTCATCCATGCATTCAAAAGTCTTATTATAACAGTCAAGATTAATTATGTCAGCTTCTAACCAATCCATTCCAATGAGAATATCATAGGAACCAAGTGGTAGAACATTCAAGTCTGCATAAGTGACTAACCCATCCATGTCTAATGGACATCTCTCTACCACTTCACTAACTTTTCTCTTTGTTCTAGTGGCTAGTTGAATTATCCATGATTTTCTATGCTTTAATTTCTTAAAAGCACAAATATTAACTACTTGAGGAGTAATATAAATGTGAGTAGATCGAGGGTCAATCAAAATAGAAACATATTACACAGCAATATTACCTGCAACTTCAACCATAGTTGATTGATGATCTACTTGGAATTCCTCTAGCACTGCATAAATTCTAGGGACAACCCTTTCTACTTGACCCATTGTTTTAGATTCTTGAATGTTGTGAGCTTGCCTTACATACCCATTCTCATTTGGACAGTTCTTGATCTTATGGTTTTCTCCACATATCCAACATTGGTGAGGTCCTTTGATCTCTTTTGGATTTCTTGACCTGTCATCCATCACTTTGGTTGGCTTAGTCACAGCTTGTGATGGCTGACTTTGCTGATTTCGGAAATGAGAAGGTTTGGAACCTTTCTTCCTTTGGTCAAACTTTGCATTCTTCTTATCCTTCCATGCCTTATGGATATCAAGTTTTCCTCTATTCTTATCATAGCAATACTTAGCCTTCCTAATAGCCTCTTCTATATTTCTAGGTTCATCAAGTTCAATCTCGTATTTGTATGACTGAGGTAATCCACTCAGAAAACGCTGAATTTTCACTTTATCATCCTGGATGACCTTAACAGCTCCAAGAACTTGTTTGCATATTCTTCCATGATCAGTTGCCCCAATTTTAGCTCATGGAACTCTTTGATCTTATCATCATACTACCTATCAGAGAGGTACTTCTGCTTGAAATAGTTCTTCAACTGCTTCCACATGATATTTATGTCACTAGTATTCCTTACTTTCCTGAGATGCTCCCACCATATGGATGCTCTTCCATTCTGATTGAAGATATCTACCCTTGCCTTCATATTTCTTTAGTAGTCTTGGACTTGGAAATATTTCTTCATCCCAATAAGCTAAGCTTCAGCTTCTTGACCAGTATTTACCTCACCATTAAAGGTAGGTGGCCTTGCCTTCTTAAATTCATCACGTGAACTATTCTGGTAATGCCTCTTCCTCTTATTCATGTAAGATGATGAGCTTAAACCCCCAGTGGATCCTTTAGAGTCATATGATCCACTAGAAGACATTTTTCTTTTCATTGCACTGCTCTTACTTCCTTCTGAATGTATTTCCTGATAGCCATATTTCATTTGCCTCTAGATATCTGTCAAACTCTGTAGCATGGATGCATTCAACTGATTCTTCTCTTCCTAATTTTTAATCAGGCTTCTCATGGTGTATGCAATATCTAGTGGAGTCTCTTGGTATCTCCTTCCGTTATATTATTTCTCAGCATTTCCAAATCAAACATTCCCCCCCATAGCATCTTCCTCATTCCCATAGGGATCCTGTGCATCATTCATGTAGTAGGTTCTCGTGGCTGAGCCAAAACCCAAATTTTCGAATATGCACTATGACTCTGCAAAAATGTGTTAATAAACACCATTGTTAGATAATCTCAGAATTCAAAAACCACTTACCTATTGTTCAATGCAAATGTGGACGGTCGATATCATGGTAGAACCAGATCTATGGTCAAGGTGAATTTCACAATTAAAAGAACAAGGATGATAAAAGGGTGTTGAGTTGTGAAATTGGAAACTAATTTCCATGATAGAGATTAATATCAACAGAAAAGGTTGATCCCCAAACAGATCAACGATTGACATCGATTTCACTAGGAGAACTAGTGAGGTCAAAGAAAATTTTGATGTGCGCGATAGGAAACGTGTGCAAATGACATGTCCTCTCCCTATTGGATATCACGCTCAATTATCGGAGGTATGAAATTCACTTTAAGGAGCTTAAAATATTTATGTAATTGGATTCACCGTTAATTTGAAGTCCGCTCTTTAACGAGCACTACCTGAGACATTTGGTCGGGTTAGATAAATTTAGTGGTTTTGCTAAATAACACTATGTCATGTTGTCACTTTCTCTTTGCATCTAATTAAATTGGCCCTTTTAGGCCCAATGTTGTAACCATTAGCTCTGATACCACAATGTCACGTACCCATACCCCGATTATCATGCAGAATTCAAAATTTCCTTAAATAACCATGGTTCTTCTTTTGAAAAAAAGGCATGGTCATGAAAATACTCTTCAACATTTCTACTTAAGCATAAACACTGATGGAACAGTTGTTCTTCCCCTGAAAAATCAACCTTGTAACCAAAAATATCATTTATGCACTGAACCTATCCTTCTCTCACTCTGCCTTCTGCCCTTCCACCTTTTACTACAGAAACCGGGAACCAGAAACACAATGTGCGACGAAGCCCCGCAAACCTATTTCTGCCTTTTTCCTTCCACCCTCAAAACTTGAGAATCAGAAACATAACTTTTGATAGAACACTTTATCCATGTTTCTGCCTTTCACCTTTCCACTCTCCAGTGCAGAACTCGGGAATCAGAAAACTCATAAATGATGGAACCCTTTATCCATGGTCCTTCCTTTTGTATCCTGCCTTTTCTTCCTCCATTGTGGAACTCGAGAAACTAACTTTTAACCTTAACCTTTTTCACGTTTCCTACCTCCCTCCTTCCACCTTCCGTAGGCAAATCCCAGTGTGTGAAAAATACACTTTTACCTTGAATTTTTGACCATTTCTCCGCTTCTAAATTTGTCCTCCCACATGTGGATCTTGAGGTGTGGAAAACCCAATATTCTTCTGTATTTCAACTTCTCTCTTCTGCCTCCTGCCTTCCACGGGAGGATTTCGGGGTGTATAAACGATTAAGTCAAATGCCTTCTGACTCTATAAACTAGGCTTCTGCCCTCCATGACCATAAGAAAAAATGCATTGAAACATACACGGCATATACATATGCAAATGAAAGAACATTTAAGAAACAGTAAACTCTAATGAAATCATTATCAAGCATTCATCATATTCGAGTCATTCATAAGAAAATACATTGCATAAATAAGAATAACATTTAATACTTATCTTCAATATGAACTTGACCCGCAACAAGCTATGTCACTGCAATGCTACACCCAACCATATGTCAGTTATGTTCATTAATCTCTCAACACAACGACCACCCCCGAGTTGGGCATTAGCTCCACAAGGAACTAGGGAATAGTAGACTCACACATAGCCAGATCATATCACACACAGTCAAGCCAATACATAGTTGGGTTTATTAGACTGTCCAGCCAATCCAATACAGAATTGGGTTTATCAAGCTGCAGGAAACAAGCCAAGCAAATGGGTTTTACAGGCTACTCATCCAAGCCATCTCACTCCTGGGTTTCATAGGCTATTCAGCCAAGACAACATTCACAGTTGGTTTTCACAGACTTCCGACAGTCAGTCCAACATTCACATTAAGGACCATCCAAACCAATAGATGTGTTTATCAGGAACTCATCCAAGCCATCTCACTGCTTGGTTTCACAAGCTATTCATCCAAGACAGCATTCACAGTTGGGTTTATCAGGATGTCCAGCCAAGGATTACACATGGTCAAATGCACATCAAGAAACATCCAATCCAACTATCGTTGGGTTTATCAGGATGCTAAGGCAATGGAAAGGAATAATTTCTAAGCTAGTGGCTCATTCAAGATCTAGGGACACCTCCAGAAGATCTATATAGCCTGGCATCCACAATACCTACACACCCAACAAAATGAAGCATCCCCTTCTCTACTCCACAGTTCCTCGAGATATGCCTTTCCTTCCAGTGTTTTTTAGGGTGTGCATAGAAGATTTACCAGCCACTACTATCTTTTCATGAGGTTCCTCTCTACACTAGGTTTATCAAGCCCATTCCTCATCTCTTCCACTCCTAAGTCTTTTATACAACTCAGACCCAAACCAAGTTGCACATCACAACAAACCACAGGGAGACACAACAACACGGGATTCACTCTATAACACATAGAAACATGGTCTCAAACCACTCTTCAATTCAGGATAACACCGTAACACCACAACAAGGGTCTCAAAAAACGAAAAACTTGTAGAATAACTCTTTCCCGACTCAGGTGAGTGATCAACGAACAACGCATGAGTGAGATCGGGAATGATAGAATGAATATGAACAATGAACACTGATGAACAAAAAAACCTTCCCCTATTGAGGAAAGATGGAAAGGCACACATCACGTGCTTCCTTGTTTCAAAAGCAAAATCATGACTTCCCATACTGTAGGCTGTAAGCAAGCTTAGTCACGATATCAACTTCCATGCCTTGCTCTGCCCAAGGCATTAACTACCTCAACTAATATTCTGGAAGAATTAAATGATTGAGGACAGAGGAAAAAAAGGTATCTGAGGGTTATGGGTTTCCCCATTAACATCTGGTCTCACCTTATTGGCTCAGGAGTTTTACCAACTCCCCTCCCTATTCCTTGTAAAATCATGCCCCCATCTCTTTCACGTTGCAGGGCATATCTAGTTGTGGTATTTTATTAAATTGGGTATTTACATGATATCATCAGAATGTAATGTTCCAGACTTAGCACTATCACCGTAGGTATCACCCTTGATCACCTATGCACAAAACACCAAATCAATGGCAGGGAAATGTCCTTTAGCTCCTTTCCATGATTTACATACAATATATACATTATGTACAATTTCAATACCATGGGAGTCAAAACCGGGGTGTTATAGTGCAGGTACACTAATAGTACTCAATCACACATCACACATAATCACACAAGCTATTATCAGTCGATGCATACTTAAACAGAAATTTGAAATGTTTATTCATTTTCATTAACTTATATCTTAATGACCTATGAAACAATCATAATATACTGAGATAAAACACAAGAGTCATTCCACAATAGTTAATTAGGTTTCCGTCTGAAACTTCCACAGCAATCCTATCTACCTACTTCCCCCTATCGAATTCACAACTGACTTCCACATCATATCCTTCCTGTGTTGGACTACCCTCGAGCGTCAACTACATGACCTAACTCCATTTAGCACCTATAAGAGGAAATGTCAACTCCATAGACTAAGAATCCCCATCAGGCACCCACTAGTCATCATCACACACCTTGGGGATAATGTCATAGCACAACCCTTCCATGACTCTAGGTTTCGGGGATAAATGGTGGGTAGTGCCTCCACCTCCTAATGGAATAAGGGACTATTTCTACATCGACATAGTGATTGTGTTGCGACTGTTGTACTCAACTTTTATCATCGAAAAACCAATTTGGGTGGTTGTGTTTCCTAAAACCCACTCCAAATCACACATCATGATAATAAAAACAATGATATGTAACAATAACGATTCATTCTCATACCATTTCTCTTTTGGAATTCATACCATCGATGTACCTCCATTTTATAGGGCTTAACTATTACTTATCTCTTCTAAACATGTCGGTTAGTATCATAGCAAAATGTCATGCAATATCATGAAATCATCATTGTGTATGCATATTTCATTAATACTTACAACAATGTTATCATTTTTGTATCATGCATCTGAAATCATAATCATTTATTCGATACATAACTTTAAATCGGTATCCACGTACCATCATTTATTAAATTTCCATGCTAGAGACATAATAAAAAAACATGAACATGATTCATAAGATTGACATCACACACATATATATAGATTCCTCAAAATCACAAATCCATAAGCCCACAATGTCATCAAACTAACAAATTTCCACAATAATAAGCCATTACAAACAAGTAATGATAATTCAAATGGTTAGGTCAAAATGAGTTATTACATAATCTAAGAGCTATGTCTACGCTGCAATTCGCAAACTTGGCACAATGAACTCCATGCATATCACTGCCTCTTGGACATATACAAGGAGGAATTGTGTCTGTACTATCATATTTTTACAAGTTGTCCTATAATCCCATAATACTACAACAATCCTCAAGTCCCAGTGATCTCAGTTGACATTACATACCTTCAACAACATAGTCTCTGTGATCTTGTTAAATGCTTCCATTGTTCCATTTCCCTAAGGATGATAGGGTGTGCTCTTCTAATGATCAATATGAAATTCATCTACCAAAGTTGATTTTTTTTATATAAAATGGGTCCCCTAGTCACTCATAACAATTCTCAGACATTCAAACCTCATCACCACATTCTTAAATAGAAACCTTGGAACTGTCTATGAGCTGCAATATATGATAGGTCTTGCTTCATCCCATCTGTTCAAGTAATCTATCGCAGTGATTATATATCTTTCTCCTGACATTTTTTCCATTGGGTTGATTGGTCCAATGGAATCAACTTCCCATTTATCAAAAGCCTGCAATGTTACCTACGGTATCAAAGGAATCACATATATTCTATATGTTTTCCTAACTCGCTAACAAACATCACATGTCTAAAAGAACTCCTTTGCATCCTTGTGAAGGGTTGGCCACCAAAGTCTTGAGAAGAAAATATTATGAGTTATCGTTTTCCTTGCATAGTGGACTACCGTAACCCTTCATCTGCCTCTAATAATATTATAGGTCTCACACTCTCTAATACACATCATCACAAAGTACCATATGTGCCTAACTTATAAAAATTCCCCACTATAAGTTGAAAATCTATTGCATTAACCACTAATTGTTTCTTTTGTCGAATGTAAATTCATATGGCACTACTCTTGTGTTTAAAAAGTGGGAAATATATGCAAAATAATCATCATCCATTTTTATAGCGAACAAGTGCGCATCTTGTAGGCTATCGTCCAAGTTTCTAGCATTTTTTCCTATGAGTATGTGAGACAAATGATCAAGTTTTAAATTCATCTTTCTTGTCTTCACAACCACTTCAAAGTCATAATCCTAAAATAATAATAACCATATGCATATCTCCTCCCCCCCCAACCCAACATTGGCTTATTGACTAAATATCTCAGCATGGAATGATTTGTGTACATCTTGAAGTGTGATCCCAGTAGATAATGTCTAAACTTATGCAATGCATACACCATTGCCAACCCTTCACATTCTATCATAGTATAATTTTGTTCATTGGTTGATAAATTTATTCTTGCAAATGCAATGGGATTATCCAAATATCCTTCCCCTAGATGACATAGAAACATGCCCATGTTATACATGATGCGTCTATGTGGACAAGAATTTTTTTCTTTCAATCTAGAAATACTAGAATTGGCATAGCCACCAACATTTTATTTGAGGTATCCAAACTATGTTAACATTATTCTCTCTAATGAAACTTGGATTGCATTTTCAACAATTTTTCAAAGGAGCTTTGGTTTGTGTGTATCCCTGAATAAACTTCATGTAATACCATGTATGAGTTAATGTTGCTTGCAATTGTCACATTAATGTAGGTAGTGACAGACCAACAATCACAACAATTTTCGTAGGATCAACCAAAATTACGTATTTACATACTACATTCCCTAGAAGGATATTAAATGACATGCAGAAAATACACTTCTTAAAGTTTAAGTAAATTTGGAACTATCAGCATTTGTCCAACATCAAGCGTAGAGTCTCAATATCATCTTTCAACAAACTAAACATTGTCCAATCATCCAAATATACTTCCAGACATTTATGAATAAATTCCTTAAATGTTGTGACAGCCACTCAGGAAAAATATTGTTGGTGCATTCTTCAGTCCAAAAGGAATAACTGTATGCTGATAGCATCCCCATTTTATCACAAAAGCTTTCTTATGCCTATATTCCTACGTAAATTGATATGGTGATACCTTGATAATCCATCAGTGAATTAATAAGCTTCTCATCCCTTGACAATCTCCAACATTTCATCTATGAATGGTGTAAAGAGTGGATCATGTAAGTAATCATCATTTAACATGCACAAATATACACAAAGTCTTATCCCACCCATTTCCTTAACTTGGACCACCATTGGGTTGATCCATTTGCACTCTTCGATAAGTTCAATAATTCCATCTTCTAGCATCCTATCTATTTATACCTTCAATTTTTGCGTTTATATTGGGTTTAGTTAGTATGGCCTCTACTTTACTGGATTGGCATCTAGATTCAAAGGGACCTTAATTTACCCTAACTCCCCAGCACCCAACAGGTCCTAGTATTCATGCAACAAATCAGAAATCTTCTCAACAGTTTCTTCATACTAGTAAACCCCAATATTCACAAACTTGGGATTATCCTTCATGTCAATTTTCACCTTGTGTGTTTTCAATGGTTTTGTATAATCGACATATCCAAGATCAGGAAATTCTACTGTGCACTCCCCTTTGGTTTTAGGAGCTTACAACTTTATTGAGTCTTCATCCTCCTAGTCTCACTAAAACAAAATACCCTTTTTTTGGGGCGGTTTTGGATTGCGATGGTTTTGCTAACCCCCCTCCTCCCCCCCCAAAAAAAAATAAAAAAATAATTGA
>LPNX011057437.1:286076-363609 GCA_001517045.1 Pseudotsuga menziesii
AGAACCCCCCCATCAAAATTCATGAGAATTAGACTTTTGGGGGTAGTTGTTTTTAACCCACCCCCCCCTCTCCCCTCCCTCAAAGTCATGAGAATTAGACTTTTGAAGGTGGTTGTTATAAAACCACCCCCACAAGTCATGAGAATTGGACTATTGGGGGTGGTTGTTATAAATATAACCCCACAAGTCATAAGAATTATACTTTTGGGGGCGGTTGTTTTAAACTGCCCCCAAAAGTTCAACTCTCATGACTTTTGGAGGGGTTTTTTTAAAGAACCCACCCTAAAGACATTTTCAAGGCGGTTTTACCTTGCGGTTTTTTTTCTAAAACCCCCATAAAAGGTTTTTTAGGCCATTGGGGGTGGTTCTTAAACCCGCCCCTACCCAAAAGTATTGAGAATTGAAATTTTGGGGGTGGTGCTTAAAAAATCCCCCCAAAAGTCATGAGAATTGAAATTTTGGGGGCAGTTTTTAAAAAACCTCCCAAAATTCCAATTCTCATGACTTTTGGTAGTGGTTCTTAAAACCACCCACCCTCGCCAAAAAAAAAGTCTTGTTGGGATCTTGGAAAGACCCCCCTAAAGGTTAGTTTTTAGGAAATTTTTAAATCCCCCCCCCCCCACCCCAAAGTAATGATAAATGAACTATTAATGGCGATTCTTTTAAATCCACCCCCAAAAGTCATAATATTTTGACTTTTGGGGGCGGTTGTTTGAAAGTCGACCCCAAATGGCATGATAATTGGGATTTTAGGGGTGGTTGTTTTAACGTAGCCCCTGAAAGTATTGGGAATTTGGACTTGTGGGGGTGGTTGTGATAAATCTTCCCTCAAAATTCCAACCATCATGAATTTTTGTTTTAGGGGGGGAAGACTCGAACCCCCCTAAAAGTCCTTTTTGAGCTGATTTTTAAAAAACTTCCCTTAAAAGTCACAAGAATTTGTACTTTTGGGGGTGGTGGTTATATCACATTTGAAAATCCCACAACATATCCCATGCATATGAAATATTTGGCATGTGATTGAGTTGTGGTATTGTTAGAACAGTAATCCATCATTAGTACCTTAGTTACACTAATTAGTCAATTTTGATGCTTTTTAAGCTTTAATGCACTATGAGGTGGACTAGGGGTGCTTAGGTGGACTAATGCCATGTCAAATTGGGGATTTCACACCCACATGAGCACTCCATCTCATTCAAAAAGCCACATGTGCACCCTCATCATTACAGGTGCGCTCCCATACATTGGATGTGGTCATCTAAGTTGACTTGGAGCGCTAGAGTGGGATTTTGCCCAATTTTGGCTTGATTTTATGCATTAAATGCTGCATTGAGACTCTAAACCACCCATGTTGTCCAAGGTGTAATCATTGATCCACATCAATTCATCCTTGTCCAGTCATCAATTCGTAGTTGTTTGGGTTGAGTTGGGACGTGATTGGCCAACCTAGGGGGGTTTAATGCCAATTTGGAAATTTTGGGTTGTATGCTCATAATTGGCTTCCAACGCCTCACAAAACTCTTATGATGTATTATATACCTGATAATAACAAGTTTTATGGTTAGACAGTCTGAAATTATCTTGTTTATGTTCACATTGTGTGTGTAATTTACTTCTCATTTTGATGGTTTTTGCTAATTATTGCACCGAATTTGATTTGTGAGCTTCACTAACACTCCTAGATTCTCCTGTGGTTCAAATTTCTCACATGGTATCAGAGCATGTTGGAGATTTTTGAGTTGCAGATCAAGTCAAAGTGATTTGAGCTTCATTTTTAGTGGAGTTCCAAATAAAATCGAATTGTGTTTTGCAGAACATTCAGCAAATTTCTTCATCATCGACGCAGACAGAAATGGAGTCTACCCACATCATGATAACACCCTTCAATTTCTTTAATTGGAAGGCAGAGATGGTGATTCGACAGAGAGCCAAAGGGATTTACAGAGTTACCATGGCCACTGAGGTGGAACCAAATTCTGTTGTTGAGTCTAGAACTTCAATAGATTGGATGAGGAATTTGGATTTCTATGTCTGATCATCTTGAGAGAGATATTATTCCACATTGATAGTTTGAAAATACCTAATGAGCTCTGGGCAAGACTAGATACTCTATTTGGGAAAACTGATGAGCTATGTGGTCACCAGTTTGAGAATGAGCTTATCAGCTTAAGCCCAACGCACTATGACACAATACAAGACTTCTTCACCAATTTTAAGTCACTTGTGTTGCAGTTGAAGCAATGTTCCATTGAAAAGAAAGAAGACCAATTGATCTTATCTATACTTTTGAAGTTGCAGCCAGAGTTCTCAGTTTTTGTGAGTACATTCCACTTTGGCAAGCTTACCCTTCAAAATTGGCAAATGCCAAGCCTAGAAAACTTCATGGAGTCACTCACTCAAGAGTAAGAAAAAATGGTCCAAGTGGGCTCCATCAAGACCAAGGATCAAGCACTAGCAGTGGGAGTTTTGAATTCCTCAAAAGGCAAGACCAAGCCCAATAATTCGAAGTTGCCAGACAAGAAGAAACCAGAAAAACCCAAATCCAATGAGGGAGCTTCAAATCCACCTTAAGAGAAGGACAAGAAGGGAAAAGAGAAGGCCAAATGCACCTATTTCAACAAGGGATGGAATCCAGAGAGCTCATGGATGAAAAAGACCATTGACACCATGGCGCAGCTACTGGAGAGGAACAACATTCCAGTCCCTGACAGTGCAAGGAAGAAGGATGGAAACTCCAGTTTGTTGCCGCCTTTCACACACCTGGGTCACGTGGCAGAAATCTTCAAGCCACTCAGTGTGTCCTTAGGGGCAAGTCTCGAGTCAAGTCTGTCACCTTGTTCTTGAATCCTCCGTTTAGGCTCAACTCCTAACGAAGCCAAGGGGGCTAGACCCTATTAAGTTACTAAGGAAAAATTATTTAGTACGGTGATGTTAAATTGAATGAGTTACTTAGGAGTTTGAAATTTAACCATAAACAACCATAGATGACAAGATACAAAATGAGCGCACGAAAGCACAATGCTGAGAGACAATATATATATAGCAAGAAAATAACCAGTGCCTTAAAATGGAGTCAAAATATAATCAATGTACTTGCGTGTGCTTGGATCGAAAGTTTTGCAATTGCCTCTTGGTACGTTTTAAGTTAATGTGAAATATGAGTTTATTAAAATTAGGCGAGGGGGGGGGGAGTGGGGGACTCCAGATATACCCGAGAATACTTGGATTATGTCCAAAACTAAACCATCACGGATACCCACAAGGAATATGTGGGCTGAATGGAGTCTCTGAGGCTATTGTTCATAATGCACCCACAGGTGTAATAGAGATCGGCGCCCTGAGGTCACTTTTCAGGAGTTCCCACTTCCTTTGGGTATTTTTCCACCGTAATGGTTTGATCTAGGTGTTGGATTTTCACCTGATGGTTTGTTAATTTGGGAGAGTGAATCCTAATTATTCTAGTCACTCAAGTGCTTTTGATGCAACTTGACTGATCAGATGAACCGCAGCCAAGTGTAGAGCATACACACCGGAGTCTTGTCAATTTTAGTAAATTTTAAGATGGGTGTTCTTGTTAAAACGAAAACCCTCTAAGAACCTCTTTCGATCCAAGTGGATCTCAATCAGGGAATCAAGGAGGGGTTAATTTTGTCATAGCTAATGAAACAATTGATGAAAAGTAAAACACATATACACAATTTCGGTTTTCTAATTAGTCCTACCACGCATCTCTTTCCCCTTTCGGGTCAATCAAGAAGTAGTAGGGTAAGTATTAAGATTAATTCAAAATCTCAAATATGGAAAATGAAAATGATAATAAATCAAAATATACTACCCTGCATATTAGAACTACACTATACTGAAAAGAGATGAACAAACGTAAAAAATTGACACCGACGCAAATCCCCCCAGGGGGGATGGTGAATAGGCTCGAAAGAGCCTATTCGAAAGGACCTATTATTTTTATTAGCAGCAATTTACAATATCAGCAAATTTAAATTGATGCACTTTGGTCCTTGCTATCTGGGATCCAAAGGCTTACAACAAGCTTGTAACAAGCTGAATTAAAACACAGCGGTGGGGGAAGCTTCTGGGAAGCTCTGGTTCGTCCAAGCGTCAGAAATTTGGTAGAGTCTCCTTATATTTTATGTTATACCTGCTAAAAAAAAGCAATAAATTAAAATCAAATATGCCCAAACACACTTTGAAATTGTTTTGGGTCACTACACTAGTTGCCAAGAAAAACTAAGTAAAATTTTGTTAAGTTGGGGTAATCTAGTTTTGCAAAAAAGGAACCAAGGAAAGAAGGATTTCCTTGGGATATTGGCTTTCTGTTTGGGAAGCCAATGAGATGAACACTTTTATTGCAGAATATGAAACTTTTAAAGTATAGCAAAGGAAACTACCTTAAAATCAAGCTACAAATTTTCATTAAAATGCTTGCAAAAAGAGGATAATTTCAGCTAGATCTCTTAAAATATAACTTTATATGAAAAAGGGAACTGAGATATAAACTTAAGAAAGGATATTACTAACTATATCTATGTGTAATTTTCTTAATGAGATAGATCTAAGCAATAAGATTCCTTAATAGTAACCAATTTGAAGAAAATTTAAGATTTTGAAGGAGGAAAAGGAGAAGAGAAGTGTTTGTTGCGAAGCAGATCTGCAATGGAAAGTTGTTAGTGGAATACAGAGGGGCAATGTCTTCACAAATATTTTGTATGTATAGTGGAGTCAAACTAGATCCAAAGCTCCTCCAATCCTTGCTACCTGAAATCTAAACACACAATCCTATACGAAACCTCATGAGATTTGGATATATATATGAAAAAGAGACAAGAATTACATGAAAATAAACTTATTTAACATGTATAATATAGATCTTATAACATATATGCTATGAGATATAAGAAAAAAAAGTAACCTTACTTTCCCAACTATACTCCTATTGATTCAGCTGAATCGTTCAAGCCAGACAGGGTTCATATGCAGAAATTGAGAGAAAAGTCGGCAACATCAATAGTCGTAAGACAATGCTTAATCCACACGCATGAGAGAAGTACACCATTTAGCCTTCAAAGCTTCTTTATTCCAACAATAAAAATATTACAACAATATTGCAATAGCAAGCCCTTCAATCCAACTCTAACTAGCTTGGAAGAGGAGGCTTATGCTTGGATATATACAAAAACTAGGAGATCCAGCCCAGGGGGATGCAAAACCCAAGGAGACAGATCAAATCAGCTGATGGAGAGTCAATCAATGCAGATCTGAAGCTGAACTGAGCCTACTTGTCAACTGGGGGGCTGATTGAGCTGACACATCAACCAATAAACTGACACATCAGTCCACAGAGCATCCAGGAGAGTCCACATGTGTGGAGGAGAAAGAGAGGGCACAATTCCCCATAAAAATTTTTGAAGATCAACTCTGGATCTGATTTGATCACCTCCTTCAGTCAAGGATTTGTCAGATCCAGTCAATCTAGTTCAGATCTGACTGATTTCAATCAAATTGGCTGAGAATCCATTGAACTATGATTTTGGATTTGCTCCATTATTCATCAATTTATTAATTAAAATAATCAATAAATGATTTTTTGGGGCTTTCTGACCTGAGTGATGGAAAATCACTCAAAACTAGGAAATAGTGGGTCCATGGGTTTACATGGTGCTCTTAGATTGAAAATGAGTACCTACATGACTGAAACTTATTATTTGGCCCACTTTTATTACAAAATCAATTTTTCCAATTAAACTATTAAAAAATAGCCTAAGTTTTGGAAAATTTAAATTTTAATAAAAAACACTGAAAAACCTAAAAAATTGAAAAATTGAAAAAACCTAGGGGGACTTAGACATGTTCATATGACTCGACCATGATGTCTAGCATGCTTATACATTGACACATAGAATCTAATAACCTTAATAGGCCTAAATGCCAAGCCGACCACCCCAACTTTAGAGGTATGGAGTGAAAAACTCAGAAATTATCAGTCGTTTATTCAACAACCACTAATAACCAAGGGAAAAAACACCCTGAGCTGATCGGATTGACAAATAAAGTCTAAGAGACCGAGTTTTTTACATACACTATCATTCTAGAACATTTATTACAACTCCCCCATGGGGTATGACCATGTGATACAGTACAACAAGCACTTCCCAGAATTACTTCCAAAGTTCTTCTTAAGTCCGAACAAGTTATCTTTGTCTTGTTCACCAGGCTCACTTGATAAAAAACCACTAAGTACAACTTAGGTGGTAACACCGTCCAAATGAGAGAAAGGAGAAATGGCATGCTTTGGTGGCAGTTAATTCTAACTATTCATCTTTTTTCATTGATTCGGGTGCTTCAAATGCTAGCCCAACAATTTGAATGGGGGTTAATTTAGAACTCCAAACCAAGGGGATTGGGAGGATTGATTTAGAGCATGTATTCGCTAGTGAAGTATTGTATGTACCAGATATTGTAGAAAACTTGTTGTCATTCTATCAGATGACCCATATAGGAGAGACAAAGAGAGTTATATTCACTCTTGACATGGTAGAGATTTCTGAAATCTCTGCAGACCAAGTTATTGCAGTTGGGTATGTTGATCATCATGGGATGATGTACACGTTTTCAAACTTCCTCCCCACTTCCAGTGATCAAACACTTCACTCACATGCCAATGAAGTTTCCAAACTATGACATGAGAGGTTTGGTCACATGAATTACAGGTGCCTTCAGGCACTTCACGGAGATGAGATGGTGGAAGGACTTCCACAAATCAAGCCATCAACTGGAGCTTTCATTGGGTGTGTAATTAGGAAGCATCCTGAGCAAGTCTATGAGAAGGGGAAGGCAAGGAGAGCAACACAACCACTTGGGTTGGTGCATTCTGATTTGATTGGTCCATTAACCACTCCTTCATATGGTGGATCTAGGTATGTTCTTACATTCATAGATGATTACTTGCGATTTTGTTGGGTGTATTTTCTGAAATTGAAGTCTAAGGTGTTTGAGCTACTCAAGATTTGGAAAGCACTTGTAGAAAATTAGAGTGGGAAAAATATTAAGGTCCTTAGGACTGATAATAGAAAGGATTATTTGAATAAGAACCTATAGAAACTTTGTGAGGAGAGTGGAATCCAAATGCAACACTCAACTCCCTACACACCACAGCAAAATGGTGTGGTTGAGAGGAAGAATAGGTCACTCAAGGAGATGACCACTTGCATGATAGAAGCAAGGGATATTAGTCCCAAGATATGGGATGAAGCCATTAGTTGTTTTGATCACATCCAAAACAGAGCCTTTCATAAATTATTAAAAGGAATTACACCTTACGAGGCATGGTTTGGTCAAAAGCCAAATGTCTCAAATTTTGAGATATTCAAGACTAGAGCATGGGCTAGAATTCCCTCTGAGAAGAGGAAAGCCTTGTCAACAGAAAGCAAGGAGTGAATCATGGTTGGATATGGTGAGTAAACCAAAGGCTACAAGATCTTTGACACTTCTACTTGCAAGACATTTGTTTAAATAAATGTGAAATTTGAAGAAGAGCCAGTTCCAGACTTCAAGCTTGCACCTGGGGAATGCTCCTCTCCTCAACCATTCGAAGATGTAAGTGATGATATGTGCTCTATTTTTTTCTGATATTTCTGATAAAAATGTTTCTGAATATGATATTTCTGTATATGACTCACCATCTAGGCCCAAGTGGGCTGAAAAAATTGTACATGCAGTTGGGGAATTGGCAGGCAATCCCCATGAACCTAGAAAGACTAGATCACAAAATAGTTAAGCTTCCTTTACAAGTGATAGTTCTATTGCTGAAAAATATTATATGATGGTTGGGTCTGATCCTCAGACATACCATCAATATTTTAATGACCCTAGATGGAAATCAGCAATGGAAGATGAATTTCAGTCCCTCCAAGAGAACAATACATGGGAATTGGTTCCCCTTCCTCCCAAGAGGAAGCTTGTTCAATGCAAATGGGTTTTCCGGACCAAAATTGCTGCTGATGGATATGATTTGAAACATAAGGCAATATTAGTTTCTAAAGGATATTATCAGGTCCATTTTTTTTATTACACAGAGACCTTTTCACCGGTTGCAAAGATGGACTCAATTAGACTAGTTCTAGCGTTGGCAGCTAGTAAAAATTGGGAAGTTCACCAGATGGATGTTAAGAGTGAATTATTGCATTCTGAGATACATGAATCAGCCTGAATGTTTCCAAAATGATCCTTCATTGGTATTTAGGTTGAATAATTCATTGTATGGACTCAAGCAAGCCCCCAAGGCTTGGTATGCAAAAATGAATGCTTTCTTGCTTTCAATTGGCTTCACTAGATGCAAATCAGACCCTAATGTGTATTTGCAGAAACATGATGGTATTTTGCAGGTAATTTTTATTTATGTTGATGATATTATTATTACAGGTAGCTGCACCAATTTAATTGGCCAGATTAAGTCATCTTTGCATAATGAATTTGCCATGACAGACCTAGGATTTCTAAGGCAATTTGTGGGCTTGGAAATTGAGCAAAATGAAGGGGACATCAAGCTGAGTCAACCACAGTATGCTTCAAACCTGATAAATAATTTTAACATGGCTTAGTGAAAGGCAGCCAAGTATCCCTTTCTTTCTGGCATCAAAATGCATGAATTTGGCAATTCTCCATTGGTGGATATTACACTCTACAAGCAACTAGTGGGCAGCTTGCTCTATCTCACTCACAAAAGATCTGATTTGTCTTATGCTGTAAGTGATGTAGAAATACATATGCACCAGCTACATGATCTCCATTGGCAGGAAAAAATAAGAATTCTCCATTATGTCCAAGGTACCAATAATTTCGGGGTGCACTACACAACTAGTTCGTCACTTCAACTAACTAGATTTTCTAATTCAAATTGGGCCGGTGATACAACTGACAGGAAGTCAACTTTAGGTTTTGTATTCATGTTTGATGAAGGGCCCATTTTCTGTTCAATTAAGACACAACACACTATTTCACTTTCATCAATCAATGCTGCCACACATTGTGTTTGGTTACAGGGAATTCTTCGGGAATTTGGTGTCACAATTGATTCTCCAACCAACATTTGGGTGGAAATAAGAGTGCCATCAAGATGTATACTAATCCAGTACATAGGTAGAGGAAAAATCACATAGAGATACACATGCATTACATTCGGGGCTTAGTGCATGACAGGGTGATCTCACTGCAGTATTTCCCATCCACCGAGCAAACTGCTGATATTTTTACCAAGGCTTTCACTGAGAAGACCTTCACCTACCTAAGATATTTCTTAGCATGAGAAAAGGATGGTAATTTGATTTTATATATTGCAGGTCCATCCCCATGTCCATTCTTGAGGGAAGGTTTTCTCCCATGAGGTTTTCCTTCTTTTCCTCGGTTCACATGGGAAAATAAAATTGTAATTTCTTAATTATGTATTTGAGGTGACTTGAACCATTGTTTCCAAGGCCTCTATCATTTGTGAGATGTAATTAGTTGTTGGATTAATGGTGGGTGTTAGAATAGTAATCCATCATTAGTACATTAGTTACACTAATTATTCAATTTTATTGCTTTCTAAGCTTTAATACACTATGAGATGGACTAGGGGTGCTTAGGTGGACTAATGCCATGTCAAATTGGGGATTTCACACCCACATGAGCACTCCATCTCAGTAAAAAAGCCACATGTGCACCCTCATCATTTTTGGTGCACTCCCATACATTGGATGTGGTAATCTAAGTTGACTTGGAGCGCTAGGGTAGGATTTTGCCCAATTTTGGCTTGATTTTGTGCATTAAATGCTGCATTGAAACTCTAAACCACCCATATTTACACACCCAAACTGTCTAAGGTGTAATAATTTATCCACATCACTTCATCCTTGTCCATTCAACAATTCATATTTGTTTGGGTTGAGTTGGGACGTGATTGGCCCACCTAGGGGGGTTTGATGCCAATTTGGCAATTTTGGGTTGTATGCTCCCAATTGGCTTCCAAAGCCTCACAAAAATATTATGATGTATTATATACCTGATAATAACAATTTTTATGTTAGACAGACTGAAATTATATTGTTTCTGTTCACATTGTGTGTGTAATTTACTTCTCATTTTGATGGTTTTTGTTAATTCTTGCACCAAATTTGATTTGTGAGATTTGCTAATGCTCCTAGATTCTCCTGTGGTTCAAATTTCTTGCAGGTATCATGTTTGAATATTTAGTACATCAAGGTTAGTTCTCATGACCCAATTCATGTTACAGGGTGAAGACCCAGATTTTTAGTCTATAACATGCAGATTTTGGGTTCTACATAGGTCATCCATGAGGCCCTAGTCCACCTTTTTCCTATCATAGGGATATGGTCGCTATTTTAAGATTCGTCACATTTTGGATTCTTCTTGGTCACTAATCCTTCATTTGATAACAAAACCCATGTTGTTGGGATAGAACATTTTCCTATGGTGCTCATGTTCTTTGCATAGTAAACCACATCATTGCATAGGGAATGTGCAGGGAATCCTTTTCCTACAAGTGAGATATGGAAAACAAGTTGAGGAGGGGTACATTAGGGATGGAACTTTAGGACCATTCCATGGTATAATGAAAAATCTAGGACCCTACACTATATCATTTTACTATGGAGGTATGTGACATGTGTGTGGTCCCAAAACACAATATTGACCCTCCATAGGGAATATTTGGCTTGGAAGTGGGATATGGTGCTATTTTTGAAGTTAATTAGAACACTAGGGATGGTTCTTGGTGCCAGTGATGTAGTTCAATGAAAAAATTTAGGGTATTATACCATAATGTTTGTCTATGGGGCTCATGAGACATCATTGTATCCCTTAGACACCACAAAAGGTCATGTAAAGGGAATCATTTTCATTTGATCAAGATATGATGGCCATTTTGAGTTTAGTACATTAGGGATGGTTATAATAAGTTCAAACATGGCTTAAGGTAAAAATAGATAGTTTGAAGCCATAGAGTTTTTCCTTTAGGACTCATGGACTATGTGTGGGCCCCATGCCATCAAATGATCCTTTGCATATGGAATTATTGGCCTACAATAAGCCTTTATGGTGTCCATTTCAATATTTGTGATACCCTTCCTCCTAAGTTATGTTCAAATATTCCATCCTTACATGACCCTTCAAGCATACCCATAGTAAGTCAAAGACCAAGCATAATGGTAATGTGGAGTCCAAAGTGACCAATGGGGTGAAGACAACAAATCCACAAGCTGGTATCCAATGTTAAAAGGAAAAAAGACTACAAATATTTGGACTAACATCATAAGATTGCAAACATTTGGTCTAATCACATGAAAGATGGAAAAGTGTGTCAACAAAATTGTACAATTAAAAAGTCACCCATTGTGAAGTCACCTACTAAGTTGTTATTCATAGGAACTATATACAAAATTATTTAGAAACTACTTAAATTTCATATATGATAGATACCACCTCGGAATCATGTATGATAGATATCACCTTGAAACACTCCCATTTCTCAACAAGATCCTCATGTGACCTAAATACATACTACATGATGACATCATTTCCATCCCCATAGTCCATTAGATTTATTTTGTTTTTATCCCTAACACTATAAGTTCTCACCCAATGATATCTATATATTTATAACCACCTCCTTCTTTCCCTTCACCTCCCTGGATGTTACCATGTCTTGGTACTAATGACCCTAAACCTCAGGTATGATGCTTTGGAAAGTCAAGTGCCATGTGGATTGGTGTGAAGGGATCTACTAAGGGGTTAGGAAACGAATGTTATGATGTGCATGTCAATGATTTAAGTGTGTTGTTGGGTATCTAGTGTTCAAAATTTTCATCATCCAATCAAGTAAGTATTACATCTCAATATTGAAGTGTGCAATGTTTGCGATGGGTTTAAGGGATAGAATTTTTAATGGCTACATCCAACCATAATTTCTATAAAAAAACATTAGTTATACCAAGTTCTAGAATGTATACACTATAACACCCCTATTTTGATCCCATGACATTTTGATTGTACATGATGTATGTATTATATTGAGATCATGTCATGGAGCTCAACGCCAAGGCCCTGCCATTGATCTGGTATTTTGTGAATAGGTGATCAAGTTTATGCCTATGGTAATTGTGCTAGTCAAAGCACAATGCATTTTGTATATCATGTAAATGCACAAATTTAATAAAATACCATAACTAGCTATGGGACTACAGTGTGAAAGATATGGGGGCATGATTTAATAAGGGATAGGGTGGGGAGTTAGTCAAACCCTTGATCCAATAGGGTGTGACCAGATGTCAATGGGGAAAATCATGAAACCTCAGCTACCTTTTCGTCCTCACTCCTCAATCATCAATTTTTTCCAGAAGTAGGTTGAGGTAATTAATGTCTAGGGTAGCGCAATGCATGGAATATGGAATTCTGCATAGGCCTACAGCCTGGGGGAAGCCACACTTTTGCTTCTATAGGAAGAAAGCACGTCATGTGTTTCGAATCCGTCACGGAGGAATTCACGTTTAGTTTTTTCTCTCTCCTCCTCGATCATTCTAGGCAGTTTGTCATTTCTGTCATGATTCATTCCATCCATTCAAGCTCTCCAGTTGAATCATACACACTGTACATTTATCCTATTTACAGAACCGTGGTGTTGTCTATGATTGTCAATCTATTGTTTAGCATTCATCTTTTTTATCCTTCTCCCTGACAGAGAAGCTAGTTTTTTTGTTGAGAAAAGGACCAGTGGAGATCACTCGATTTTGTAAGACAAAGTGGTTATCTATGGTTCCCCAACGTTGGTTCCTTTCCCTCAGAGGAAATTCATTGTTACAGTGTTTTCCGTGTGTATAGTGAAGAGCCTGTCTTACTAAGGTATAGTATGGTTTGTTGTGTTGTGTACGTTGGTTTTGGGTCTGATTTGTATGCAAGAATAAGGAGTAGAAGAAAAGAGGAATGGGCTTGTTAACCTAGTGCAGAGAGGAACCTCAAGAAAAGATAAGAGTGGCTGGTAGATCTTTACTGCATGCCTCGAGAGCACTAGAAGGGAGGCATATCCTAAAGGACTGTTGAGCATAAAAAGGGATGTTGCCTTGTGTTGGGATGTAGGAAATGTGGATGTCAGGACAGATAGATCTTATGGAGGTGTCCCAGCTCTTGTATGAGCCACTAACTTAGCCATTTTACCTTTCAACTACCTTAGCGTCTTGTTAAACCAAGGGATATTAGCTTGGCCTTGGGGCCTAGTAACCCAATTGGATCTTGGTGTGGCTGAGTCTTGTTGTGTATTTGGTCTTATGTATAACCCTTGGATGGATAGCTTGTTATCCCAACTGTGAGAGATGGATTGCACTTGGGGCCTGTGAATCCATCTGTTGGTTTGGCTAGTCCTTAATGCAAGTGTTGGCTTCATAGCCTGCATCCTATTAACCAAACTAGGTGTTGTCTTGGCTATATAGTCTGATAAGTACAACTAGGTGTTGGCTTGACTATGTGCTAAAATATATGGTTGTGTGTGAGTATTGTGTTCCCTAATTCCTTGTGGAATCATTCCCAGCTCGGGGGTGGCGGTGGTGTTGAGAGATTAAAGAACACACTGGCCTATGGTTGGGTGGAATGTTGCATCTACATAGCTAGTTGCAGGACATCTTCATTCTTCAAGATAAGTATTCTTGTGATGTTGTTTATGCAATGTATTTACCTATGAATCATTATGTTCATGTTTAAATGTGTATTGATGATGAAGTAGATGTTTACTTATGTATATCTCTTGCATTTTATCTCTGTTTATGCCTTGGATGTTTGTATGCATTTTTGCCTACGTTCATGAATGATAGAAGCCTATTACAACATCAAAATGTAGCTAAGGTAAGAAATATGGTGTGTTCTCCCCTTGAAATACACCTAGGGGAAAGTTGAGTAAGGCTGAGAATGGGTGTTCATATTTTTGATGTCCAAGGTCAAAATTTAGAAGTCAAAAAGCAGAAGGATAGCTTAAACCTCTAAGTAAAGTTGTATTTCCGATTCCCGAAGTTGGAAAGCGGAAGTCAGGAAGTTGGAAGTCATGAAGCATAAAGATAGCTAAATGTTCTAAGGAAAGTTGGATTTCTAATTCCTAAAGTTGAAAAGAGGAATTCGAGAAGTCAGAAGTCAGAAAGCAGAAGGATAGCTAAGAGTTCTATGGAAAGTTGGATTTCTGATTCCTGAAGTAGGAAGATGGAAGCCGGAAGGAGGGAATTCGAAAGCCACAAATCGAAAAGGTTTCAGATGAACACCTTGCATTGCTAGATTTTTCAATTTTTGAAATCAAAAATTGGGAGGAAAGCCGCAAGACATAAATCGTAAAGGTGGCAGGTGAACACCTTGCATTGCTGGATTTTTTATTTCCAATGTCGGAAGTCGGAGGGAGAAATTTAGAAAAGTCAGTTTAGTTTGGAAATGGCCATTTTGGATGTAAAATGGATAATTGAAGGTCAGAACAACTAGAATAGTGGTTCTAAGCCTGAGATGAAGGTTGGAGAATAGGCTAACGTTCATACCTGGTTTTATCATAAGAACAAATAGGTTCTTTAAGCAAAAAATTTAAATTATCTACATTTTGGGGTATGGGGACGTGACAGTATGGTATTAGATTTGTGGGTTGCATCATTGGGATTGGATGGGCCAGAAAGAGATAAGAATACCCTCTGATACCAACATTGTATTACACTATAGTATGGTATCAGAGTTATGGGTTGCAAAATTGGTCCTTGATGGGCCAATTTGAACAGTTAACAGAGCCAATGGTTGCTTGGGCCTAGATGGGCCATGTGAATAGTTGCCAGAACTATTGGGTGCAGCATTGCAGCTAACTTTGTTTTTTATTTTAAAAAATTATCATGTATCTAACAAATGATGTGTTAACACATTTTGCAAAGTTAGAGTGCAGGTTAGAAAAGTGATTTTTATCTCAAGCCATGAGAACCTACAGCGGAAATGATGCACGATATCCCCATGAGCATGAGGAAGATGTTCTGAGTGAGAAAATTAGAGTCGAAAATGATGAAACTGAGTCTAATGGAAGGATTTGTCAAGATACCCCGCTATATTTTTCAACCTCCATGAGAAACCTAATGGTGGAAATTCAAAGTTACAAAGCATACAATGAAAGACTGGTCAAGAAGCTGAATCTTGGCTTCTTGGGATGAAGAAATATTTCCAGGTAAAAAATTATGCAGGAAAAATGAAGGCAAGGGTTTCCATCTTCAATCTGAATGGAAGAGAATCCATTTGGTGGGAGAACATCAGACAAGTAAATAGGTTCAGTGAAAGAAGACTTAAGTGGAAATAGTTCAAAAAGTATTTCAAGTAGAAATGCCTCTCTGACAAGTATTATGATGACAAAAGTAAGGAATTCCATGAGTTGAGGTTGGGACAGCTGACAATGGAAGAGTATGCCAATAAGTTATTAGAGTTGTAAAGGTATTTCAGGTACATCAAAGATGAGTAGGTGAACATCCATCATTTTCTGAGTGGATTATGTCAGTCTTACAAACACCGAATTGAGTTTGATGAGCCTAGAACTCTAGAAGAGGCCATCAGAAAGGCTAAGTACTATTATGACTAGAATAAAGGAAAGCCTGATCATCGTAAGGATTGTAAGGAAAATAAGAATGAGAAGTTTGAATAGATAAGGAAAGGATTCAAACCTTCCAACTTCAGGAACAAATAGCAAAGGAAACCATTGCAGACTATAAGTCATCCAACTAGAGTGATGGGGGAAAGGCCAAAAGGATCCTAAAGAAACTAGGGAACCTATCCAATGTTGGAGGTATGGAGGAACCCACATGCACAGGAAATGTCCTCATGAGGAAGGGTATGTAAGGCCATATTACAATGTCTAGGAAGTTGAAACTATTGGTCAAGTGGCAAGGACAGTCCCTAGGATTTATGCAGCATTAGAGGATCTTCAGGAAGATCGCCAGTTAACTGTGGTTGAGATCCTAGGTAATATTGTTGAGCAATCTGTCTTTGTATTGATTAAACCTAGTTCTACTCACAGTTATATTACTCCTAGGATTGTTGAATTTTGTTCTTTTAAGAATCTAAAGCATAGTAAGTCATGGTTCGTTCAACTAGCCACTAGGACCAAGAGGAACGTCAGTGAGATTGTAGAGAAATTTCCATTAGAGATGAATGGGTTAGTGACATATGCATATATGAATGTTCTTCCACTTGGTTCCTATGAAATTCTCATTGGAATGGATTGGTTAGAAGCTCACAGGGTAAAGCTTGACTATTACAATAATCATTTCAAATGCATAGATGAAGAAGTACACCCAAGAGTGGTAAGAGGCATTCCAATAGTGGTTTCTGTCAGGAAGATTTCATCCATGCAGCTGAAGAATTTATGTAGGAACGGTTTCTGGTTATATGCATCCCATGTGTTGGAGGCAGCAAAGAATGAAACTCCTAGGTTGGAGAATTTTCATGTGTTACAAGAATTCGAGGATGTTTTCCATGATGGTGTTCCTGGGCTTCCTCCAAAGAGGCATTATTATTTTACCATTGACCTTGTGCCAGGAGAAGCACCAGTGTCTAAGGAACCCTACAGGATGAGCACACCAGATTTGTTAGACTTGAAGATGCATCTTCAAGAATTGTTGGAGAAAACGTATATCCGGCCGATTTTGTCTCCTTGGGGAGCACCAGTCCTATTTGTAAATAAGAAAGATGGTACACTCAGATTGTGTATTGATTACAAGCAGTTGAACAAAGTCATAGTGACGAACAAGTATCCTTTACCTCGAATTGATGATCTTTTCGATCAAATGAGAGGGGAAAAGGTATTCTCCAAGATTGACTTAAGTTCTGGTTACCATCAGGTAAGAATCAAGGATGAATACATTCATAATACAACCTTTAGAACAAGGTATGGACACTATGAGTTTGTGGTGGTACCATTTGGTCTCAAAAATGCACTAGCTACATTTATGTGCCTTATGAATAGTGTTTTTAGTAAGTATCTGGACAAGTTTGTTCTTGTCTTCCTTAATGACATTCTTAGCTATTCTAAGATTGAGGAAGAGCATGAAGAACACCTAAGAATTGTTTTGCAATTGTTGAGGTAGCATAAGTTGTATGCCAAGTTGAGTAAGTGTGACTTCTATAAAGATAGAATTCATTACTTAGGCCACATCATATCATATGAAGGAATATCTGTGGACCCTGAAAAGATTGATTCCATCATGAATTAGCCAACTCCAAGGAATGTGACATATGTAAGGTCTTTTATGGGACTTGTAGGATATTATAGGAGGTTCATTGAAGGATTCTCCAAGGTCGCACATCCTATTGCTTATTTGCAAAGGAAAGGGATGAGATTTGAATGGACACCTAAATGTGAGGGAAGCTTCCAGTAGTTGAAGAATCTTCTCACAAGTGCACCCGTTTTGAAAATTGCAGACCCAGAAAATGACTTTGTGGTGTGCACTGATGCATGCAATCAAGGACTTGGAGGATTTTTTATGCAATACATCCACGTGGTATTTTATGAGTCTAGAAAGTTAAAAGATCATGAGAAGAATTATGCCACTCATGAATTAGAACTTGAAGCCATAGTACATGCTATCAATATGTGGAGGCATTACTTAATGGGAAGAAAATTTGAGTTAAGGATAGACCATTGTGGATTGAAATATTTGTTTGATCGGCCAACACTAAATGTTAGACAAGTTAGATGGCTAGAGTTTTTATGTGAGTTTGATTTTGAAATCAAACACATAAAGGGGAAGGAGAATAAAGTGGTTGATGCACTCAGCAGGAAAGTGGATGAAATGCATGTGGCATCTCTTAGTGTTTTCCAATCAGATCTGAGACAGCTGATTGTGAATTATACTACTGAAGATGATTTGTATGTGCATGTCAAGGATAAATTGCAGCAGCAGAATATTGAGAAAAAATATGAGGGATATAAATTGGAAAAAGATGAGATTATTACCTACAAAAATAGAATTTATATTCCACATGAATAATATTTAAGGAGAGTTGTTATGGACAATATCCATCAAGCTCCATATTCTGGTCATCCAAGATATCGGAAGAAAATTGCTACAGCTAGAAAGCAGTATTTCTGGCCAGAAATGAAAAAGGATATTGCTAAGTAATTTCAAGTTGCATGAAATGTGTGATAATTTTGATCTATATAAATATATAGGAGCCTTAGATAAACTCACAAATCGAATTTGATGCAAAACCGACAAAAAAGCATTAAAAGAGAAGCAATTTACACATGCAATGTGAACTGAAACAAGTTATTATTTGACTGTCTAACACAAAAATATGTTAGTAACAGGTTTATATTACATATAAAGTGGTTCGTGAGTCTTGGGAATCCCAAAATGACTGTACATGTGAAATTGGCCAAATTGGCCTCAATCCCCCCTAGGTGGGCCAAACTTGCTCCAAATCAGCCCAAATGGCCACAATTTTTTTTTTGTGTACATGGTTGAAGTGTCATGGATAAATCATGACTCCTTGGAATGTGTGTGCGTGTGCAAAATTAGGTGACTGAGAGGCTCTAGGTGGCATTAAATGCAACAAATCAATCCAAAATTGGACAAAATCCACCTCTAGCACTCCTATTCAACCAAAATATCCACATTCAATGAATGGGAGCGTACCATCAATGATGAGGGTGCACATGTGTAGTTTTTACTGAGCTGGAGCGCTCATGTGGGTGTGAATGCCCCAATTTAACTAGTTATTTTCCCAACTAAGCACCATAAGTCCAAACCAAAGTGCAATAATGCACAAAATGCAATAAAATTGACTAGGGACATATACTAACGTACTAAGGGGTTGCATTAATGTTCTAACACCCTCCCTTAACCAAAAACTTAGTACAGGTCATAAAATGAAGGAGGCCTTGGCAACAAAAGCTCAAGTCACCTCTTTTACAACAATGTTTATTAATCCATGTAACCGAGGTAAGGAGGAAAGCCTCATGGGACAAAACCTCCCCTAAAAAATGGATATGAAAGAGATAAAAAAATGTCTTCATCAGGTCCTCTTCTTCACTTTAATGAGATGAAGGAACAACTTCTTGGTGATGTACTTGGTGAAGATGTTGTGGATGCCAAGATCATGCATCAATGCATCAAAGTGTTGTAAACAAAGATCATGTGGAGAGGCCCTTTGATATTCATCATTTGATGATGGATGGGAATCATAATAATATATTTTTATGCAATAATACTCTGATATAATAGCATAATAAACCATGGAAAAGATATCTCTGCAAACTCTTTCCCAAATAACATCAAAATATGCATTATGTGTAGCTACCATATCATGAGTAAAACCATGAATCTTTCTCCCAATTTGATGAAGTACCTTCATAAATCTATAACAAAGGTCATGAGGCTCTGAAATATCAGAATACATGTCATACACAATAGAAAATATCATAGGTATGGTATCTCCATGAGAGAATGGATCCATAGGAAGAAGAGTGAGGAACTAGATCACAATTGCAATTGAGCAAACCTGGAAGGTCTGGAGACTTGAGATGTGAACCATGGGTGGTGAAAGAAAGTCCAGACATATGGAACAGAATTCAAATTAATGCCAATGATATGGATTTCCAACCAATGAAAGACATACAAGACATAACAACAACATATACAAGAGACATAGCATTGGAAACTAGTCAATTTTCTGAATTTCCAACTAGTAAACTTAAGGGTTGTTGGGTCTTTTGGTCATGAGATGGTTGGGAAATGATTCAATCACTATCATAGGCTGTATATCAGCTTGTATATCATATTCATAATCAGAATTGGAATTATCTGATTGGATTGGGAAAGATATTTCAGAAGGCACATCAAAAGCTAGTGAAAAATGACTAGTTTTGGGATGAAGCTCTGATGAACTAACTGGGAATTTTTTCAAGGAAGGGATAGAGGTTTCAGGTTCTGATATATCAGAATGTGAATCAGAAACAGAGCTATTAGAAACAGAGAAAACAGAATTGGTTTTCACCCATGCACCCAATGGATGCTCAGCCTTACCATTCCCTTGCTTTCACTCCCATCTTTTTGCAAATTCTGGAAGAGCAATATGGTTCTCCTCAAGGAGCTTGGTCATGATGTCCATCTTCTTTCTGAAGCAAGATTTCTCAAGATGTGAAACTCTGCAATAATCACATATGGTTTTTTCTCTCTTGTTTCTTCTCCTCCTGGATCTCAAGCTCACATCAATAGAACTAGAGCTTTATGAGCTTGATTCATTCTTATGTTTCTCCTTTTGCTTCAAAACTATCTTCTTGCTCTGGGATTGATTTGATACACCAGCAACAAGGGTTTGATATTTGGATTTGATTATGGTACCCATATGAACTAGCTTGTCTTTCTCCTGGGTGAGGGATTCCATGAAGGTAGTTAGTGTTGGCATTTGCTGGTTTTGAAGTGTTAACTTGCTAGAATCAAATGTGCTGACAAAGACTGAGAATTTTGGCCCCAACTTCAAAAGGATGGACGATATCAAAAGATCCTCTTTCTTCTGATTCCTGCATTTCTTTAGCTGAAGCACAAGAGACTTAAAATTGATGAATAAATCTTGGATAGTGTCAAAGTGCGCTGGGCTCAGGATGATGAGCTCATTCTCAAGCTAGTGTCCTCTTAGTTCACCAGTTTTCCCAAAGAGTGTCTCTAGTTTTACGCAAACTTCATTTGGGGTTGTTATACTATCTATGTGGAACAAAATATCTCCTGAGATACTCAGGCATAACAATCTGTATGCTTCATCTAGTCTATTGAAGTACTTGGGTTTCTCTACAACAGAGCTCGGCTCCACCTCTATGCCCATGGTAACTCTCTAGAGACCCTTGGATCTCAATTGAATAACCATATATGCCTTCCAATCAAAGAAATTGAAATTTGTTAGCAATATTTTGGTAGCTTCCATTTCTTCCTACGCTAATGGTGACGAAATTGTCGAATGTCCCGCAAAAACCAATCAATTTTATCTGGAATTTCTCTAAAAATGCAGCTCAAAACGCTTAGGATTGATCTACAAATCACTAAAATCCACTCATATCTGATTACATGTGAAAATTTTGATCTACGAAAATATCTGGGAGGCTTAGAGAAACTCACAAATTGAATTTGATGTAAAACCAGCAAAAAGCCATTAAAAGAGAAGCAATTTACACATGCAATGTGAATTGAAATAGGTTATTATTTGACTGTCTAACATGAAAATATGTTAGAACAGGTTTATATTACATCTGAAGTGGTTTGTGAGGCTTGGGAAGCCCAAAATAACTGTACATGTGAAATTGACCAAATTGGCCTCAATCCCCCCTAGGTGGGCCAAACTTGCTCCAAATTAGCCCAAATGGCCACAAAGTGTTGTTTTGGCGTGGATGAAGTGTCATGGAGAAATAATGATTCCTTTTCATGCATGGGTGTGCAAAATTAGGTGATTGAGAGGCTCTAGGAGGCATTAAATGCACCAAATCAGTACAAAATTGGACAAAATCCACCTCTAACGCTCCTAGTCAACCAAAATGTCCACATTAAATGAATGGGAGTGTAACAGCAATGATTATATCACATATGTGGAGGTTTGAATGATCTAGAGTGATCATGTGGGTGTGAATACCCCAATTTAATTGGTTATTTTCCAAACTAAGCACCCTAAGTCCAAACCATAGTGTAATAATGCACAAAATGCAATAAAATTGATGAGGGACATATACTAAGGTACTAAGGGGTTGGATTAATATTCTAAAAAAATGTTAGCAGGTGAAGGTTGAGCATCAACACCCAGCAGGTTTAATGCATCCTTTGCTAGTTCTAGAATGGAAATGGGAAGTCATTTCCATGGACTTCATTACAGGTTTTCCAATGACTTGGATACAGCATGATTATATGATGTTTGTGGTGGATAATTTGAAAAATGAAACACATTTTATACCTCTTAAGTCCACACATAATACTGATGACATTGCGAAAATCTCCATGAAGGAGATTTTCAAGTTGCATGGATTGCCTAAGGCAATAGTTTCTGACAGGGATTCCAAGTGAACACTTCCAAATTTTGGAATGGGTTGTTTGTATATTTGGGTAAGAAGCCCAATTTAATCACTGCTTACCATCCTTATATATATGGTCAAAAAGAGAGGGTGCATCAAGTGCTGGAAGACATGCTTCACATGTATGTGATAGACAATCCAACCAATTGAGAAGACTACCTACACTTGATAGAATTTGCATACAACAATGGATAGAAAGCATCCTTGGGGATGAATACATATGAATATTTGTATGGAAGAAGGTGTAGGACACATGTGAATTGGGATAATCATGTGAACAGGATTGTGCTTGGGCCAGAATTTCTCAAGGAGATGGAGCAGGAGGTTTCCAAGATCAGGAAGAATCTAAAGGCAACCCGGGACAGACAGAATATCTATGCTGATAAGCATAGAGTGCACTGAGAATTATGTGTTGGGGATCATGTTTATCTGAGAGTGAGGGAAAATAAGATTTATTTTAAGCTTCGAAGTTGTGCCAAGTTGTCCCCTATATATTATGGGCCTTTTGAAGTGCTTGAAAGAATAGGGCCAATTTCATATAGACTTGCATTGCCTGCTAGCACTAGAGATCATGATGTTTTTCATGTATCTTTGCTTAATAAATATGTACATGATCCTAACCATGTGATTAATTGGGATGTAATTCAAGTGGAACCCGATGGAGAGTTCCATATCAAGCCAACACGCATCATCAACAGGAAGGTCACCATGCTCCAGAAATGAGCCATAGGGCGGGTAAAAGTGCAATGGGAGCACTACAGTCTTGAAGAGGCTACCTGGGAGCTCAAGGATTCCATGTGATTGACACGTCCATTTTTTTTCAATTCTGCAGAACACAAAGGATAATGCCAGTGTAGCATTTTTGTTCAATTTTGTAAGCACTAAGGACAGTGTTAATTGAAGGGGGAGGGGAATGTAACACCCCATTTTTGACCCCATGACATTTTGATTGTACATGATGTATGTATTGTATTGAGATCATGGCATGGAGCTCAAGTCCAAGTCCATGCCATCAATATGGTATTTTTTGAATAGGTGATCAAGTTGATGCCTATGGTTATTGTGCTAGTCAAAGCACAATGCATTTTGTATATCATGTAAATGCACAAATTTAATAAAATACCACAACTAGCTATGGGACTACAACGTGAAAGAGATGGGGGCATGATTTGACAAGGGATAGGGTGGGGAGTTATTCAAACCCCTGAGCCAATAGGGTGTGACCAGATGTCAATGGGGAAACTCATGAAACCTCAGCTACCTTTTTTTCCTCTGTCCTCAATCACCAATTTCTTCCAGAAGTAGGTTGAGGTAGTTAATTCCTGGGGCAGTGTAAGGCATGGAAGATTGCATTTTGCACAGGCCTACAGCCTGGGGGAAGATGCATTTTTACTTCTATAAGAAGAAAGCATGTGATGCGTGCCCAGTCCATCAAGGAGGAAGTCATGTTTGGGTTTTTCTCTCTCCTCATCGATCATTCTGGGCAGTTTGTAATTTCCATCATGATTCATTCCATTCTGTTATCACTCCAGGAAACTCCTCTAGGTTGTAGCTCGAGGATGCCTGGTAACTTACAATATTGTTTTTAGGGTTTTTTTATATGGATCAAGTCATTTGACCTATATAACCTTTCCACTCTCAAGATATGTATAAAACTCACTCATTTACAAGGATTTTAGTTACAATTGCTCAGAAGTTGACAATAAGGTGCAGGGATGAAGAACTCATCAGGCCGACAGACTTCCATACAAAACATATGCATATAAATGGCTAAATCATAATAAGGATGGCACTTATAAATCAAATTTCACTAACAACCCAATAGGATGACAGCTATTAGCTATTAATCAATCTAAAAATGACCTAAATACACATTCAGGAATAAGTATAGTAAAGAAAGAGATGATGGCTGAATAGATCATAACAAAAGAGCTTAAATTCATGAAGAGTAAAAATGAGAAGCTGAAAGCATTATAGGCTTATAAATCCCCAAAGTTGAACCCTTATTATAAAATTGATCTTAGGCTTTATAGCCTTTTTACAAAAAGTACAGATCCTGAAACTTGGATTTGTTTTTACAAAAATACTCAAAAGTGACAGTTTTTCCAAATTAGGGTTTGAAACCCTACCTAACTACTTGTCTAACTATAATGAATATTTAGTTCACTGACTGAATATTAAAACAACTACAATATTTGCTGATGATCAATGTTGTTGGTCCAATGTCAATTAACCCACTGATTTCTCCTTGATAGCTAGGGTTGATGACTTTATGGCATTGTTTTGTTATAATAGATCCAAACAGACCCTTTCTGATACTTATGTTAGCACCTTTTATCTTTAACTTACGTATTTGAGCCATTTGCAGTCACCAAAAATGATCCTGTGTGCCCAAACTTTCCTTTACGCCTCTGTCCACTTTCAGTGGTTAAGCGGCCAGTCTATCAGACCCGTTAGCTGTCAAAAGTGGTGCTTTCGGTGGCTAATGGACCGTTCCATCATCCACCTAAGCCATCGAAAGCCCTATTTTACCAAAATTATTAGGTTTTTATCAAAAATTTCTTCATAGACCTATTGGCTTAGCTTTTCTCTTCTTGCACGCTTCATGCTAGGGGTGTTAACAACACCTTGGCTAGTTTCAGGAGGTTGGAGACTGATGGTTGCTTCAACTAGGGTTGATAAGGCAAGGTGGCTGCTAGCATTTTCTTTGGCTTCTTTCAGCTGCAGCCTTTGGAGCCTCACCATCCTATATAACCTGGTACTGTCCCTTAGGTATCTTTTGTTCAGCCTTTTCTCTGCTCCCTCTGCTCCAGGTAGGACTTGTGCAATAACTTGTTTCTCCTAGTCAATGTCTCATTATTTCTCTTTAGCTCTCTTTCCAATACCTCCATTTCATAAACCTGCCTCAGTAGCAGATTGATCTTTTGACTTCTAGGTTTGTTGGAGGAAGGCCTTTCTATTGATTCCTCTTGTTCCTGTGGTGTGGGGAATGGAAATGCTTCAATGAATGGAACAATTTGTAGAGCTAGGGCTGCATCCTCTCCTTGTTCTTCCTTAGAATCTGAATAGGGTAGGTTTAAGACATTCTCCTAGTGTGCTTCTGCCTCCTGACCTTTCTCACCGAAATCCAAATTCCTTTTTGCCTTCTTGGTCTTGGAGGAGGAGGGAGGTTGTTCTGTTGCTGCAGCTGGGGAAATGGCCCTCCTCCTTGTTCTCCCACTCCTTGGAGTGTTGGATTTCTTGGCATGAGACTTCCCTTTCTCCTCTGGTTGAAGGCCTGTCTCAAAGCCATTCCAAAACAAAAAATAAGCCCAAGAAATGTTTCCTCTCTTCAACAACTCCTGGACCAATAGATGGATAAGACCATGGTGGCATAGCCTACCAGTAATATTGGATGGCTGGGCTTTCGGTTGATGTGCCATCTTCCCTAGATTCTTGTGTAAATAAAAGGGAAAATTAAGAGGGTTTTTACCTGTGAAGTGGTTCATGAGTTTGAAATGATAGATCATTGCTCTATTGTATCTCCTTTCACAGTTTAAATAGACCACAATGGCCTTTAACAGTCGTTGCCAATTCTCTTCTAGCCATGATGATGGCACACTCTTCTTCCATGTTATTCCCCTATGCTCAGGCTTGAGATATGATCTGAATTCCACATCTTTGGGTATGGTGGTGCTGAACCACTTCTCTCCTATGCAAGGGAGTTCAGTCACCGCTGATATTAGTGCTTCATCTATGAGAAATTCCTCCCTTCCTATGACTACTTTTGAACCATCAAATGACAGGGCAAAAGCTTCAACCACCTGCTGATGGAAACCCTATATTTTTTCATAGAATTTGTAGCAGCCTACCTCCTGGAACAGTCTGCAAATATCTGGATGGGCCTCTAAATAACTGACATCACCTAGCTCCTTCCTGAGAGTCGGTCCACTCTTCTTCATCCTAATGTGTGTATCTCCTAGGTACCTACAAAACAACTCTTAGAATTTGTATACAGTGGCTTCAGCAAACTACTCTTTCAGAGCTCGTTTTTCTGGTGAGAACAATGCTAACTTTGACAATGAAATACTATGGAGTCCTAAGGCACTGATTATGACGGTTTTCTATCTTTTATGGAAGCTGAGGTCACAAAAATTATGACAGCAGCTCGATCCTTGAGATCTGTTTTCCCATATCACTGTAACCTGCTTTAGCCAGAGCATTTGATGGCTATTTGATGATCTTTGGGGTAGGTGGAGGAAAACTGGAGGTTGGTAGTCAGATCCGTTTGTGTTATTTTCATAATGACCCTTTTCACTCATTTCCCACACAGTCACATGGATATAGATCTTTTTGGTGGGTAATCATGCTCTAAAATGATCTTTTGTCTTGCTGATGGGGTTGGATGTGATAGTTCCCAACCATTTCCTTATGTTGGCCTTTCGGTGGTTGAATATCCTCCACAATTTTGTCAACTAGCCACCAAAAAGCTGGCTTTTGGCGGCTAACCAAATGTTATCTTTCTTGCTTAAGCCATCGGAACCTTTACCATGTCGTCGTGGTGAATTTCTGCTTTCAGTAGATAGAGACTTTGTCAAAAACCTTTTTTAACTGTCGAAAACCTTTTCTTTCGGTAGTCATCACAAATGCCATAGCTTTCACCTAAACCGCCAAAAGGGTTTTTCACCCGATATTTATCTTCCAGCTTTCGATGGTTAGCATATGTGTTGCACCCATTTTTAATATGCTAAAAATGACCCTTTTTGGTGGCTAATGATATGTTCTGAGCCTCACCAAAGCCACCAAATCTACCTTTCTCGATTCTTCTTGACACTCGCTTTTGGCGGTTTAAACCCTTTTTATCTCCCTCTCTATTCTGCTGAAAGCACCCCTTTTTGGTGGCTAATGAGTTTTCTGTAGTCTCGCCTAAGCCATCGAAAGTTTTACTTTGACCCTGCTTGTTCAAACTGATTTCGGTGGTTCACCTTTGGCCCACATTCAACTGTTTAGCCACTGAAACATAGCTTTTTGATGGCTAATGAGCTATGATAGTCCTCGCCTAAGCCACTGAAAGCTACAACTTGTAAAAGTTTCATCCAAATAAAAAACATATGCTTTCAAACTGTCAATGATATTCATAGCCTTCATTGCATGAGTTAAATTCTTCATACTATCTAAATAAATTATTTTGGGAGATAACACATTCATTCAATCTCTCCAGTCGACTCATGTGTGTTGTACGTTTATCTTGTTTGCAGAACCATGGTGTTGTCTGTGCTTATCAATCTATTGTTCAGTGTTCATCGTTTTGATCATTCTCCCTAGCAGAGAAGCTAGTTGTTTTCCTAAGAAAAGGAGCAGTGGATATCACTCAATTTTATAATATAGAGTGGTTATCTATGGTTCACCGATGTTGGTGTCTTTCCCTCAATAGAAATCCTTTGTTACAATGTTCTCCATGTGCACAGTGAAGAGCCTTCCTTAATGAGTTACAATGTGGTTTGTTTTGTTGTGTACCTTGATTTTGGGTCTGATTTGTATGCAAGACTGATGAGTGGAAGAGAATAGGAATGGGCTTGTTAACCTAGTGTAGAGAGGAACCTTAGGAAAAGATAAGAGTGGTTGGTAGATCCTTAATGCATTCTAGAAGGGAGGCATAGCTTGATGGACTATGGAGCAGAGGAAGGGATGCTACCTTGTGTTGAGATGCAGGTAATGTGGATGCTAGGCCAGATAGATCTTATGGAGGTGTCCCAGCTATTGGATGAGCCACTATCTTAGCCATTTTACCTTTCCACTACCTTAGAAACCTGTTAAGCCAAGGGATATTGGCTTGGCCTTAGGTCCTAGTAACCCAATTGGATCTTGGTGTGGTTGAGTCTTGTTGTACATTTGGCATGTGTATAGCCCTTGGTTGGAGATCCTTTTAACCCAACTATGAGAGATGGCTTCTCCTTGGGTCCTATGAACCCATTTGTTGGTTTGGATGGTCCTTAATGCATTTTTTGGCTTGGTATCCTGCAACCTATTAACCCAACTAGGTGTTGGCTTGGCTGGATAGTCTAATAACTCCAACTAGGTGTTGGCTTGAGGGGTGGCAGTGGTGTTGAGAGATTAAAAAAAACACTAGACTATGGTTGGGTGGAACGTTGCAGCTACATAGTTAGTTGCAGTACATCTTCATTCTTCAAGATAAGTATTCTTGTCATGTTGTTTATCCAATGTATTTACCTACGAATTATTGTGTTAATGTTTAAATTCTTATTGATGATGAAGTAGATTCTTAATTATATATATCTCCTGCATTTTATATCTATTTATGCCTTAGATGTGTGTATGCATTTCTTCCTAAGTTCATGAAGGATAGAATCCTATTACAGGGTCAAAATGAAGCTAAGGTAATAAATGGGGTGTTTTCACCCCTTGAAATCTGCCTAGGGGAAAGTTGAATAAGGCTAAGAATGGGTGTTCCGATTTTTGATGTCCAGGGTCAAAAGTTGAAAGTGGAAAAGTAGAAGGATAGCTTAAACCACTAAGTAAATATGGATTTCTGATTCCCAAATTTGGAAAGCAGAAGTCAGGAAGATGAAAGTCGGGAAGCAGAAAGATAGCTAAAAGTTCTAAGGAAAGTTGGATATCGGATTCCTGAAGTCAGAAAGAAGAATTCGGGAAGTTGAAAATCAAAAAGTGGAAGGATAGCTGGGAGTTATGTAGAAATTTGGATTTTTGATTCCCGAAGTAGGAAATCAGAAGCCAAAAATTGGAAAGGTGTCAAGCGAGCACCTTACAATGTTGTATTTTTTATTTCTGAAGTAGCATATCGGAAGGATAAAAGCCAAAAGCGAGAAATTGGAAAGGTGACAGGAGAACACCTTGCATTGTTGTATTTGTAATTTTTGAGGTCGAAAGTCAGAGGGTGGAAGTGTTGATGTAATTGTAACTTCAGAATGTATTCACTTGTATTTCTTATGTATTGTACCCCGATGTTTATTCTGGGAAGTGTTTGTAATGTAATTTATTCATGTCATGCCCCGATGTTCCAATCGGGAGTTTCTATAATGTAAACAAGTCATGTCAAGTCATTGTGGGTAACCCTCCTATTGATCAAGGGTTAAAGTCCCCACAACTGCGGGGCCCTAGGTTTGTTAGACTCACCTAGTGAAGTCGACCCTAGTGACTTATTGTCAAGTCAAGAATTAGTATAAATAGAGAGTGAGCCTCTCTATTTATCACACACTCACTCACACTCAGTTGTAGTGCATAGCTGAGGGAGAAGAAGTTGTTGGGGCTAGAAACAAAGAGGCTACTGCTGTCAGGAGATCATCTTACTGTTTTGGGGTTTTACTTTTGGTGTTGATTCTATCTCTGAGGAAGTTGCAGGATTTTTTCCATTTATGGTTTCCCTAAGGAAAAACACTATGTTCCTTGTCTCTTGTGTTTGATTGTTATGCTTTTTATTCTCTCAATTAAAGATCCTATTATAATGCTAGCTTAAATGTTAAAAATCTAACATGGTATCATAGCTAACTTGAGAAGAAGACACTGTGCAGCTGCGGGAACTAGGGATTCCTACTTTTTGGATCTCTCTCCACGTATTTTCAGCAAAATAAGGTTGGGCTGACTCTCCTCCCTAGGGCGCATCTTTCTGTCGAATCAGAATCTAATTCCGAGCATTTTCAGTTTTTGACCCGACACTAATGCCGAAAATTAGGGATTTCCACAAAAGTGGAATTTTTTAGTGAGCACAGGCCTGGATTTATCTCCTCCTCAAAATCAAAGTTTAGAGATCAAGATCAAAGCATTTGGTTGGATAGAACTTCAGGAAAGTCAAACCCTAATCTGCTCCTGAACCAGCACTGCAGAAATTCAGCTCCAAATCCAGATCCAACATCTTGACCTGGTAAGATATGAATCTTTTGTATTTCCATTTGAGGTTCTTAGTTAATATGTCTCATCATACCAAGCTCGATAAAAATCTTGAGGGAGCTAATAACTTTCGATCGTGGAAGTATAGGATCTCCCTCGTCTTGGAAGAAAATGAGTTGGACTCCTACATCAATGAGGAGGTTCCAGTTCCTAAGGAAGATGAGGCTAAGACCTTACATAAGAAGAATTTGGTTATGGCTAAGAGGATTATTTCTGATTCAATCAAGGATCACTTCATACCACAGGTGTCCTCCCTCAAGACACCTAAAGCTATGTTTGATGCCCTAACCAAACTGTTTGAAGGGAAGAACATAAACTGAATGATGACTTTGAGGAACCAGTTGAAGAATGTAAAGATCTAGAATGAGGAGACCATCCATTCATACTTTACAAGGGTCTCCCAGATCAAAGAACAACCTGAAGCAGTAGATGAAGAAGTGGAGAATGCAGAAATTGTGATGACAACCTTGAACGGTCTCCCTAGATCATGGGATTCTTTCATCCAAGGAATCTGTGCTAGGAAGAAGCTAATCAAGTTCAGTAGACTACGGGAAGAATTATTACAAGAATAAGCTAGAATAGTAGCTCGAGAAGAAAATATGGGAAGTGAATATCAATCTCTCACAGTAAACTCCAAGAAAGGAAGAAGGGAAAATCATCATCACCAAGGTAAGCATTCTCATCAGAAATATAATTTTGTGAAAAAGGATCCATCCAAACTCATATGTTATACATGTGATGAAAGAGGACACTTTTCTAGAAATTGTCCCATGAATAAGAGTGGATCTAAGATGAAGAATAACTCCAAAAGAAGACATCATGCTCACACTGCTGAGAATGATGATCCTCCCAGAAAGAGAGTAAAACAAGAAAGTGAAGACTCTTCAAGTGATGAAGAATATGTTCTAATCTCTGCTCTCATGGGAACTGTCACACATGGAAGAAAAGATTGGCTTATTGATAGTGGGGCTTCCAAACAGATGACAAGATTTAAGGAATCCTTTGAAAAACTATCCGAACATAATTCACCCCATAAGGTGAAACTTGGGGATGACTACCAATATTCCATAAAATGTAGTGGTGAATCCTCCTACAAGATAGACTCTGGAAAGTCTATGAAAATGAAGGACGTCGTGTTTGTACCAGGACTAAAGAAGGATCTTCTCTCCATATCGGCACTAGATGCAAAAGGCATGAAAGTTGAATTTGTATATGGCCAAGTCCTCATGTGGCTAAGAGGAAAGACTATTGACAATGCAATAGTAATTGGAGAATAAGAAGGAGGATTATACAAATTGAAGGTCCATCTAGAACAAGATTTGGTCCATGACATAGTAGAGCCAAATGAACTTTGGCATAGAAGGCTTGCACATGTGCACTACAGAGCACTACCACTTGCAAGCAAAGCTGTTGAAGGACTTCCAAAAATTCAGGAAAAACATGGAGTCTGCAAAGGATGTGTGAAAGGAAACAACACAAAGAAGACATTTCCAAGTAGCGAAAGCAAAGCAAAAGGAATCTTGGAAATCATTCACTCTGACATATGCGGTCCAATGTTATCTAGTTATTTAAGCGGGTATGTATACTATGTTTCTTTTATTTATGATTTTTCTAGAAATACATGGATATACTTTATGAAGAACAAAGATGAAGTATTCATCAAATTCAAGGAATTCAAAGCCTTGATCAAGAACCACACTGAAAAGAAGATCAAGACCTTTCGATCATATAATGGCAGAGAATTCACATCAAATGAATTCAAAGAGTTATGCAAAGATTCAGGGATTAAGAGGTATTTATCCACTCCATATAATCCACAATAGAATGGGTTTGCACAAAGGAAGAATAGAACTATCATGGAAGCTACAAGAGCAATGCTTCATGATCAAGATATTCCCATGGATCTATGGTCAGAAGCTGCTAGAACAACGATGTATGTACACAAACGTACTACACATAGAGTACTTGAGAACAAGACACCTGAAGAAGTCTTTCCTAGAAAGAAACCAGAATTTAGCCATCTCAGAATATTCGGATGTCCAGTGTACATACACATTCTGAAAGAAAAGAGGACAAAGTTAGATACTTCAGGAAAGAAGGGTATGTTTGTGGGATACTCTGAAAGCTCGAAGGTTTACAGAATATACTTCCAAGGATTCAAGAAGATCAACATCAGTAGGGATGTAACATTTGATGAAGACTCAGCTTACAATAAATCTAGAAAGAGACCTGCTGAAGATCCTAAAGAAACAAAAGAACCTAGAATTCATGACACAACCATGAACGAAGAAAATAAAGAAGAAGATCGAGAATTTGAAAAACCTCAAGAACCTGTATATCCACCTGAGGAGAAAAATCCTCACAAGAGGAAACCTGCTTGGGTATGAGAAGCTATCCAAGGTGCAGAAAGATATGGGGATCCAAAAGAAAATCACAGAGAAAGAAAGAGGACCAGGTCCTGCTCTGGGTATGTAGCTTTATTATGTGACTTTATCAATAAAGAACCTTCCAACTATGAAGAAGCGGCATAAAGGAAAGAATGGAAGGATGATATCATTAGAGGAATTTTGGGGTCTAAAATGGGCCTCCTAAGCAAAATAATAAAATAATAGTTAAAATAATAAAATAATATTAATTAATTTTGGAGGAAGAAAGAAAAAAACTACTTTTTGTGTTCGTATTTTCGACATATCTNTCCAATGAGATCTCCCGATCGAAATTTGAGTAAAAATACAATGAGATATGTCGAAAATACGAAAAAAAAAAGTAGTTTTTTTTATGACAAATATGTCAATTCAACCATTATGGTTGACTCATTTTATTGAAATTCTATTGGTTCTTGAATTCCAACTCACAAAAACTTATTATGGCACGTTTTCTTATAAGGCCCATTTTAGACCCCAAATTTCCTCTAATGGATAGAAGAGTATCAATCGATCATGAAGAATGATGTTTGGGATGTTGTCCCAAGACCAGAAGGGAAGTCTGTTGTAACTTCCAAATGGATCTACAAGATCAAGCATGCTGTAGATGGTAGCATAGAGAAATACAAAGCAAGATCCATGGCTCGTGGATTCTCATAGAAAGAAGGAATAGATTATGAAGAAAATTTTGCACCTATATCCAGATACACATCCATAAGATCAGTACTTGCTCTGGCTACAGTGATGAAATGGAATATACACCAAATGGATGTCAAGACTGCTTTCTTGAATGGTGTAGTGGAAGAGGAAGTGTATGTAGACTCGCAGCCACTCGATTTTGGGACACATGACAGGGATTCTCATGTGTGTAGATTGAAGAAATCCCTATACAATTTGAAACAGGAACCCAAGACATGGTACGGCAGAATTGATGGCTTTCTATCCAGTTTGGGCTTTACCAAAAGTAAAGCAGATTCCAACTTTTACTACAAGGTTGAATATGGTAACCCAATGATACTCCTACTATATGTAGATGGTTTGTTTCTAACAGGTATGGATGGGTTGATTACTGATACGAAGAGGAAGCTTGCTTCCAAGTTTGAAATGAAGGACTTGGGTATGATGCACTATTTTCTGGGCATGGAGGTGTGGAAGAATGTGGATGGAATATCCCTCGGACAAGGGAAGTATGCAGTAGAGATCTTGAAGAGATTTGGAATGATGGAATACAAGGCCATGACCACACCTATGGCATCGAACCTAAAGCTATTGAGTGATGCTTCATCAGAAGCGGTTTATGCTATAATGTATCGTTAGATGATTGGGTCCTTGATGTACCTGATGAACACAAGACCATATATTTGCTTCGCTATGAACATCTTGAGCCAGTTCTTGACAGATCCGAGACATGTTCACTTAATTGCTGCAAATCATATTCTGAGGTACCTAATGGGTACAGTTGATTATGGGCTCAAGTATGAGGTGAATCAGAAGATTAACATGGAGGGTTATGTTGATTCAGATTGGGTAGGTAGTGCCATCGATAGGAAGAGCGCTTCAGGGTGTTGCTTCAGTATGGGATTAGGTGTGATATCTTGGTTTAGCAGGAAGCAGTCCTGTGTAGCACTGAGTACAATTGAAGTAGAGTATGTCACAACTTGTTCAGCTAGTTGTGAGGTAGTATGGATGAGGAATCTACTATTTGATTTATTTGATCTCCAGTTGGATGCTACTTGTATATATTACGACAACCAGAGTTGTGTGAAGTTGTCGGAGAACCCAGTGTTCCATGACAAGTCGAAGCATATCGAGATCAAGTATCACTATATCAGGGATATGGTGCAGAAAGGAGCAGTGAATCTTCAGCATGTTGCGATGGACAAACAGATAGATGATGTGTTGACAAAGCCATTGGCTAGAGTGAAGTTTGAGTACTTCAGGGAGAAGTTTGGTGTTCTCTAGATCGAGGTTCCCTCCAAAGGTAAGTAATCAGTCCGTGAGCCATTCTAACATAGTGAGAGGATTATTTCCTTCCATGGTTAGATGTAAGGGCTAAGCCATTCTATCATGATGAGAATATTGGTTCCTCGCATGTCAAATATGAGTGCTGAGCCATTCTGATGTGACTATAGGATTGGTTCCTACATGATCAGATATAAGTGTTGAATGCCATTCTTGGAATGGAGGCATCTGGTTAGTTACGAGGAACACTCATTCTGGGACTAAGAGCCATTCTGACGTGACTGTAGGATTGGTTCCTACATGATCAGCTATAAGTGCAGGGCCATTCTGATGTGACTATAGGATTGGTTCCTACATGATCAGATGTAAGTGTAGAGCCATTCTGATGTGATTGTAGGATTGATTCCTACATGATTAGATGTAAGTGTAGAGACATTCTAAGGTGATTGTATGATTGGTTCCTCGCATGTTAGAATGTAAGTGTTGGGCCTTTCTGACATTGGTTGTCAAATGTGAGTGCCGAGCCTTTCTAACAGGGTTGTGGGATTTGTTCCTACATGGTCTGATGTGAGTGTTGGGCATGCCTTTCTGATATGATTATAGGATTGGTCCTACATCATTAGATATAAGTGTTGGGTGGGCCATTCTGACTTAGGGTCAGATATAAGTGCTGGAAAAGACCTACATGGAGGCTAGGCCTATAACCAGCATGAAAAAGGGCTGGCTCTGTAGAACTTCCTATGACGAGAATAATCAAGAGATAGCACCTGTGATGATGATCCAGAAGAGATGTTCCAGAACCAGAGATGATCCAGATCCAGTGATGATGATCCATATCAAGTGATGATATAGATCTAGATGAAGATGAATTGAAGATTACAAGGACTCGATGATGATCCAGATGATACAGAGAAGAATACTTGTGCTGATAAATTGTGTCAAGAGAATACCTTCCTAGTTAATAGGGAGTGTTAATGTAATTGTAACTTCGGAATGTACTCACTTGTATTTCTTATGTATTGTGGCCCGATGTTTATTCCGGGAAGAGTTTGTAATGTAATTGATTCATGTCATGCCCCAATGTTTCGATCGGGAGTTTCTATAATGTAAACAAGTCATGTCAAGTCATTGTGAGTAACCCTCCTATTGATCAAGGGTTAAAGTCATCGTAGTTGCGGGGCCCTAAGGTTGTTAGACTCACCTAGTGAAGTCAGCCCTAGTGAGTTATTGTCAAGTCAGGAATTAGTATAAATGGAGAGTGAGCCTCTCTATTTATCACACACTCACTCACACTCAGTTGTAGTGCATAGCTGAGGGAGAAGAAGTTGTTGGGGATATAAAGAAAGAGGCTACTACTGTCAGGATATCATCTTACTATTTTGGGGTTTTACTTTTGGTGCTGATTCTATCTCTAGGGAAGTTGCAGGGTTTTCTCCATTTATGGTTTCCCCAAGGAAAAACACCGTGTTCATTGTCTCTTGTGTTTGATTGTTGTGCCTGTTATTCTCTCAGTTAAAGATCTTAATATAATGCTAGCTTAAATGTTAAAAATCTAACAGGAAGTCGAAAAAGTCGGTTTAGTTTGAAAATGGCCATTTTGGACGTAGAATGGATAATTGAAGGTTGAAATGACTGGAATAGTTGTTCTAAGCCTGATATGAAGGTTGGAGAATAGCTTAATGTTCATACTCGGTGTTATCAGAAGAACAAAGAGTTTCTTTAAGCAAAAATTTTAAATTATCTGCATTTTGGGGTATGTGGGCATGACATACACACCCTTCATCACTTTGCATGCACATACCTTAAAAAAATGTGTTTATGCACCTTTATAGTGTATGAAAAAGAGTTCCAATCATCATTAAAGATTTCATGAAAGTGTAAAAATGCAAAAAATTTAGAATGATTTGCAACTCTCAAAGTTTTGAAGATCCAAATATTTACATTTGACATATCTACAATGGCCATTAGTTCCTCTCATCAAGAATTTCCTTCAAAAATAAAAATATTAACAAGCCTTGAACCTTTGACCAACCCCTAAGGACAAATCTAAATATATAATATATTATGAAATAGCATACATTAATATGAGACTCGACATACATTTTTGACAATTTTTTGGTTGGATTTCACCACTAAGGTTGATGTTGTGGGTGGAACACCATAAGAACCTTGTAATGTTGTATTAAAGAGTGTATATATGTCATAATATACATCATCAAGTTGCTACAAGTCAAATAATATATATATCCTAACATACACTCTCTTTAAATGTTGCATTGAGAGTATTATATTGTTTTCCCTCGTGAAAACTAGCATCCATGATTTGCACAATGTGCGGAAAAGAATTTTTGTTTTGTTGGTCAATATTATAAAGTTAAATCCTCATCTAGACCATCATTCCTCTTAGATGTAGAGTTTATTTTGTTTCAATTGAATATATATAGCATATTAAAGGTTTGTCTCATTACTATATTGCATGGGACCTTAAGATGTCATACATCTTGTTTATGAGATTTTAATGCAAAGTCGTGAAGAAAGAGAAATTAGGTTTAAGATCAAGCCTAAAAAATCCTTATTTTTCACTTTGAATGATCTCAAATTATCTTGTGGGATCAAAATATTGTTCCATGCTACTATAGCTATTTAATGGGCCATTAGAGATATCATTGTGACCACAATTAAAATATCTAAGGTTGTCCTCATACTTCATGGGGACAAATTTGAGACATTAATTAGTTGGTTTAAATGGTTCTTGCACTCCAAGCACTAACAACTAATATATACCACATAAACCTTATACATTTATCTCTTGTAATTCTTCTTCCAACCAATTATCTATATTTTAAAACAAATAGAGCATGTCAACACCATCATTGAGCTTGAATTAATCCTAGTCGATAATATTGATGCTCACGACATTTTCATACATAAGGTAATTAAGAATCTAGCTCTATTGTTCTAGTTTCACCTAATTTAGTCACATCGAATATGGCCATGGGGAAGATATCATAGTTCTAAATATAGGGAAGGTATGATTCTTGATAATACACTACATACCATTTTATAACGATAATTTGTAGTGGGAAAGAACACTTTAGAATTTAGTTTACCACCTTACCTTAAATTACATCTTGTTTTTAATGTGTAGTTGCTTCAACCGTATCTTCCAACCTTATTGGACCCTAACTTGACATCTTCTTTCTAATGTAGAGTTTCTTCAACCATTTACCCCTATTGGACACCTAGCTCAGAGGAAAAAGAGAAATTAGTTACTATATAAATAAACCTTGATTTCTTTTTTTTGTAATTTATATACTAATCTATTGAATCAAAATAATAATACAGTAAAAAAAACAAATTATAGTGGCAGTTCTGCAAACAAAATGTAGCAGAGAGAGAGTTGAGACCTTCCCCTCAGGGGAATTTAGGATTTTACTGTCAAATTGATCCTCCATGTAGAAGGGAAAATAGATCATAGTGATAGAAAAATTAACAGTGTTAAAGCAAAAAATACTGAGTATAAATATTGTGATTAACAAGTAAGTATAGACCCATGATGACCATGACAAAAATAAAAGACACTAGAACCATGGAACCTGGACTTATGAATTGGAGGGAATCTCCTCCTTAATAGGAACCCAAAACCTAAATTCGAGTTGTGAATTTGGTCTTCCTTCCACTGGGGGAGACAGTGGGTTGAAAAATGTTTGGCCACCATCTTTTCCAAATCCCTTAGCGTCGCTGTTGGTATCCTCTTTGCTGCTAGTATCCTCCTTGTTGTTGGAGGGATTTCACTTAATAGGGAGAGGGATTTAGGGGTTAGGGATTAGTTGGTTAATGGGTTAGGGGATTTGGGATTAAATAGTTTATAAGGAGTTAGGGTTACATCTCAATGGGTGTGTGGTCACTATGTCCATTAAGGTCACATTAGGGGGGTTGGGAATTAGGTGTATAAGGAGGTTTAGGTTTAAGGGGTCAAGGAATTAGTTATTAGGGGTTTCAGTGGTCAGAGGCCTTATGGTTATGTTATTTCATATGATTGTGTTACATAATATACATAGTCACTATGGTTACTATGTTCACATTTAGTGGTTAGGGGCCTTAGGGTTTAGGGGACTCAGAGGCTAGGGTTTAGTGTGTTAAGAGATTAGGGGATTTAGGTAATTTAGGGGGATTATAAAGAGTTAGGCTTAGGATTTAATGGGGTTATGGTCACCATGGTCACTATAGTCACACTTAATGGTTAGGGGCCTTAGGGGTTAGGGGTTAAGGGGTTAAGTGGTTAGGGGATTTGGGGTTATGGGATTTATAAGAAGTTAGGGTATATAATTTTCATATACAACATCACCATCATCATCATCGTCATCATTGTTGTCATCATTGTCATCATTATCATCATTGTCATTATTTTGTGGATCTAATATGCCTTTTTCTGTATCTATATCCATAAAGATAAGTAAGGGCTTAATATTGTCCATATTGTTACACCAATTTCCATGCTATCTAGAGAAGGTAAAGTGGCAATCCTTGGTCAAGTAGATGAATTCCCCAGACTTTAAATAGGTCCAAATTTACCATGAAATCTTCGTTAAGAAAACCCTATGGAAATTTTTTGTCAATTTCCAAATGCCTAACCTGCATTGGTAAATTTATTCTCAAAATGTTCATAACTCCATCATATGCATGCTAAATATTATAGAAAACTTGCAAGGGAGATTTTAATTGGCCTTAGAATATCATATTGTTCATATCTAGCCATGGTTCCTAGAAAATTCTAAGAGGAGCATTATTATGTTTAGCAACCACCTTTTCATCCAACTAGGTTTTGTGAGCTTAATCTCCATTTGGGTTTCCTTCTCAATCCCCTTCTCCACCAGTCAATGACTTTGATGCTTCCCAGGACTTCCTGGAGTAACGACATCTAACTAGAAAATGTTATATTGCATTTGATTTACTCTTACAGAGAGGACACATACTAGTATCATTCCATGTGCATCTCATTAAAAGATCCCATGTGATTACTTTGTTTAATAGGTCCACCCACATAAATATTATGGCCTTCAAGAATGATTTGTAAAATTTATCCACCACAAATTTCCCTCAATCTCTCAATTGTTTAAAAACATGGTAGTATGCCCAAAACACAGTATGTAGCTTCAATTAGTAGGGTTTTTAAATCACACCAATATATCTTCTTCAAATCTAATTTTGAAAAATTATAAGATATATATTGAACCAATCTATTCCATCTTTCAATTAAATATCCTCCAAAAACACAATCTCAACAACATATTTCCATTATTCCCTTCAATAGTTGCAAGCCTTTACCTTCATCAACCTCTACTTATATTCAATCACATGAATCTATTATCAAGCATGAGATTTGACTATGTCTATGTATTTACCCAATATGTTTCCAATGGTTTTGAAAGTTTCATGGTCCAAACAAATAGAGACAAGTGTGGAATTGTTACCTGACCTTGTCATGTGGTTGGGATTCTTATTGTTATTTGAAATCAAACATCCACCTACTCAAATACATTTAACGCGTCCCCACAAACTATGGGTCATTTTTTAAAATATTTTCCTTAACCAAGGTTTATCTCAAAAAAAGAAGGTGTAAAACCCATTTGCATAGAAATAGTAGAGGGTCTAACCCCCTTCATGTGAGGGATCCATTACTCATGGAGTTAGTTATCCATGGGTTTTGGGTTTATCCAATTACTTGTAAATATTTCAACCATATTTACTTTTTCAAAGATAACGACTTTCTTCTCTATCACATTTGAATATGATATTAGAGTTGGGATTTGGTCCATTTGTTTTTAGACTTTGTGTCATATCAACAAATTAAGTTTAGTATTTTAAATACTAGAGTTTCCATTGTTTTTAAAGTTATCACAATAATAGTAAAATTAGATGATTTTCCCCATGAGGGATGATATTCAACACTAGTGAAGCCCTTCACGAATATTTTATAATAACATAGCAAGCCTAGGAATCTCCTCACACCATTTCCATTCATTAGAGTTGACCAACTGGATATGGATTTGATATTCTAAGGATATACTTTGAATCCATCTTCATATATGATTTTCCCAAGTTATTGAATTTCCTTTATAAAGAAGTCATGTTTCCTCAACTTACTATGGATTAGATTTCTTCTTGTCCCATTATTCTCTACTTTGTTCCATTATGTCCCATGGTTATCTACTTATGTCTAATGCTTCAATATCTCACTCCTAATGCTCTACTCTACTATGAAACAATAAACAAATACAGTAAAAATGGAACCCCTAGCAATTCAATATTTAACAATCTATTTAGAACCCCTACACAGTAAATATTTAGCATATGAGTGAGGTATTCATCATTTTTAGAATTAACATACCAAGGATGGTTCTTGATGCCCTGCAATGGCCTAGGGATAAAAGGAAAGGCACTATGCCATAGCATATGTTTCTATGGGGCTCGCATGCCATGTTTTGTTGCTCAAGGCATCACACATGCCCATAATACATAATCTTTGACCTCCAAGTTTGATATGATGGTGATTTCAAGGATTGAAAGGCATGATATGTTTCTTGGGGATAAGGTCATAGTTTGGTGCAAAAACCTAGGTTCTAAATCCATGGAATCTATCTCTAACCCTTACATTCCATGTGTGGGGACTTAAGCCACAACATAGGCCATGCATAGGAAATACCTGGCATTCGATTAAAACACGGTGTCATATTTAAAGGTTTTAGTACACCAAGGCTCGTTCTCGTGATCCAAGTCATGTTCTATGGTGAAGATCCAGATTTTTAGTCCATAAGATGAGGATTTTTTGTTTTACATAGGCCATTCAGGAGGGCCTACCCCATCCATTCCCAGTGATAGGGATATGGTGGCCATTTTGAGGTTTGCCACATCATGGATGTTTCTTGGTCACTAATCCATGGTTTGATACCAAAACCCATGGTCGCTCATCCATGGTTTAGTCACTAATCCATGGTTTGGTCACTAATCCATGGTTTGATACCAAAACCCATTGATCTTGGTCACCTTTGATGTAGAGAAGAGATGCATTTGTAATTGTAATAGACCTAACAAGATGTGCCAACCATACTAGTAGGATTCAAGAAAAATATCCATGCAAACCAAGAGCTTCCTCATTCATTACAAATTAAAGAAAGCAAAGCCTTAGCCATTCCAATTTATTGACAAGGTCATGTTCATGAGAAAGACAATTTTGTTAAGTCATAGTCAACACAATGAAATATTTAGAAAACCCATAAAAAAACCCAATCATTGAAACAAAATCAAAATACAAGTTTAGGGTACATGATAAATAATCCATGAAAGATAATATGTTATAAGAAAACATGCATCGAATGAGGTACAAGTGATAACATCCCATAATCAATGCTAGAACAAAGGAGGCCACCCAAGGTAATTATTAATTAGATCATCTTTATGATTTTCGATTTGGTGTTTGTTGAAACCCCAACATGGATTTCAAACAAATTTAGCACTAATAATTGGGCCACTCCTCCAATTAAGAACCATAAGGAATTTATAACAAGTGAATCCCACAACTTGTTTAGCTCTACACTTAGATGAGGACAAAGACTATTTAAGCCCATGATTATAGTTTAGTCCACAATATCTTTCATGCCATTCAGTTTATGAAACCTTTGTGAATAAAAATGGAGGGATGTTGTGTTTGGTCACAACAACCTGATTAATACTAAAGGTTTAGGAAACCGTTGTGAATAAAAATGGAGGGATGTTGTGTTTGGTCACAACAACCTAATTAATACTAAATATATAGGAAGGTAGAAGCATCACCCTAGTGCAACACACACTTGTAGTGAATTTCATATGTAGAAGCATTACCCCAGTGGTCCCCTTCATCTTCATGGTTTCCTTCATCCTTGTCATTTGCTCTAAAGGATTTGTTTAATTCTAAAGGATCAAACAACTGGGTGCCTTTAATCTATCTATGTGTGCAAAGAGTCTTTGGAGATCCATTACGAACACAGGTTTATGGGGTGGCATTATCAAATCAAAGTACCTATGTAGACTTCCTCTGGACTTATGGTTTCGACGAGCAAATTTCAGGATGTCCTCATCCTCGGCTGTCTGGCGCAATCTTATGGCCAGCCTACCAGATATTATCCAAGATTTAAGTTGGCAGGTAGGAAGAGGTAGTCTTATCTATATCGGATTGGACTCAATAATGGGCATCAAATAGTTCCAACTATCCCAGGACCTCATGACTCAGGTACATCATAGAAATTTGGTTGCGCTTAGATAGATCTATGTTGAAAAGAAAAATTAGGAGCCCAGTTGGATGTCGATGGTGGATCTTGGTCTTTCTAGTGAGATGAATGCTAAATTGGGGACTTATATCAACAACCTATATGGTGCAGGTATTGATTTATCTTTGAATAGTGATCATTTAGTATGGGTGGCCAACAAGCATTCTGGTGTTGTGACCACTAATTTATCCTATCTCATGGTATTAAAACACCGTTGGATTCCTAATTTTACTATTGAGTTGTGTGTGCCACTATTAGTAGTTTTATGTGTTTCGCCCTTGATTTTTAGAGTGCATGATCAACAAAAAACATGATTAAATGAGTCTATTATTATCTTTTAATTGAAAATTAATCTCAATAAAAACACATCTTTAAATTGAAAACTAGAATATCACAATTTCAATTCCACCATTGACCCAACATGTTAACCATTTTTTATGTTGCGTTACATGTGGCCTCACATTAACTTCAGAAATGATTTTAGGTTTCAGATGCATAATATTGACACTTGTTATTTTTATTTGGAAATTATATATATNAAACATAAAAATACTCAGAGAAAACATAGAAGAAAAATAGTTTAAAGGGCAGAGATGAAATGAGGCTAGCCCCTTCGATTTTCCTGCCTCTACCAGGTTTTTCAACTTCTACCAAGAAAGTGGACATTCAAAAACTATGAGATATTTAATAGAAAAGCTAAAATAATTATTTTCCTACCTTCCTGCTACCAAGCCACAAGATAGGGTTTTGATAAGTCATGTAGTTACTGCGATTGCATTTTTACAACCATAATAGAGATGAACTTCTCTTCAACAAATGAAAGGGATGGGAATTGCCTTACTTCTCTAGGTTCCTTTTTTGTGATCATATTACTGCCTTCATTGAGATCTGTGGTTCCAGTCCTGTGAAATAAGTAGTGGCGGTGCACTATTGCATCCTCATCTACTGACCCTGCATAGTGAAAGGACCCACTCATGACATAAGTAAGTCGGTAATCTCCCCTTAAACTCTATCGGCTTACAATTTGAAATATAATGTTCCATTATGACTCTGCAAAGCTCTACAGCTTAGGTTATTCTGGTAAGGGAAAGAATGTATCTGGTGATCGAATGAAGCTGGAGTACTATGGCCCAGTTTTGAACATGATAAAGTGTTGTCTCTAGAATCTTTTAATTTATTTAAGGTTATACTTGTGAGTGAGTGTAGGTTATGAATTAATTTCAATGAGATGAGGAATCTATCGCGGATCTTTCAAATCATTTAAAATTCTTGGATTTTGATAGAAAAAAGGCACTTGGGATAGTAAGGATCATATGCCTATGACATTGTCTACACACAGATTCTATTGATCCAACACGCGTCTGGAGAGGGAGCGTTTTGATCAACCAGAATTATCCCAAATAAGTAAGCATCTTCATCCAAGTTTTGATGGGTAAAACTCATCCTTGACCTGTATGTTTACATCAAATAAAATTTTGTGAAAGGTATTGCAATCCTCATTTTGAATCATCAACATCGCCAATTTACTTAGCACTTTCATAAATCATCTCATTCCCCCCTTCTGTAGTTGGAAAGCTCAGTTGTTTTGGTGGTGTAGGATCGTTAGACAGTAAGTGGAATGGTTACACCCAAAACAGAGACCAGGGATACTGGATACTACTTGATGACTCTTTTGAGGATTTTTCACAAGCTCACAACATGGTGAAAATTTAAATTTATAGAATAAAATTGGTTGGGAAGAGCTATGTTGAGAGACTTACTCGGAAAATGGATAATTCCCAAACACCATCTTGAACCAACTCTTTAATATTTCCTTGTATACTTCCAGGAATTGGGTCAAAGTCAAATGTTCTTGGAAACCCCTTCCACAACAAGAAAATTGTGTGCCAATAGAAGAACAATGACTTGAAGAGGTAAACAGTGCACAATTTGCTTGATCTTCAATATTTTTCGTCATGTGTCTTATTGATGTGCTCCAGGAAATACTTTATTGTATCTTATTTCTTTTTAAAAATCAATGAAATATTTTATCCTGGTATCTTTGGAAACCATTGGTACCTTTGGTATCTTTGGAAACCATTTTGATTGATTGGATTTCACACAACCCAGTCTAGCATCATTTTCACTTCGATTACGTAAATCTCATTTTCTGTTGCCTTATAGTAAAAGATCCTTTATACTAGGGATTGGAACAGAAATCCCCCTATTGTTATCTCGACAACCTATTTTTCTTACAAACCTATTTCCTCAAAAATAGAGACAAATAGATTTGGTAATCCTGTACCTTCGTAAAGGGGAAATCAGGGTGCCCCTTTGCAATGGGGAAATGCTTTGAATGCCAATGTTTACATGTCTGAAAAATGAACTTAAAATTTCAAAACATGGCTTTGTAATTACGATGCCCCTGTGGTTGGACATCCTGTTATGACCATTTTGTTATGACCATTGTTTCTCTTATAAAGTGTAAGGCATAGGGAAGGAATTTTACAGGGACTAAGCCTCAGTTCTTTCACTTCATCTTTTCATATCAAGAGACTGCAAGATAATATTTGGAATTGAGCGTATTTTGTTTGAAATATTAGAGGAAGACCAATTATATTAGATGACTAAGTAGGCTCATATCCTTTTCGCTTTGTAGAAATGCACATTCAATTCCTTTGAAGACAGGTGTCATTATTGATTCTCATAGAGGGAGTTAACAATCATAATATGGGTCCAAAACTCCTAATACACAGGGTCAATAGTACTAAATATAAATGTAGATGTAGCACATGGTTTGATTTGGACATTCAATTCCTTGAAAGATAGGTGTCATTGATGATTCTCATAGAGGGTATTAACAATCACAGTATAGTTCCAAAACTCCTAATACATAGGGTAAATAGTACTAAATATCAATGTAGATGTAGCATAGGATTTGATTTGGGGAATTCCATTGATGGCTCTGTTCTATGAGCTGGCTAGCCAAGTAAAATTTTGATAAAAATCCTAGTTACGATTGGTAAGTTGTGATTTTACTTTTGGTCAGTAATTTAAAAAATATGTATATATGTTTTATGAACAATTTTCTTCTTCCCGTTCATTTTCCTTCCCTAGCCTTTAGAGAGAGATTTGTATCACCCATTTCTCAACCACCTCCTTTGCTTTATTGAGAAAAGGAGGAGGGGTCCCCCCATAGCTCCTTTACCACCTGGTTAGCGGTCTCTTTACCACGTCCATGATAATCTAAGATAGGATTAGTGGTATATGGTGAAATATATTAGGTATCCCCTAAATTAGAGAGGAGTTTGGTTGGAAATACCTAAGAAGAGTAGAGAGAGTGGTCTAGTATAGCTTACACTTAAAAGTGTGTGTCTTCCTAGAGCGTGGGATAAGGTAGAAATGGATGGGAAAATGTATGATCAAGATGGGAATTGGAGTGAACCAACTTCAATATATGGATATAGATGGGGTATACCCACAGAGGTGTTCTCTTCCTCAGTTTAAGTTCAATGAAGGAGTTAAAACTATTTGTTTTATTTGCAAGGTTAAATTGTTTCCACATAACTTCCTCTCCCTTATGGTATTATGTTGGGGACCCATCTTATGTGTCTTTACAGTGTATACTTATAGAATGGTCTTGGTAAAACAATGCCTCCTTTCCCAACCCTGTCACTAAGTTATGGTACTCATTTCTGCATCCATGTTTTTATTTGCATCTTTCCAATAGATTCAATAGGAAATGGAGACTTCCTTTGAATGGAAGAAGTGGCATCAGAGGTTTCAATCACTGCAATCTTCTCAGAAAACTCAAGGTTCTTTGGTGTCCTCTAGTAAGGCCTTCTTATAAGGGAGAGACTGCTTATTATGGGGAAGAGAAGTGGACTATACCCCTTCTACTCCTAGTTGGAAACCATTCTCCATATATTGTGATGGTGCCCTCATGATCAAATATAGTGGAGTCTTTCAGCCAGAGCCTTGTTGGGCCCAGAAACGACCCCTTTTTGACCACCCTTATCTACCTATTTTTGCCTCATCCTACTCTATTATGCATACTAAACAGATGTTTTTCCTTCACTTTATCCCTCAATTCATACAAGTATGGTTAATCATTGTCTTATTTTATTAATGCTTAGGATTGTTGTAATCAGGGCTTTACATCTTAAATTATGATAACATATGGTGGTTTTATAAATATAATTCTAGATGTAAAGGATATAGGTGTAGCGGGCCGAACATGCCAAAGGAGGGATGGACATTCATTGTTGAGTTGATCGCCATCCATTCCATTGTTTCCCAAAGAACGCGGTCCAAGGGTATTATTCCACGTGAGCTGTACAAGGGTAGCTGCAAAAGATTCAGAAGAAATAGTGTGCCACTGCTCAAAATTATCTACAATCCATAGAGTATCTTCTCAGTTAATCATGATCATTATGTCTGGCTTAAATAATAGCTTTCCTATATCTTCTTCTATCATCTTTCCATGACTGTAACAACTCATCATAATTAGGGCAGCCTGAAGATCAGAGATCTTCATGGATTCCCGATAATAGTAGGAAGATGTTATGATTGTAATTGTATAAATACTGGGAACTATTTTTTCGAGCCAAGGGTTGAAAATTTAACCAAATTATTGTATCAATTGTGACTAAGGTTGTGTAATCATCTGCCACTTTTAATAAAAGGAGTTTGATTCTTCAGATCCCGACGTTTTAACGTGTGTTACTTCCAGCATCTCTATGTGAAGGTTGGGCCCGCCTTCCCACAGGGATTGCTGAGTTAATTAGGTATTTTATTTATTTTGTTGTGTGATTTTATGATAACTTCCTTTATTTTTCAGTAAGCTGCAACAATTATCGATTTGCTATGTGTCATTTGAATGATCAGTAATTGCATCTATTGTAAAACTGCAGTGGTGTGGTGTGTCAGTCGACTGTATATGTTAACTTTCTTTTATGTAACTGTGTGATAGTTGTAACAGCCCTGTTCATCCCTAGTTCTTTCAATTGTTGTTTTCTTTAGATCTTTGCAGTTTGTTCCTTCACATTTATAATTGCAGAATTTAATTCATGTACTTTGAATTTCTAGAATAGCTGAATCAAGATAGTTGGGATGGATCTTTAGATGGTTTGGTAATTAGGGATTTAACTTTCTGCAAAAGTAATATACATGTTATTTCCTAAATCTTTTAATTCTAGATTAAGAATCATAAGAAGGTACTTGTGATTGCATTCTTGAGAAGGTAAATTAGATTAAGTATATTATGGGATGAGTGTGGCTGAACAGAAAAGTAGGATCATTTACTTACATCATCAGCTACTTAGTGTTTAAATCATATACACTGCATATTATCCTTGAAATAAGAGACTTCCTTGGGTTGACAATTTATATTGAACACTCTATATGTTGGATTTAATTAAATTGCATATATGCTGCCCAACATTTTGGCGCCATTGCCAGGGAGGATAAGTATTAGACACTATAGTAGTTGCATCCAGTAATTATCTTTATTCATTCTTATTCAGTTTTTTTAAGTTTGCATGTTTTGGGTTGCATGAATACAAGAAGGGTACAGCGTGACCATCTTATAAATCCCAGAACCCCATAGAACACTAATGTTGCAGGTGGTCGAGGCCGTGGGAAAAATCTAGCATTGGGAAGAAGAACATTCATTGACAATCTGGTTGATAGAACCAATTCTTCTACTGGGGATTGCTATCAGGAAACACCTATTGGAAGAAGCCCTGTCACCCCTGGAGTGGCAATGTCAGTCTCTACAGTAGAGAACACACGAGGAGCTGTAATACCCTCGGATACCCCTGTGGAGGAAGATAGAGTTAGTACTATAGGATCGACTAACCGAGATTTGATATATCACATTAACGGGAAGGTTGTGACTGAAGGGGAGTGGACACGGTTCCATAAAAAATTTAACGACCAGTGGAAGGACAAAGAGGATAAAACAAAGGAAGATATGAGCAACAAAGGCGATCCCGAAGAAGAAGAAGAAATGGGAAAAAAATCATCATCATGAGGGTAATTCCCTGCCTAAAGGGATGGTTGCTACACTTCAGTTCCCAATTCAACAGCCAGAAGGGATAGCCCCCATGAAAAATATATCACCATCAGTGTTGCCTCACTTTTATGGAAAAGCAGCAGAGGATCCAGACGAATTTCTTTTCGAATTTGACATCCTCTGTCATAGCTATGACTACACCACCAATGCACTGAAGCTGAAAATTTTCCCTACCACTCTGAAGGACAATGCATTACATTGGTTTATGAGCCTAGGAGGTGAAACTATCACTAACTGGGATAGGATGAAACTAGTGTTCCTAGAGAAATATCAGGATTATTGCAATACCAAGGATAAGAGAGAAGAACTGTTTAAAATGGTACAGAGGGATGATGAAAGTCTAGAAGATTTTGTTGAAAGGCTTTTGTATAATGTGCAAAGAGTTGGACAGACTAATATGGGGTTAGATGTGCTCAAAATAATCCTACTTTGTGGGATTAGGGATGATTTCCTAGACATGCTAAACCTGTTAGGAAAGGGGGATATATCCAAGGAGTCCTTTGAAAAGATCATGGAATTGTGCAAAAGGTATTCCAGGGGATCTTCTAGGAATAAAAAATGGGACAAACGAGAAAAATTAGAACATGATGTCTTCGACATAACACAAAAATCATCTAATGGAGGAGCCACCCGTGCAGAGATAGGAAATCTCCTTGAAAATTTCAAAATAGAAATTATGAGCTCCATCTCCTTGGAAATAGATGTCCTGAGGGCAAAGCAGAAACAAGCAGTAGAGGACCTCACACTAGGTGTATTCTTCCATAAATGTAGGAAGAACCACCCTCTGAAGGAGTTCCCACTCAACAAGGTAGAAGTGTGTCAGTTGTGCAAGCTAAAATATGACACAAAAGAATGCCCTTCACTACCTCAAGTGAAGGCTGTTCTGCAGGCATCAACTCCAGATGTGAAACCGACTTACTTTATTGGATAGAAAAATCCCTGGTGGACTTCAAATCAAGGTATGACTCCAGACTTGTTTCCATTTTCTAATAATATGAATAATTGGAATAATGTGCAGCACATGAATACATAATTCCCTTCATCTTATTCTAACCCTCAATGGTAACCCTCTCAACCTCCAATGCAAAATTTTAACTACTGGAACACCTGGACACAGCCACAAAACCAACAAAATTCTTGGTCTCTTGGATGGAAGAATTTCCATCCAGTGAACTAGTTTCCCCATAACCAACCCTCTCAATAGCTTCCACATCAAACATTTCCTCACCAACCATACCCTCCTCAACAATATCCTCAGCTTTATCAGCAGTCGCAGCTGCAATTCCAGAATATATGTTGTCCCCAATATACCAATACAACCATAGCTTCCTACTCAACCTAACCCTAACCCAAATAATAAAGAAATCCATCAGTTTGAGACTATCAACATGCCCACTTACTCTATTACTCCTATACCCTGCAACGATATCTACGTACGATCAGGAAAGGTAGTGGATCCTTTTATCATTGAGGATGTTTCATCCTCTATGCATGAAGAAGGGATGAATCCATAGTATTTATCCAATACAACGACCCCCATTATTGAATACACTGAACATCCTACTAATATGCCAGCTGAAACACAAAAATACACATTCATTGACACATAGCCTACATAGTTGATTAGGGAACCACCATACCCTGAAAGATTAATGTTACCAAAGGTAGTGGGACAACCTCAGTTTAACCTCTTAGGAGAGTTAAAAAATATTTATGTTAAAATTCCACTCCTTTAGGGCCTTCAAGACGTACCTATCTATGCCAGAACTATTCGGGATCATGTATAAGGAAACCCAGGGATCCTCCCACTGTTCATGTCATAGGAAAATTATCTGCATTAATAATGGGAAAAACCCTCTTGGCCAAATACAACAACCTTGGGAATCCCACTGTCGCTATGCAGATTGGGCACACACAAAAACCAAATGTACCGGTAGACTTATGAGAAGCAATTAATGTTATGAGTATTGAAACTGTAAGAAAACTTGGGCTCACTAATCTTAGGCCAACTCCTGCCGTTTTAGAACTGGCAAATAGATCCACTATTAAACTTGAAGGAATATTGGATGATATTTTTATCTCAGTTTCTTCTTGGGAGTATCCTGCTGAATTCTTGGTTTTACAATCTAAGTCGCAACTAGGAGGACACCCATTGATCCTGGGAAGGCCCTAGTTATCTATAGCTAATGCTTGCATCAGCTGTCGATCTGTGTTTATTACCATATCATATGGAACCGAGATAAAGAAACTCACTCTCTATCCTACAGCTCGCCCGAGCTTAGAAGATGAAATTCCATTATGGATGGAGCCAGAGGAAGAAGAGGGCGTTCAACCATTATTAATGATAGGGAAGGCCTTGACTTTTAAAGATGAAACTGAAGCCGATGCCATTAATAATTTCATTAGTGAACCCACTTCTGTCAATAAGAAAATTTATCACATCCTGAATGCTACTCTAGGTGAAGAGGAAGAAGAAAATCTCATAGAAGAGACATTATTCAGTGACACTCACATAGTTCCAATGTTGAAAAATTCGAAAAGTGTTCCTATCGAGGTAGAGTCTAGAAAAACCCTTGTTATAACTCCAGCAAACACCTCTAGGTTGTAGCTCGAGGATGCCTGGTAACTTAAAATGTTTTTGGGGTTTTCTAAAATGTATCAAGTCAGGTGACCTATAAGACCTCCCACTCTCAATACATGCATGAAACTCAATCAGGTACAAGGCTCCTAATTACCACTGTTCATAGGTTGACAATATGGTGCAGGGATGGAGAACTTATCATGTTGGCAGATTCATACATAAAACAGATACATATAAATGGCTAAATAATGACAAGGAAAGCACTTATAATTCAAATCACATCAACATGCCAATAGGGTGACAGATATTAGACATTAATTAACTTGAATATAACCTGAATAACACATTCAAGCATAAGCACAGAAAATACAAAAATGGAAGCTGAACAGATGATAACAAAAGAGATTATATTAGGTCATGAGCAATATGAGAAGCTTGACAATAGTGTTGGTCTACAAGTCCCCGAATTCGAACCCTTTCAATAAAATAAGTCTTAGGCTTTATAGCCTTTACAAAAATACTCATATCCTGAAAACTTGGATCTGATTTAACAAAAATAAACAAAATAATTGTTTTTTGCAAAATTAGGTTAAAAAACCTTAATTAACTACTAGTCTAACTAACTGTAGAATTCATTCACTGTATCAACCTTTTGATAACTAAAGTAACTACTGGAAATCACTGCCACTGGTCCTCTGCTGGTTAAGTCATTGTTTCACTTTGACAGCTAAGTGTTGGTGGCCTTTTCTCCCTTTATGTCATAGAAAAACTGAAGCATACCTTCCATGATTTTTTCTTCAGCATCTTTCATGTTTATACTTTGTCCCTGAGCCATCCATGTTCTCCCAAAACTAGTCATGCATGTCAAAACTTAATATTATGCCTCTATCTACTTTCAGTGGTTAAGAGGCCAAAATATCAGAATCGTTAGCTACCGAAATGGGGCTTTTGGTGGCTAATGAACTGCCTCAGTGTCCGCCTAAGCCACTGAAAGCCCTATTCTTCAAATATTCTTAGGCCACCTCCAAAACTGTTATGTCAATTTTTTCTTCTTGTCTTTCTCATTCAGTAGGCTCTGTGTTAGGAAGGTTAACAATAACCTGGCTTGCTTATGGAGGCTAAAGGCTAAATGCAACTTCAGCTAGGGTTTCCAATGTTAGGTGGGTGCTAGGGTTTTGCTTGGCCTCCTTTAGCTGCAGTATCTGAAGCCTAATCATCCTATACAATCTTGTGTTGTCTTTCAGGTACCTTTTATTCAGTCTCTTTAGGAAAATATATCTTTCTCTCTGCTCTAGGTAAGACTTATGCAACAACTTGTTCCTACTAGTCAATGCAGCATTATTTTTCTTTATCTCCCTTTCCAAAATCTCCATCTCATACACTTGCCTCAAAAATTGATTTATATTTTGATTTTTGGGCTTGCTGGAGGAAGCCTTCTCTGTTGGTTCCTCTTGCTCTTTTAGTGTACGGGATGGTAGTTCTTCAGTCTTTGGTACAATCTACAGAGCTAGGTCTGCACCTTCTTCTGGTTCCTCTTCTGAGCCTGAGTATGGTAGGCTCAAGATGTTCTCACTATGTGTTGTAACTTCCTAGGCCTTCTCACTAAAATCCAAGTTTATTTTGACCTTCTTATCTTTGGAAGAGAAGGAGGTTATTCTGCTGCTACTGGTGATATAGCCCTTCTCTTCCTTTTCCCACTTCTTGGTGTGCTCAACTTTTTAGCTGGAGACTTCCATTTTTCTTCTAGCTGGAGGCCTGTTTCAAATCCATTCCAAAATAAGAAATAAGGCCATGCCATATTCCTCCTCTTTAGCAATTCTTGGACTAGAATTTGGATAAGGCCATGATGAGACAGTCTACCAGCAATATTGGTTGGCTGATCCTTCACCTGGTGTGCCATTTTTACCAAACTCCTGTGTAAGTAAAAGGGAAAATTTAGTGGGATTGTACCTGTGAATTGGTTCATCAATTTAAAATGGTAGATCATGGCTTTGTTGTATCTCCCTTCACATGTTATGTAAACTACAATGGCCTTCAGCAGTTGCTGCCACCTCTCTTCTAGCCAGGAGGATGGTATACTCTTCTTCCACACAACCCCTCTATGTTTAGGATTTGGATAAGATCTAAACTCCACATATTTTGGTATGGTAGTATTAAACCACTTCTCTCCTATGTTAGGGAGTTCATTCACTTCAGTAATTAGGGTTTCATCTATGTGGAATTCCTCTTTGCCTATGACTTCCTTGGAGCCATAAAATGAGAGAGCAAAAGCCTCAGCCACCTGCTGATGTGAACCTCGTGTCTTCTCACAAAACCTATAGCAGATAGCATCCTGGAAAAATTTATAGACCTCTTTATGTGCCTCCAAATAGCTGATATCTCCCAACTCTTTCCTGAGAGCAAGTCCTCCCTTCTTCATCTTGCTGAATGCCACTCCTAGGTACCTACAAAAATAAGTTTAAGTTCTATATGACAATGTTTTAGTAGGCAGCGTCTTAGAGATGGATTTCTGGTGGAGAGAAATGCCAAAGTCGAGGGTGGGGTGTACTAAATATTTGGCACTGATTATGAGGGATTTATCCTTCATGATTGAGGCCAAGGTCAGAGGGTGATGTCTTCAATTGATCTTTTTGAGACCCCTTTCCCAACAATGATGTCAAAATCATCCTAGATACTCATTGGGACTTTCTGCAGATCTATGGATAGGTGGAGGGAGAAGGAGGGTTTCATCACATCAGTCATCATCAGTTTTAAATAACGACCTCATTACTCGTTTCCTCACGTAGTTATGTATCCTCATGTCCTTTTGACGGTTTATCACACCCTTTACTGATCATTATCTTATTGACGGGGTTTGATTTGATCAATTTCTAACAGTTTCTCTCTTTTTCCTTTTCAGTGGTTAACAGTCTTCGGGAATTTGTCTGCAAGCCACCGAAAATATGGCTTTCAATGGCTAATGAAATGATAATCCTTTCGCCCAAGGCACCGAACCATTTTCCCAATGTCACGGTGAAACCCAGATTTCGATGGATAGTGGCCTCACCGAATATTCCTTTTAACCACCGAAAGCCCATTCTTTCGGTGGCCAATTAAATTTAAGAGATTTTGCCTAAGCCACCGAAAGCACTTTTTCCCCAATGCATTTTTACCTACTTTCGGTGGTTAATACCCCTCTTGAACTATTTACTAAGCTGCCGAAAGCATCACTTTTCAATGGCTAATGAGATGTCTGACGTCTTGCCCAAGCCATTGAAAGTGCCTTTACCAATGTTGCTTTTTGTCTGCTTTTGGCAGTTAACCCCCTTCTTGGACTTTTCACTAAGATGCCAAAAGCAACACTTTTCAGTGGCTAATGAGTCGTTTGAAGTCTCACCTAAGCCAACAAATTTTTTTTTACCATTTACTCGCTCGGGATCACTTTCGGTGGTTTACCTTTATCCTGCGTTAAACTATTAGCTGCCGAAACAAATCCTTTTGGTGGCTAATGAGATATTAAGAACCCCACCTAAGCCACCGAAAGCTAAAACTTCTAATTTCTTTAAGCATAGCACAAATAGAGACCTTCAATTTGTTAGTCATCTTTAAATATTTCATTACATGACTTGAATTCTTCATACTATCAAAATAAATTTATTTTGGGAGATAACAACCCTAAATATTAATCCCATCCTTTCCCCAGATGAACAGGATCACCTGATCATTCTCTTAAAAAAGCACAAGGGGCATTTTCCTGGGAGTAAACAGACATGAAGGGCATCCCTTCTAATATGTGCACCCATCACATTTATATCAAAAGTGACTCCCAGCCTATGTGCCAGCCTCAACGATGAATGAACCCCAATCTTAGGGACATAGTGAAGGAAGAAATTCAGAAACTCTTGGAAGCAGGATTTATATATCCCATTTCAGATAGCGAGTGGGTGTCTCCACTCGTAATAATACCCAAGAAGAATGGTAAATGGAGAGTCTGTGTGGACTACAGAGAGGTGAACAAGGCAACACCGAAAGATCACTTTCCCTTGCCTTTCATCGATCAAGTACTTGACACATTATCCGGGAAGAAGTTCTTCTCCTTCCTGGATGGGTTTAGCGGGTACAATCAAATCCAGATTTCTCTTGAAGACCAGGATAAAACTACCTTCACATGTCCCTGGGGAACTTTTGCATACAGAGTGCTTCCCTTTGGCTTATGCAATGTACCAGCCACATTTCAAAGAGCTGTGATTGGCATTTTTTTAGAATTAGTTAATGTTAGTATGGAATTTTTCATGGATTATTTTACTCCTTATGGAAAAGATTTTGAAGAAGCATTGAAAAATTTGGAAAAGGTTTTAACTCACTGCGAACAGACCCAGTTATCTTTGAGCAATGAAAAGTGCCATATGACGAAGAGTGAAGAAGTGGTGTTGGGGCATTTTATCTTTGCTGATGGCATCCAGGTGGACCCCTCTAAAATCAAGGTAATAAAAAATATACCTAGTCCTTTAACTCAAAAAGAAGTGTGAATTTTCTTAGGGCATGCTAGATATTATAGAATATTGATAGAAAACTTTTCCAAACTTGCCTCTCCTTTGTTTTCATTATTACTGAAGGATGTGCAATTTATTTGGAATGAGGCATGCCAGACATCATTTGTTAAACTTAAGGAGAAGTTTTCCACAACTCCCATCCTAAGAGGGCCCATTTGGACCCTGCCTTTTCACATTTCTTCAGATGCCTCTGATACTGCCATTGGAGCAGTTTTAGGACAGCGGGATGGTCAAGCACCTTATGCAGTTTATTATATTAGTAAAAACCTAGCCCCTGTTGAACTTAATTATATTGTTACTGAGAAGGAGTTTTTAGCCATTTTTTACTCCATTAACAAATTTCGACATTATATCACTTGATATCCTACATTTGTGCACACTAACCACTCGACCATCAAATATCTAATGAATAAACTTGTTACAAATGCTAGGCTAACTAGATGGCTATTATTGTTACAGGAATTTGATATCACCATTATAGATAGACCTAGAAAATAAAATGTTGTTGCTGATTTCTTATCTCATTTTACTAACAGTGATGATAATTTTCTTGTTGAGGACTCTTTTCCAGATGAACACTTATTTGCAGTTTCAGCTCACTCCCCTTGGTATGCAGATGTTGCTAACTACTTGGCTATAGGGAAGCTTCTGGCACATTTGTTCAAAATAGAAATGAGGAAAATTATTCAAAAAAGCACCAGGTATTGTTGGATAGACGGTCATCTCTTCTACACAGGCCCTGATCTTGAGATCAGAAGATGTGTGAGAGAAGATGAAATATTCCATATTTTCAAGGCCTACCATGATGAGCCTTGTGGGGGACATTTTGTAGATAGGAGGATAGGACACAAAGCACTAAGAATGGGCTAATATTGGCCGACCCTTTTTATGGATGCAAAAATATATGTCTAGTCTTGTGATAGTTTCCAGAGGATTATCCAACCCAATAGATTGGGTCAAATTCCTCTTCAACCGCAACTGGTGGTTGAACCCTTTGAAATATGGTCCTTAGATTTTGTTGGTCCTATCAGCCCTCATTCCAGGCAGAAAGCCTACATCTTGGCCTATATTGACTACACGATGAAATGGGTAGAAGCTGTGGCTTTGGTGAAAGACAATTACCATGCTATGATCAATTTCCTGTATGGTGAAATCTTTACACGTTTCGGAGTACCCAAGGAAGTGGTTACCAATGGAGGACCTCAGTTTGTGTCACATCAATTCGAAGCTTTGCAAAGAAAATACCATATTCAGCACCAAATAGCTTCACCATACCATCCCCAAGCCAATGTCCAGGTAGAAAGCACTAACAAAGTTATTGAAGCCATCCTTACCAAAATGGTCAAGAGCCATCATAGAGATTGAGCTGATAGACTTCCGAAAGCATTATGGGCATATCGTACTACTTGGCGCAATACTACAGGTTTCTCTCCTTATGGCTTGGTGTATGGGAAAAGTGTTGTCTTCCTGATTGAATTTGAAATTAAGACTTTCAAGATAGCTACAGAGGTAAACTTAGATCTGACCAAATCCCAGAAGAGAAGATTGAATCAATTGAATGAACTTGATGAGAACTGTTTAGCTGTTGTGGATCAGATAGTAGTAATCTAGCAATAGAGATCCGATTGGCACAACCGATTCATCAAAAAGAAAGTCTTCTGCGAAGGAGACTGGGAATTATTATACAATTCAATAATCAAAAGGGACTTCAAGGGTAAATTATGCACAAGATGGTTGGGCCCATACCTAGTAGACAGAGTATTTGATAATGGTACAGTCTACCTGGTAACCATTGATGAGAATCATGCACCATTATTTGCTAATAGTCACAGGCTGTGACTGTACCATAAGCCCATTTCAAAAGACACATTCACTTCACAGATTGCAGCTGATCCAGAATACTAGTTAGAACAAGGGTAGGAATATTTCTCTGCCCCTGTTAATCCTTAGATAATCGCTGTAAATCTTACATAAAATTTTTGTACATAAATAAATTGATATTTTTACTTTTGCATTTGATCCATTTTTTTTAAATAAAATGTGCAGGAAAGTGCCTAAGGAGTAGTGTTCATTATCGGGCCTATCGACTAGGGTCGTCCTTCTATAACTTCTTACATCAGAAGAAAATTCCTTGAACAAATCTATTGCAACCACAACACTGAAAAACTCCTTCCCTTTATCTCGTTGCGTGTAGCTGCAACACTGTCAAATTGTTGCCTATTTTTCCCATTTTTCTACAGCTGCAACACCATAAAATCCCACCCTTTACCTCGTTTTGCATAGCTACAACACCGTAAACTCCCACCCTTTACCTCGTTTCGTGTAACTGTAACACCGTCAACCCCCTCCCTTTACCCCGTTCCGTGCAGCTGCAACACCGTAAACTCCCACCATTTACCCCATTCCATGCAGCTACAACACCGTCAACTCCCACCCTTTACCCCATTCCATGCAGTTGCAACACCGTCAACTTAATGCCTTTTTCTGATTCCGACAGCTGCGACACCATTTCACTTTTGTCCATTTTCACATTTTTCGGCAGCTGCGACTCCGCCAAAACTGCCTGATTTTTCTATAATTCATGGTTGTGACTCTGCTAAACTGCTTTATTTCTCTATGGTCTGTGGCTATGACTCCTCCATTCTTGGTAGAATCCTTTGTAACCTTGGTTAGCGACTCCTCCAAATCTGGCTCCAATTCCTGATGCTGTCGATTCCAATTTATTTTTCAGCATTCATTATGTTTCCGACAAAATTAACACGATGGTTTTGGTTTGCCAGCAAGAAAGGTCATTACAGCATACTTGCAATAATGATTAAATTTAAATGGCTGCACTTCACACGCTCTACTATTTTCCAAAGGTCACCATTCATCACATATTTTTGAAGGTATGGTTCTGATTATTTACTTGATTAAGCCACTAACTATAATTGAAAGCATTAATCATACCTTCCTTTCTGTGCCCATTATTACATTTGCATATCATTAACTGTCCACTTGTATGACTTAATGGCTATTTATGTTACATGATAACCGCCACCTTTCCTAATTTGGGATAAAATTCCAAACATTTGTATGCTCTGAAACTTTCCAAATTTACCCAACTCCACTCTCAGTTGTTCATGCATACTCTGTGCTTTAATCTCCATTGTCAGGACCTGTAATCTATTGAACTGAGAAACACTTCTAAATTAAAATAGACATGGGTATCCCAGGTTGGCATGAACCTCCAAATATGTGAGAACTAAGAATAAATGTCGAATTTTTCGCTATTTTTGAAGCTGCGGGATGGACTGAATTCTTCCAACGACTGAATGAGTTTCATCGTGAGACAACTCTACAATTTTCCTTGAATCTTATAGAAACCCACTCAAAGGTTCGGTGGTTACGTATCGAAGTCTCTGAAGCAATAATGGTTGAGGTCACTAGCCTTTCTCAGGTGGGAAGAGCCTGGTTTGGTCGAAGAACCCCCAATGCTGTTGCAATACAGGATTTTTTGAGAGAGGGGGAGCACATTCGGTAGTCATGGAGAGGGATAGCGTTATAGTCACTACCTCAGCCATGGGATCAAGTAGAAATTTTCCTCAAGAAGTATATCACTTATGAAGGTATAGTACCAAACGGTTTATTACTCTGAATTTCCTCTATTATCTCATCTTTGTCATAGGGCCTTACTGAACATTCCATTTTACCTATTCAATGATTTACACCATATGGCGGGGTTTGTTAGAACAACCAAGCATCCAAAATCCTCCCTTACCCACCATGGCCTAATCAAATTAATAATTTTATGGTCCTTAGCTCAACGAAACCAAACTTGGGAGAAATTCACAAGTTAAATTCAGGAACCCACCCTTTTGCCTGGTGTTCCAATAGAAGAAGAAGTAGAAGTACCTGTACTCATGGGGCCTATTCAAAACCAAGAAGATCCTGCCAATCAACAATTGGGGGGGAATGAAGAACAACAAGAGGTTCGAAGTGCCTCCAATTTAGTTGGGGGGGAAATGTGACTAGATCGGAGGATCAGTCAGAAGACCAAGCAGAACAATTAGAGGAAAATGCACAAGAAAACCCTGTAGAGAGATTAAATAATATGGAAGCTCTAACAACAGAGGTTGAAACTGGAGCAGCATTAGATGCTATGATAGCTGAAGCCGAGGATGTTAGAGCCATGACAACAAAAGAAAAAATGGAGGTGTTGACCATTAAATCTTCCCCTGAATGGGGAGGAACTCTGATTGAGGAAGAATAGGAAAACACTGAGACAAAGGATGTCCCTTCCACATCAGCTGCAAATCTGGAAATTTCAGCACCACAGAGGAAAAGGAGGAGATCAAAAGAAGAAATACAGGCATCACCTCCAATAAGACAAAAAAGAAGCAGGTCAACAGCAGAAGTAGCATGGGAAATATGGGAAACCATAGAAGCACAGATCGAATTCCCCATTCTAAGACCCAAAGTAAATGATGCCCCACAAGAACCGTTTGTAGAAGAACCTCAAATTGAGGGACTTCTGTATGAAAATGGGCTATTAAAGGAGGAAGTACAATCACTTCGGAAAGAACTAGAAAATTGGAAGGAAGCATGCATGAAACATGTGGAAAGGAAGCTACAGACCAATTAGAAGGATCAACTCCTGCTGAGGATGGTGATGAGGAAGAAAGAGTGGTTTTTCTTGTGTGTGGAGAAATATTTAACCAGTCATGCTACAAAGTCATAGTTCGTGCCTTTGTGACACAACAACCCATACCTACATCTGTGGAAGAACAAGGAGAACCTGATTGGAAGGATGGTGAAGCTCCCCAAGAGAAACTCCAACAAAGGGAAGTAGTAGATAAACAGGGTGTTGATACACAAGAACTAACATCTTTGAATATTCCTCTTGAAGTTTCCACCCAAATTGGGATAGGTGAACCAGAGGACAAGATTATTCCTGATTTTGTTGAAAAAGTCTGCGCCGTGACTCCTAAACCCTCTCAGGGCACATAACTAATAGAGATGGAAACCTGGTAGCAGAATGATGATGAGGTTGAATAGGAAACTGATACACAAGAACCAACATCCTTGAATATTCTCATTGAATTTACCACCCAAATGGGGGAAGAAGAACCAGAGATTGAAAATATTCTGGAATTTAGTGAAGAAGTTTGCACTGTGACTCCTGAACCATCTCAAGACATAGAGATAATAGAAATGGAGTCCCAACAGTAGGAAAATGAGGAATTTAACCATGATGTTGCTACACAAGAACCAACATCCCTGGAAATTTCTGTGGAGACTCTCAGGCTGCAACAAGAAGTCAATCCCAGAATGGACATCATTACTGATTTGGATTTAGGAGAGGATGAACAAATGCAATCACAATCATCAGGGGACACTGAAATCCTCGAAGAACAGCTCCATATTGCAAAATACATGAAATAAACTCTACAATCCCAGTAGCATGAACAAAAAGAAGGGCAGGGCTCTATTACACAAGAACCAACAGCCTTGCATCCCATTATCAAAGCTGCAGCTGACAATCAGGAAGATAAGGAGATTAAAATTCAGGAGGAGGTTGTCACACAAGAACCAACACCCTTGCAATTAGCTGCTGAAGTTTCTATAGGAGAACTCCAAAGAGAGGATGTTATTACACAAGAACCAGCATCTCCAAAAGTTATTTCAGAAACACCTATGGTTGAAGTTGTTGCGGGAGAAATTCAAGAAAGGGATGCTGTTACACAAGAACCAACACCCCAAGAAGTGATTTCAAAAGTACAGGATGTTCAATTTGGAACATTAGGTGATAAGGTATGGACTCAACTTCCTCAAAATTTAATCCATTTGGATTCCGATAATGAAGAACATCCTGAAAATGAAGAAATCCTGAAGCTGACAAAAGAACTCTCAATCCTAAGAATAGAAGTGAGGAAGTGGAGGAGTTAGGTGGAGAGATATCAAGAAGGGATGGTTTCCCTCACTGAACATAAAAAGACCATCAGGGAATTGAAGGAAAAATGGGCAGAAGAAATTATGTCCCAGAAACTCCATGGGGAAGAGTTACAGAAGGAGCTAAAGGAGCTGAAAAAGTTCAAGTCTATGTAGGTGGAAAAATATCAGCTGTATACTCTTTCTGAGGAATTGTTGGGTATGAGAGTACCATCCTCCTCTTACCCTGTTTTTTTATTTGAGCAATTAATTTGGTTTAAACTAAGGGCTGTAAAAGAAGGGAGACCATATGAAGTAGCAACCTCGGCTAAATTCCTAGAAACATTTCTGGAAAGTGACTTTGAGGACCAGAATTTGTTGTGTGAGATTTATTTGCATGAGTTGGCTTGCCCTTTGGACCACCATTCAAATACTGTCCCTTTCTCAGGTGATTTTCAGCTGAGGGATTTTTCCTCCTTTGTGAGCAATCATGTTCAGTGGGAAATATCTTTCCAAACTTTCTCTCATAATGAGGCCTACTCTAACCTTTGGATTCGAAGCGAAACTCAGAATCCTCGTCTTCTCCTTGCTCGTCATCAGAGTGTACTCTCGTGTCCCACCCAAAATCAACATATAATGGAACTTCAAGAAAGGGTTATTTCTACTTATGTCAGCCAGATTTCCATGCATCAACGAGTGGCTTTGAAAGGTAGCCAGCATAGATGGCAGGTTGCCTCTTCAACCCTGAGAAATAGGGACCCTAATATTACAGGAATTTTGAACAGGCACTTTCCAGGGTTGAGGGATATGTTGGATGCATGAAGGAATGTGGGGTTAATTGGCTGGGACTCAAATTCAAATTTCCTCTCATCTAGTGGCCATCAAAACTGTACATGGAATATTTCTCATTAACAAGAGTAGAAGAGCAGAAGTGTTGGAGATATTGAGTTGTCCATAAAGGATTTGAGGAAAAATAGGGAACATCTAAATTCCCATACAACTTTTCTTCTCTCCATCAATGAAGCACAATTCCAAATTCAGATTCAAAATAATGGAGGTTGTTGCATGAGGACATGCAACAGGACAATTGGGGGGAGATGTTGGGCCCAAAAATGACCCCTTTTTGACCACCCTTATCTACCTCTTTTTGCCTCATCCTACTCTATTATGCATACTAAACATATTTTTTCCTTCACTTCGTCCCTCAAGTCATACATGTATGGTTAATCATTGTCTTATTTTATTAATGCTTAGGATTGTTGTAATCAGGGCTTTACATCTTAAACTATGCTAACATATGGTGGTTTTATAAAAATAATTCGAGATTTAAAGGATACAGGTGTAGCATGTCGAACATGCCAAAGGAGGGATGGACATTCATTGTTGAGTTGATCACCATCCATTCCATTGTTTCCCAAAGAATGCGGTCCAAGGGTATTATTCCACACGAGTTGTACAAGGGTAGCTGCAACAGGCTGCAACAGATTCGAAGGAAATAGTGCATGGCTGCTCAAAATTAGCTGCAATCCACAAAGTATCTTCTCAATTAATCATGATCATTATTTTTGGTTCGAATAATAGCTTTCCTATATCTTCTTCTCTCATCTTGCCATGACTGTAACAGCTCATCGTAATTAGGGAAGCCTGAAGATCAGAGATCTCCATGGCTGCCTGATAATAGTAGGAATATGTTATGATTGTAATTGTATAAATACTGGGAACTATTCCAAGCCAGCGGTTGAAAATTTAACCAAATTATTGTATCATTTGTGACTAAGGTTGTGTGCTCATCTACCACTTTTAATACAAGGAGTTTGATTCTTCAGATCCCAATGTTTTAATGTGTGTTACCTCGAGCATCTCTATGTGAAGGTTGGGCCCACCTTCCCACAGGGATTGCTGAGTTAATTAGGTATTTTATTTATTTAGTTGTGTGATTTTGTGATAACTTCCTTTATTTACAGTAAGCTGCAACACTTATCGATTTGTTGTGTCATTTGAATGATCAATAATTGCATCTCTTCTAAAACTGTAGTGGTGTGGTGTGTCAGTCGAATGTATAGGTTAACTTTATTTTATGCAACTGTGTGATAGCTGTAATAGCCCTGTTCATCACTAGTTCTTTCAATTGATGTTTTCTTTAGATCTTTGTAGTTTGTTCCTTCGCATTTATAATTGCAGAATTTAATTCCTGTACTTTGAATTTCTAGAATAGCTAAATCAAGATAGTTGGGATGGATCTTTAGATGGTTTTGTAATTAGGGATTTAACTTTCTGCAAAAGTAATCTAAACATTATTTCCTGAATCTTTTAATTCTAGATTAAGAATCGTAAGAAGGTACTTATGATGGAATTCTTGAGAAGGTAAATTAGATTAGGTAGATTATGGGATGAGTGTGGATGAACACGAAAGTAGGATCATTTACTTACATCATCAGCTACTTAGTGTCTAAATCATATAGAGTGCATATTATTCTTGAAATAAGAGACTTCCCTGGGTTGACAATTTATATTGAACACTTTGTATGTTGGATTTAATTAACATGCATATAGGGTGCCCAACAAGACTTGCACACCTTTCCTATAGCAGACGCATGGGAGACTACTAATATAGGGCTTCATATCCTCAATCATGTCAATACAGTCAGAACTATAACTAGTATTTCCTCTTCCATGTCTAGAAGACAAGATGAAACTAGTTTTTTATCTAGATCATGTGGACAACATGGCTTCTATGGTCACTGACATATTATATTCTATGATGATGCAGGTTCAAACTGGACATAATAACAAAGAAGATATCATTAAGAGAGCTATAAATAGAGTTCAAATCTTTTTACACCAAATAAGCAATGTAGGAACTGAACAATAGGGTTATGAATATTTAAGGTAAGACTGATAACCTCACCAAGTCTCTCTCCCCTTATTTAGGATAGTCCAATGCATCCTATGGAATAGTAGAGGATACAATCAATGTGGAAGGTGAATAGGTAGGGTACAAACCTATTCGCATTAAGGAGGATGAAACTTTCATGAAGAATATGAAAAAGATGTCAAAAATTCATAGTATTGCACTTGCAACAGAAATTAATTCCAGTAAGAGATAAATTTGTATATTTTCTTTGAAGATAATCATTGTAACTAACATTTTTCAGCCAACTAACCTACAAATGTTGAAGAAAATTTATTTGGTTTAATCATATTTTCTATGATTGTGTCTCTAGATTTAACAATGAATATATATACATAAAAATCTTATAATCACTAAATTAGCCTTGACTTGAGAAGTGTTGTGGGATATGCTTGAGTTGTCTATTTTATACGTTAAAGGACCACCAAAACAACAAAACCAAATATATTGTAGACATTTCTTGATTCTTCATGTAAAATATATTCCTTTCTAATTTAAATATAAAATTAAACACCCATATCCCCCACTACCATAAGTATTCTCCCACCAATTATATCTCTAACAACACTACTCTCCATTCTAAGCATGTTCTTAATTTATATATATATATTAAATCATTCCAATCCTTATGAATAATTCTATGTGCAATCCTCAAAAACTTATTGGTTGCAGTCTTAATGCAGCAGTGGGCACAAGATTTTCAATTTTTTATATTGCTAAATGCGCATAGTCTTTGTAGTGTTAAAGATTTAAAACCTTGCAGCAAGTTTGGTAGTATTTTAAAGTCTACAACATGATGGACAACTTCTTTGGACAACATCATGTACCAACCATTAATAAATTTCATTTAATTCTGCATGTGTTGCTTGCACCACACATGGATACCAAGGACTCCACTACCATTTAGGATATCTCCACTTTTGTAGTTTCTATGTCTTTTAACAACCCTTCATTTTTATCGAGCATCGACATTGGTGATTCACCCTTCAGTACACCATCAATCATGCAATGTATGGAGTCAGAATCCATGTATATCATTTCCACTCTGATAAAACCAACCATCTACTACTTTAGAACAGAATTTTGAATTTCCTTCCATTCTTAGAGAAATGAGAGTTTCTTAAATCATGTGTATAACTATACAAGTTATGATTTGTAGATAGGGAGGATAGGAAATTTGTAGACCTATGTTGCCTAATTCTTTGGAGGTCAATCAATTTCCTTTCTTGCAAATTTATCCCCCCTTTGTTGAATTGTAGCAACAATGTGATTTGGTAGCAACATAATTGTCCCCAAGCATTCTATCCTTCCATAAATATTAACGATTTGGAAAATTAAGTGGTCATCTTTCCTTTATCATTCACCATTCATCTTTAGTTTACGTGGGTCATTCCATTGCTACCTATGAATATATCCCTATACTACTATTGCATATACTTTTTTTTGTTGAAGCATATATTATTTGCAATTGCAATGTTGCATTGTGGTTGGAAATGAGATGTGTATTGAGATTACATTTATTCTATTACATTTGCACGTATGGATATTGGACAAACAATAAGGTGAAGTTAAATTTGGTCATAGCATATGAGGACCTGAAGGGTGCAGATGTTAAGAGTGTAGGTTTCCTTACCCTTTTGGGAGTTTTCTAGTTTTACTTCAAAGTGTTTTTCCCTTTTCTAGCAACAAATTTCCATGAGATCTAATATGAAAATTAATAGTCTTAATGTAGTCAGAATTTGTGGATTTGTACCCAAAACTAAAGTTTGTGTGTTTGATGATATTGTGTTAATTTAACTAGATGGTCATATTACCATACTAATTTTTATGTTTAGGAAATTGAATTGATCACAAGGATTTAAAAATTCTATTTGTAGAGGAACTTTATCTATCAAAATAATGATCGTTAGCAACTGTGTAATTATTTTCCTAAAGAAATTGAAAGAGTATATATATAAAGCATTATTTCCAATATCTATCTTCGCCTTTGTCTCCATCTAAATATACCATTTTAAAGAAATCCAATTGTAACTGATAAGATATAAATATAATGCTTGATTTGGATAATGTTGTTGTTGAAGGAACCAATGGATCTATGCATGCCCTGCCCATTTGGTTTTCTATCTAATGAGTGTGTGTTAAGAAAGTAGTGTTTAAAATCCTCCTAATATAATACTCATTTATTTTTTCATTTCTATTCTAAGGATGGAGCTATGATTAAGGCACCCCTTTGAGGTGAGCTAGTTGAATCCTTGACATAGTATGATCACATGATTCATATGTTAACTGTTGACACTAATTTGGCTTGAGTGCATATCCTCAGGTATAAATCAAGGAAAGGTTGTTGGGAGCGGGAGTGCTAATTTCCAAATGTTGTATTACACCAATCATTAGTCTCTTGGTGGAGCTCTACCCCTAAAGTGGAAAAACCAACTTTATGTCCTTGTGATGTCACAGGTACAACCTAAGCTTTTACTAACTGGCCCTCAACTGTCCATGCTGCATCTAACATACCATATAGATCAGCCATGATAGGAAAGTCCTTCTCTAATGGGATAGGAAAGTCCTGCTATGACTGTACCCTGACTTTATCCAATTTTTTCATTTATACTAGAATTGTATTCCTTATATGGTGTCTTATAATCCTCTAGTGGACTAGATTCTAATTTGGAAAGGGATTTTTTCACTCTAAAAGATGAATCTAAATGGCAAAGACGACGATCCCATTCATAGGATTCATAATGAAGAAGATGCCTTATATTGTTTAGCTTCAAAATATCAGAAATGGGTCTTCCAACTTGCCAGTCACTTGTAATGGCCTCTTGCAACAAACTCTGTTTGAATTGATAGATTGCATCAAAAGAATGGACATGATGAAGAAATGATTTCTAAGGAATTTTTCTAAATAAATATGGAAATATTCATCAAGTAGACAGTGTATTCTAGCATAATGTCATTTTATAGAACCTAAAGAACATTAAACACCCTTTTTATACATCTATAATATCACCTCAAATTCAACTATCTCTTATGCAACATTCCTTCAAGCTCTGCAATTTGCCTCCTTGACTCAGGAACCTTAATACTAGAATAAAAGGACCCAGATCTGGCAATTTGTTGTCCTATCTGATGGAGAAAATTAAAAACCTCTCAAAACAAAATTTCCACTTTATCTGCTACCTGTTCACTTGCATCAAAATGAAAATTAGTTCGGATCTGGCTACTATTCTAGAGGTATGATAGGCATATAAATTAATTAGCAAACATCTACCCAAATGTGCAATTTGTATCATTAAGTACCTATGCGGCTTCGTTCATGATCCAACCTTGTTAATGTGGATCATGGAACTCTAATTTTGAAGGTGGAAAATGCACAGAAAGAACATTGATGGAGGAATATCTGAAACATGCAATCATAATGTCAAACCTATCACGTTGAATTTGGGAACAACGTGGGTCCAATAAATTAGTATGGAACAATCACTAACTATCATACACAATTACTGGTATTCCAGAAAAATCCAAGAGCTACATAAATTATGTAAGATATCACATGGTCAAATCAAAATATAACAGGAAAACTACTTACAAAATATAGATCAGACAAATTCAGTGGCATACCCATAAAAGCGAAGGAAGTCTTGGTGTTTGGAATATTTTCTTGATATCGAGGTTGTTTCAACCTACTCAAGTTTGAATCTCATTAGTGATTGCTTGATAAACCATTGTTTTCAATGTGTTTCTTAAGGGTTTGGACCGTCTTCCATGGTTGTCTATCAATAGGAAAAAAATGAGAAATACCCATTTTTCTCAGTAGGCAATCTTCTCATTTTAGAATTGGGTCACATGGGAAGCAGGTTCTTCACCAGGATTCTATTAATAGAGGTATGTGAATTCAAATTCAAAAGCATTTCATGGATACCAGAAATTTGAGTTTCTTGAAGTGATTTCTAAATGGGTTTTGTTGGATATCCCCATATATTATGCTATATCCACTGTAAATTGTGGGCTATATCTCTTGGTTACTAAGGATTTGGAACTTGCGCTAGACCCCTTGTTCATTCCAGACATGTTGTGCCAGACCCCTGGTATGGTTTCAAGTTTTTTCATAAGAGGGGCCTGTGCAATGAGAAAAAGGAACCGACGACTTGTTTTTTATCGCACTCTCCTACAACAAATAGACTCGAAAACTAAAACACTTATTTTTCCCTTCCCTCGGACCCTCCATAAGGAGGATAATTCAGTTCCCTTCCCCCAATCTAGTGAGTGATAAACCAACCATTTCCTTGATTAGTTAAATATTTCTCTCCTCCACCCCTTAATAAATAATTTCATAGAGGAGGCATCCTGTCCCACGATGTATCATAAACTCTCTTGCAATAACCCATTAGTAGGTAGGTTTTTTTCATTTTTGTGAGGACTGTAATTGGTTATTCCATTTGTGATCATTTTTTTATTCAGTTTTTCCCATTTATTTCCAAAATGATTCTATACTTGTTAATACGATCTCATGTCTTTTAACACACTTGCTCATCTCACGTTATAAACTTGCCATGCAAAAGTGACTGATATAACAAAACTGTATATAGGTTGACCACTTTACATGTTCCTCTCATCTAAAGAAGCCTTCCATTAGCTTGTACATGCAAAATTTGACAAAATTATGGACTATATATAACTTGTGTTTTAAAAATGAATATTTTTGGGATATATGATCTGAAGTATCTTACACATTTGGTTTTGATTTATAATCACTCCTCTATTCGTGGTTCCTATGAATTGTCAACTATAGACATACCGGAAACCCTTTTTTTATTGTTAGTCACCTAACTTGATGTTTAAGGCAATATTCTAAATCATTTGTTTCAGCACTTCCCACAATATATTCTCTGTTATTGCAAAAATGAGTCTAAATTTATGCATACAGGTTTTTGTGGTTCTAATCTGCATGCAGATTCTTTATACTCTTTTTTTTTCTGGAGTCAATAATTTAGTTATGGTGGCTTGTAGGTCCCCCTGGATCATGGAAGGGTAACCAACGAGATTCAAGGTATACATTGTTAGAGCATCATTTTCTGAATTGAAGTAACCAAACAACACTGAGAATTCACAAAATGAAGCAAAAAATCCTGCAGAGGAGTAGCCAAACAATACTGAGGATTTCCATAATGATGTAGATAATCCTGATAGGGAACTGCAGGAACAGGAGGCCTCAAATATATGGAAATGAAAAAGACACTTGAAAGCTGGAAAAAAAGCCTAAAAAAATACAGCTCAAATAGGATATTGGAAGTTGTCTACGAAGTCCGGAACTGTGAAAATCATGAGGAATGAAAAGGAAATGGCTTCAGATTCAAAGGATGGGAAAAAGGTGTTAAAAAAGACACGTAAGGTCAATGATGAAAATGAGAAACCAAAGTCAAAAATAAAAGGTTAGAGTAACAAACTAAATAAGAAAACTAACACAGGAGCAAGTACGGAATCTGGGAAAAAAAAAACTCACTAACATGCTGCAAACAAGGAAGACAACGCGCACTCAGAATCAAATAAAAACATTCGGGGAACCATCACCTATGGTTATGGTGCAAGCATTATTATCTTGGAATCTATATGTTAGTGAAAGTAGATAGAAGAAGACATCCTCTTGGACCTCTCATTTTCTAGGGGCTAGTTTTTCTATAAGGTACAGTACAATTATACCCCTTGAAAAACTTCCAATCTGGCTACTCATTTTGATAAATATATTGAGAAGCTTTATATCAAATTCTCTGAAATTAGTGGAAACTGTTTATTTTGTGTGGCTATGTAATGTCCAAGATTCGTATATTTTTCCCCTCACCTGAGTCTTATGGTGGTTTCTAGTATTCCCTTTAGCTGTAGTGAAGGGAATTTTTTTCACCTTTGCAACACGTCTGATGGTTGAATTAGATTTTATGAATGCTTGAATGGATTTTCACAATATGTAATGCATATCCATTCAAATTATTACATTTTGATTTCTTTAGATTATTGAGAAATGTACTACTATCTTTTCCAATCCATCCAACCTCTTTAACTAACCAAAAATAAGTGTGGGTAGTACGTTGTTCAACAATTTTATTTTTAAACCAGTGTGATATCTTGCATCTAAACTATCTTTTTATATTTTGTTTCTATGAGAAAATATATGACCTTGCACCAACACTGAATAAATAAAGCATTTTTTATTCACTAACATTGGATTTGGTTTTATTATGTTATCAAATATGCAATCTAACTTAACTTACCGCACTCTGATGAACTGTTGATGAAAAAAATTACTTGGAACTTTCTTCCATTATGCACCAGAACTCCCTCCCTTGTGTTTTGAATATAGAATCTACTATCTCTTGTATTCTTGTTTGAAGATTATTTTGGAATTTGCAATCCGTAGATTAACCAGAACTTCTTGCTAATACTTGAAGGCTACCAAAGACTCTTCCTCTGGCTATATTTTAGCCTATGATTGTCATTTCCATACACACTCGTAGTTGCTCCTTAAACAACATAACATAACATTTTTTTTTCATCAGAATCATGGTATCATAACATGTTTTCTTTCATCTAATCATTCTTATTGCTTATGCCACTTAGCCACAAGAGATATTCTAAGACCAGCAGTGTCTCCCAAGACTCCTTTTGGCATAAAAGATAAGGAGTCTATGGAAAGGGTAAAGTTTAAAACGTGTTTGGGTATGTTAAATAATTAATCATCAACTCTAAGAGTTATTTCAATTACGTTTTATTGAATTTAGTTTTCATATATTTGAATGCTTATTTTAATTGTGTCCATTTTGAAAACTTGTTGATCCTTGCATCTAAACCTTAATATTATTGTATACATACATTTGCATTATGCTATATAGGGGGATATTGTCTATGATGACTTGGGGAACCTTGGCCTACATGGTGGGAGACAAAATCAACATCCCTTTCATGCAAATAATAACATCTATGAATTGGTGGCTGATGGATAATCTTAGAACCTTTAAGATTGACTGGAAAGCAGTCGCTTTAGTTTACTCGAAACCCAGAATGGAATAGAATAATATACTGGTGTACGAAGGGGATCTAAATAAATAGAATTATCCCAGTTCTATATACCATTGTGGAAGCCAAAAGGGAACAAAAACAATGTTGTGTCAGTTCTCGTTGCTCATACTTCTCAAGTGCTATACCACAAAGAGCGAAAGGCATTCAACTAACTAAGTCTATTCTTTCTGTTTATGAGATCATATGGATCTCTATATAACCATGGTGCTCTTCTTATAAATTGGTGTTATGTTGTATTTTGTAGAGGCAAGAAATGCACTGCACTTTGAGGTATGTTTAGATAGAGAACTGACCCACCACCTTTTTATAATAATAGAACTCAACACATTTGTTCTAATGGCTTTGGCGTGCATGTTTTCTTTATTTCTGCACATACCCATTTCATCTAACTATCATGATTGTGATGGGTTTTGGGTGGTGCTTATAGGTAAGCTTAGAATATGGTTATGCATTATGTGATCAATTATGGGTAGAGCTTGCATTTGCTTTTCTACACAAAGAGTGCATAGCTAGCTAGTAATTTTTTGCACAAGACTAGCCATAAGAAAAAGGATTATGTGGTTGTAAAATATTTTCTAAAGGTTACTCTGAGTTATGTTTTCTGATAATGACCTTAAAACGTGCATTCTTCTTGTTCAAGCTTGTTATAACTATATGATTATTTATTTTTCTCTTGTTTCTTCATATTGAAAAGTTTCTTGATATTGGTTGTCTTTTTTTATATTGACTCTCTGTTGTGGTCTAGTGGTATGTTGGAGGTTTTCCATGACAATAACCCGGTTCGAAAGCCGACAGGTGTGATCAAGTGATAATGGGGTTGACCATGTAATCTTGATTGTGAGGTTATGATCATAAGATAAACGATGGTTTTGAATAACTAGGGAGGTCATTATCCTATGTGACTTTGTTAGAGTAGGTCAAACACCTCATTGGTTGCTTCAAAGCCAAAGTTAATCATGTTGTAAATCTATTATTTTAAGGAGTCCTGCTCTCTCCATTCGATAAGGGCTTGACAATCCCCAAAAAAAATATTTATATTGAAAAGCATGCTTTCTAACAATGGTTGAATGATGTCTACTGCTCTTATCTTAGTTCTTGATAGATGTCTGATAGGGTATTTCACTAGGCATATTTTTGTTTAGAGAATGGCCACAAAACATGTATTACAGATTGTTGTTTAAAAAATGGTCAGAACACATGTATTTCATCATTGTAATTTTTGATGATTGTCTAAGGTTTTTATCGACTAATATTATCAGTATGGATTTGTAAGAAAACATTGTTTTTCTCAAAATGGGCGGATGACAATTATTAGATTTATTGAAATATTATTCTTTTCAGACAAGTACGTTATGGTTATGGTTGAATTATGTTAATTGCAACCAAAATATCACTCAAAGTTTCTTAAAGGGTTTCCCAACATGAACATGAAACACAGTAAATGACAATAAATGTGACAACAGATCTTGTAAGTGGTTATTATTCTCATGAACATTGAAACTTCTATACAAAAACATAGGTAGCAGAATTTACTACCTTTTTGTGCAATTTTATATAGTTTGATTAGTCTTTGTGTGTGTACATAGTCTGTTTTTGTTTGACTAATGCTTTTGTTTTCTTTGAACTTTGGAAGTACTTTTGAAGAAATTTTCTTAATGTAATTGCATGTTTGATCATGTTTGATGCTCTCCAAATTACAATCTTCTTTAAATTCCAGGATTTATAAACAATTAGAAAATGTTAGCTTGTGAGTATATTATGAATTATCAGAATGCAATTCCTTGGTTGATCTCTATAATGGGTGTGTGAGACATATTCATTTCCCTTAGGTTTTTACCAAATTCTAATTGATATCCATTTTTGGGATGATCTTCATTTTCCAACTCTTATCGATAACAATTGGAAGTTATAACTTATAACTTTTGCATGCTTTGCCCTTATAGGGTTTTGTTTGCAGACTGAAGTTGCTAATAATTAGATATACAGCCTTGTAATAAATTTCATGTTTAGTATATAGTATGCATTGTGGGATGTATACATCATATGCAACACGAGGATATGCATACCAGAATCTCTCCCTTGGGACTATAGTTTGAAATGCTACTAAGATTATATAACCGTGTGGTCAAACCGATGGACTTGAAGAGTATTCCCTTGTAATTATTCACCAGTTTCTTATGTATCCCAAAAACAAGCCCTGAACATGTGTACACTATTTTCCTCTCGTAGATAATTTTTGAACTAATATAAAAAATGTCATATTATTGCTCAGCTAGAAAAATCTCTTTGTGGCTTTGTGGATTTTCTTATACTTCTTCAATGCAAGAGCTTGAACATTCGTCTTTTTCTAGCATCATTTTAAATATTTAGGTTTCTTATGGGGTGCATAATGTATATTCATTATTTATCCTTTTTCAAAAATCATGCAAACCAGATAAAGCCTTTGTTTAAAGGCCAAGGAGTGCCCTCATAAAGCTTATAAAGGAGCCTAAGCTGATCCTGAGAATGATATCTCAGTCAAGTCAGCTCAATCAAATCAATGATAGGAATCATCCTAGTTAAGTTCATCTTGGCATACAATGGGCCCAAAGCTCAAAACATCAAGGGGTCAACTTAATTCTAGTGTACTATCTATTAAGCTAGACAATTTAAAACCATGGAACAACACAGGGCCTCGACAAGGATTCCTGGTAATGTATAAATACAAATTTTTTCCACCGATGAACAGTTTAGTTTTTTCAAAATATTCTATGCCAAAAATTCATATTTGCATCGATTACCAAGAATTCCATCACTTCCCTAATATTTAGTAAATTTTCACAGGGAAGGGTTAGTTTTGGATCCAAAAGCAAAGAAAAACAGAGCCATATGAATTCAACCTCCTCCAAAGTACCTTTGAGGCTATTTATAGAATGTTGATTTATGTTATTAACTTGGAATTATTGATGAAGCCATTAAAAAACCTTCATTCCATAAAGGCTTTATTCTTGATGGTTTTTATCCCATTGTAGTCCTAGATCATAAGGCCTGACATCTATGGGTGAACACTATATGATACTAAAAGAAATGTGGAAGTTAAAAAAAATACTTCATTTTTTTTATGATGTGATCCTTTGATAATTGCATTTCTTTATTCTAGAATTTGTCATTTGTTATTTCTATTTTCTATATATTTTGTATTGTTTTAAGGCATTATTTTGTTTGTGTAGCTTGATGAAATGTTGAAAAAAAGAGGGGAACAAATTAATAAAGTACTGAACTTTGATATCGATGACTCAATGTTGGAGGAAAGAATTATTGGTCATTGGATGCACCCATCCAGTGGATGCTCATATCACACAAAATTTGTTTTTCCAAAGGTTCCAGGTGTTGATGACGTAAGAACAAGATCTTCTTAGAAACTGATTGGTACTTATTATTTTGTCTTATGCATTTAGAATGTGCCTATAGTTTTTTCTGGACTATTGTTGATCAAGTATATCGTTATTTTACAACATAATGCTTATGAAACAAAATAATTCGTGATTACTTTTAGAACCAAATTAGTCAGATGCCTCTCTTATCACACTTGATTTAAGAGACATAGGAAATAAAATTCCCTCCTGAGGAAAACAAAACCAATGCATATGGGGAAAGCTTTCTTTATGTTTTGATAGAGTTTTATGGCTATCCTATAACTCCTTAAGATTGAATATTTATCTTAATTTTCATGCGGACATAAAATATCATATTAATACCAAAGTAAGAGTTGAATGGTTTAGGACGTCCATTACATATATGAAGACTAAAGACATTTTATATTGCACAATTTTGATATTTGTAATCAACAAGGAATATATTTTCAGAAATAATAGGATTTTGTCACGTCATAGAAACATTGAATAAATTGGAAAAGTTTGTTTTCAGAATGAACATAATCACTGGCAAATGACAATATGAATATTGTATGGCTATTAGCAAAGTAACTTGTAAGTTTGAACTTGATGACACAAGTCAGCAAATGTTATACACACCAACCTATCTAGACTTTTTTGTTAATGCCATAAATAGCTATATCAATCTAATTATTGATATAATACCACTATTTGCATGGCCTAATCTGTCAAGGTGTTCCTTCCAAGATACCAATATAAACTGCAACGGAAACTGAAACTAGCATAACTTGCCTAATCATATTTTAGGCATTTTTGAAATAATTGATGAAACAAGTGGCATTTTGTCTTCTATTTGAGTGGCAATTGAATTCCTTAAAATGATTACACTTCCTTGCACATATCCATTTCCTACAGCCTTGCATACATAATTATCCATCATCTCCCTTCCTTTTTGTTGGAAATACATCCTAGAAATAACCAATATGTATGGAATTTTTGAAGAAAATACATTGTAAAATACAAAATACAAATAACAACACAAATTCAATTTTAGGATTCTCAAAATGTAAAACAATGTATTCCCTTAAAATTTTAAAACCATAAAATTAATGACAAAAGGAGGCTTGTAACATCTTTTGCATTTGTTGTTTGCTTCTGGATTGAGTGACAATTTTAATTTCTTTAAGCCATTACAATTCCTTGTACATATCCATTCCTATAGCCTTGTGTACACATTTATCAGTAATCTATCTTCCTATTTGCTGAAAATACATTCTATAAATATTCAGTATGTATGGACTCTTTGAAGAAAATATGTTGTAAATTACAAAAGACAAATTCTAGTACAAATACAAATTTAGGATTTCCAAGAGATGTATTTTGTTCTTCATTGTATTCAGTTTGCTTCACCTTTAAATTTTCATATAGAATGTCTGTCATAGTTTCTCTCACGTCCACAACATAATATTACCAGGATCTTGCATAAAACCATCTTGGCTAAATAGGAGGGGATTCCCCACAAATCCTTAATACTCCCTCTTTTTAGGCTGAAGGGAATTTTGCTTCTTATTTGTTCTAATAATCTTATTTGGATTTTCGTGAGTGATCATTATCTTTCTTGTACTTAATTTTATAGTTTTAATATAATGACTATTAGAGGCTCATTTTAGTTCCATCTTTTTGTGAATACTGATTCCCAAATATGTAACAGCAATCTACTCACATATATAAGGGGTTTCTATGTCTCTAAAACTATTGGTTGTTTCTTTACTTTGATGCTTGGTGCCTTAAGCTGCTATTCTTTCTAAAGTGTTGTTTGTTTTCCACACAAATAATTTTCTACAGCTCTAGGAACTTGGAAGAAAAATACAAAGTATCAAATTTCAATGCAATGACAATTTCTCTAACAGGCAATTGATGCATGAAATTTAGGATCCTTATTTGAAGCTATCTCATATTCCTAAGTGGCACTATCATTTTCATGTTTAAATTGTTTTTTGTTTGACATCTTCCTAGAAAATGATTGTGTGAAGTCTGTACGAGTAAGGAATTTCCTTTTCAGTTGAAGATATTTGATATTCATAACTCTAACAAAAAATAGAAATTGGGTAAGGATTTTAATTTCTATGGCATTGGATCCCTTAATCACAAGTACAATTAGTTACTGTTTATTTCTGAAATCAATATTTTTCTAATCTTGATTTTAAAAGTTTACTAACAAAATCAAAGAATGGCATGATATCTTGATAATGCAGTTTTAAAGTCTATGAGTCAGATATTCATTGGAATTGACATGTTTGCAATTACTAATATAAGTGATGTAGATGAACCCACGATTATTTTACTGACATGTTCTCTCTTTTAGCCATCTTAGTAGAGCATCTGATGAATA